>LUCH01000165.1:0-111561 GCA_013368495.1 Paragonimus heterotremus
CTTAGCGAGTTATACTCGCATTTACCTAACCTGTTCAGTAACTCATCCTGACCACTACAAATCCATATCTGTGCATGTACAAGCTACGTGTATAAACCAATCACTTTTGGTAATCAGCTCCTCCCAATCTATTTGGAGGCCGACCACTCGACCACTTGACACTCAGGAGCGCGTCTATCGTAGCAAGCATGTGACACTCACGAACACACCATTATTCCCATCATACTCCTGTAGACTTTGATTCACTTAACTTCGGTGAATTCTAGTGGTCCATTTAAATCGTTTATTTTCACATATAATTTTTGTGTTTATTTTATGTAACTGTGAACACTAGATGTTTACAGAGTTAGCGTCTGGGGAATCATAATGAGATACGAACAGGACTGCGAATTTTGTAAATAAGTAAACGTTTTCGTTTATAATGGTTGCTGACTTCACCGATTGATGCTGATGAGCTAATAGTGGATAAGACCTCCTGCTCGTAATATTATGCCTTACAACTCCAGCGTGCATCAACAACTTTTTCAGGACAGGATTAGCAATCCAGGAAGTTAAAAACGGACGACTGTGTCAGAGGGTCTAGATACGCTGCACAAAGCATATCGAAAGTAAAATCTGTCAGTTTGTCAAGTACTCAATCAAGGTTCAGCTGCCAGTTTGAACAGTCATAAACAATGCACTGCTACTGATATTTTTACAAGAAGTAACTCATGTCCACTACTCCAGTATCGTTTATTTTGAAGAGCAGTATACACACCTTCCTAATACAACCAGACTTGGTTTATTTGTGTCTGGTTATCAACACTTATTTTCTACTAGTACGGTTTCTGTTGAAGAACAGTATACACATCTTCGTTCAAGGGAATAACAGACGGTGACATCAGAATTAAGCAACAGATATGTAAAAAGGTGAATGTGAAAACAAGCTGTCGGTCAAATGTGAGACGCTGTGGTTAGCAACGCTGGGCAGTTGACTAAACTACTACTATTACTACTAATGAAGACGCGCAGAAGAGGTTAGCTCGGTTTCGAACGACCAAACCCATTGTGATGAACTTCTGTTTCCAAGCGGTTCATTAAAAATAATCATCGACTTTTCCGATGCTTTCCTCCCCGGGTATCTTACAGTTTTGTTAGTAAACAGTTGCGCACGCAATCACGTTTCACTTCGAAAAGCACGTATTTATATGTAGGCATCAGCCATCACAGGTTGAAAAGTTCATTAAACCAACCAGATTTTCAAATGGTAACACCTGACACCAGTTAGCATCTGTTGGAGAAATCCAGTAGTACAATTCCTTGTCCAGACAAGGGTTTGCACATCGACTCCCACAGTTAAAAAGCTACTGTGTACGGTACAACGCAATCAATCCCACAGTAAAGTTATTCGAATAGTCATATGCGAATGTTTAATCACGATATGCTGTGATTGGATTTCATGGTGACGAACAGGGAATACTGGTCTTGTTAACGAAAGTGAACTAGTCCCTCTTCTGTTATTAATTACATTGGACAACACGTTTGCCTAACAAAACATGCAAGATATAAAATTCCAAAGTCAATCAGAAAGAAAACATCTATCATCTGTAAACTCTTCCTACGCTCTCCTTAGTACGGAACTAAAGGCCAATGCTCCGAGTCATAAGTTTCTAGCAGAACCTCTTACTCTACTGCTAAACCTGCAGCCAGAGGAATGCGATGTCCAACTTGCAACAAGAACCATTGTCATCTGTGCAGTATTAATAGTATCAAACACAATTTTTAAATTTCTGCTTTAACAGCCATACCGTATTCCTATGCGCTAATCTTTGTTGTACAATAAAACTTAAATTACCGGCGATTTTATACTTCTGCTTCAAAAATTGTAAATAACGAGTGGAAGAAACAAGTTTCTGGTTTTGGGCAGCAAATAATCAATCTGTAATCCAAAAACGTGTTCGACTTCGTTGAATATATATACGTAGTTTGATTCTAAAATGTGACTGATATCGTACATTCTGTTAATATTAGCCGCTTACCCATTAATCTTACGGAAGTTGAACGAGATGAATTGGCCGAGGAAGTTGTTATGGCCTAAATTGTTAACGAACTATTCGTTCAGTGTACATGCACACGCGAATTGAGATAAGCCTTTGGACATTATGACGCACCAAAATTTGTCTAACGAGACCTAGTACGATTTCAGTATGTCCTAAAAATGGATCATACTTGTCCAGTTTTACTTTACATGCACGAAGCAATGTGGCATTTTCCAACAATTTAGGATTCATTAACTAACTTCCTCGAATGAATAAATTACACTCTTAGCTCTTGGTTACATGTGGCGCACTCCAGATCGTTTTACCGTGAATGACTCGACATTTAGAACGGCATAATGGAAGAACCGAATCAACTAGAATACTGAATAAACCGGCACAGTAATATTTCATTAATTGTGGTAATTAGCTCGCTACATGCTGACATAATATGTATGCATTAATGTTAGATTAAAAAGTTGTTCCGCATTCTTACTCACACATTCTACCCCATATGTTTAAAACAACGTTTTAGAATTTTGACGCGACTTATCAATGCACGGTGTAGGACTGAAGGTTAGGCAGCAGAAAGTTCGTGATTCGTATGTTTTTCATTTGGTCACAGCTTATTTTCAGCAGCAACTTTCAGCCCACTTAATAGACGTTTTCTGTTATTACTTATCTATGAATTCTAACACTCCGTAAGGAATGTTCGAAGTGTCATAGTGTCACTCAGGTCAGTTTGACTCGTATTAATCGTCAAAAAATGACAATCGTTTTCAACAAAAGAGTTAGAATACCAGAACATATGTACCAATTCTCGTATTCTAACTGTTTTGTTCACACTTCTGAAGGGAACTAATTGTTTCAAATCGTTAAGACTAGTTATCAACTACGATAGACAAGGTGAATTTTTCGTTTAGAATCATTCGAGTAGCTGACGAAAGTTATTACGTAAAAGTATTTGTGTAATTAGATTAATTAAACGCGATCCGAAGACTTACCAAAAAGTTGGTGAGAGGAAATTATCTGTTAATACACTCCTCCCGCTATATCACATTGGTAGTGCGAAAAAATTAACCACAAATTATACGGTGATGTGTTTTTTCAATTTCGCTTCTGACGATTCTATTAAGTTTACACCGTTTACGTGTATCCGGCATATCAGAAATAACAACATTGACCCATTGTCACGACATCCCCTTATCTGGACGAATAAATCAGTCTTTTTGTGAGTCCGAATCTTATCAGTTTCGACCTGCGAGAGACAAGGAGGAGTGTCTTCCTTAGATTCGTTTCTGGGCCCAAACTTCAGAATAACAGAGATAAACGACTGCTTTCAACCATTCAATTTTATCACAAGTTGATGCCAGTAGAGTGATAATGAAAAACTTAAGTCGTCGTTCAATAACGAATAGACTATATTGGTCAACTTAATCTAGTTGGCGAGCGTGCCCATTTTAGCGGACTGGTACGAGAATACTCCAAAGACCACACAAAAAATCAAGAAACACTAAACACTTCCGTTAGCCTGGTTCTGAAGTTATTTTTTAGAGCACAGTAGTTAGTCGTTGCATCAAACTATTCTCCGGTAAGGAGCCCCCCTGAGAAACTTCTACTTTGCGCAAAACTGGTCTAATCAGGTGTCTCGCGAATGAGATAAGTCTCCCGGAATTACATCCTTCTTTCAATAGGAGGAACCATGGTACCGTTTTTGAAAACCAACTCTGTTTGTACACACTGACAGCCATAATTCCATAACAATCTATACAAGTTGATTAATTTGAACAAAACCTAATCTGTACCTCAGGCTGTTGAACCACCAGGAAACACCTAGGCAGCTTAAAAATAGCTTAGATTACACATAATCGTTTTGTTACAGCAAACACTGGAAGATCTAATGTCGAGATATCTGTCTCTTGCGTTTTGGTAGAGTTCCGGCCGAAGTTCAGATTTTTCTTATTTGTCACCCCCAAATTTTCAACGTTGTCAAACTACGGATTGGTTCTACGTTTGATTCCAAACGGCCTGTGTATGTTATTGCAAAGGTTTCTGTCTAAGTGTGATTTGTCATTGTTGCGTGATGACAGATTAAACTGAGGCGCACCCCACGATAACATCATACGTTGACTCATGTTTGCCGATCTATTTCTGACAATCAAATTGATAACGAATATTTGCATCAAATGTAGGAAAGAGGATTTGTAGATGTATTAATTGATGTACTTTTGAATAGTCGTAATGGAGTGTAAAACTACCGAATGAATTACATGTGGAAAAACCATGCAATTATCATGGATTTTTATGATGCCTTCAGATTGACAACTTCTTAAAGTTTTCTGGTCAAACACTTGTCACGTACTTTGAAAACCCGCCATGCTCTGTCACTAATTTGGTAGTATGATCACCAGGGCATATTGTTAGTGGTCTGGACATGAACTACTTGCAATATGATAAGATTCCAATTGATTAAAACCTCACTTTGCATTTTCTTTGTTCATTCTATGTCAAGAAAGTGTGAACAGAACGATTTGCAGACAATGAGTAAATCAGTCCTTCACCAGGGGCACCGAACTATTCGTCGAAAAAATAGCAATGCCTATATGATATGATATGCTTAGTTCTATGGAAAAAAGCATACCTTCATAACACCTTGAAGATGCTAAGGGCAGCAGAGAGTGGTTGACGTTTTCATTATCAGCTAACATGGTGAGTTTACTTAAATCAAAACCTTACATACGACAAACGCCAATCATTAGTAAGTTAACTCAAGTAGGCAGTCTTATTCCGCGGACCGTAACAACGCTATGTCCATGCATCCTATCTGTTCTTACTCAATTTGTACTCACTCCTGAGGTAAACCTACTGCTATTGATTGCTCTGAGCAATAACATGCAATCTCGCCTTTCATTCAAGTTTAATAACCTGGATTTACTCCAATACTTTAATTGTGAAGTGTTGTCAATCCTTTGTCAGACAGTTCTTATGATGACACTGATTTTAAGAATTGGGTTGCGCTAGGAAAAATTTAATGCACTTCTGGAAACTACTTGCAACGTTCATATTTTCCGCTTGATAAGAACGGTCGTTGTGTGTTTAGTTTGCCCATATCTGGCGTAATGCGTAAATGTATCCCTAAACATCTGGAACCTTTTGACAACTTCCCGTATGCCTACTTGGAGTCGCTGAAATGCTAAAACCCCTCTTTTCTCCAAGTTCAATCAACAAGTCAGTTTCATGGTGGCTTGGTCACATGACTATTTGTCCACGCCCAATTCGTTGACAGTGCAGCCCAAAAAATGCAACTTCTATTGAGTGATGACGCAAATCCGATTTTAAAAATAACAGCATTGTGACTAGAAAAAGATGGGGGAGAGCATCGACCTGAAAACACCATAGCAACCAGGGATAGCAGCAAAATATTATTGTAGGTACTCTGCATATTTTGTGAATAATTCATAACTTGCTAAGGTTGTTACGGCAAACTGTAGTCCAGAGATTTCTCTCAATTCGTTTATCGACCAACATTTATTGGTGTAGATCTGAAAATCACAAAAGCATTGCTAAACCGTTTGATGACCGTATAGTTTTTCAACTGAAAGCTGTTTTCAACAACTCTTTTTCTGTGAAGTGTATTCAAACGAAATCAAACTCACCGCTCTGCAACAGCAGTTGTACGTTTTTTTAAGCGAAGTCGATTGTGGGTTTATAATTGTGGAAGACATTGGTAAAGGCTTTATGACTGCATAATTACGTAGTGGTTTTTAAGTTAGAATCACTCGATTGCTCACCGCTTTCATACGATTCATAATATTTCGATATATTAGGAAAAACCTTGGTGAGTCTCAGCAGTAGGAACGCATGTGCATTATGACGACTCTCAAAAAATAAAATTTTCACGTTTATTGTGTCACATTCTCATCGGTCGGGTTATCTGAGGGTAAACTGATCCCAATTAAAATAAAACATCTCCATCAAAATGACCTGTTGCACATCCTGAGGGTCGTTTGTTATTTGACAGGTACGATATTTAAGATCTATGAATACATCACAAGAAAATCAGTCATTTGAGTGTATCTGACTGTATATTAATTAATAATATACCCTGAGAATTATTAAGAGTGGTTACTTTAGTTATATGCAAAGTACATTCCAACCTTTGTGCGTTTATTTGAATATATATTCTGGTTTGTCACAAAAAAACGAATGACTCAGTTCGGTTGAATAATCAGGCATAATTTCATACGGTTCGATGTATACGTGAACATTACTAATGACAATTCAGGAGATTTTCTTGTCATATTCTGGTCATTGTTTTGGTTGCAGCGATCGAGTTCGGGCAGATTTTTAAAGGCTGATCGTTATTTCAACACTGATACTTGGTGTTCGCAATATGTTGGCAAATTGTTGAAATTTGCGCTTGCAACTACCCGATCCTCAATTCACATTCCTACAACGTGACAGTTGCATCGAAACAACCTCACGAGTACATGCGCTGTTCAGGATCTCGTGCATCCGGTCTTTCAACATGTGTGCAGCCTTTATTGACGTATCCAAAACTTACGATTCCATCTCACAGGATCCGATTATCAGGTCGGTCCGAGCTTTCGATGCTCTTCCACCTCCAATACTCTAAATTGTTGATTCTCATCGATACACTTCCACCACGCTCAATTACTCCGTTCTCCGATTCCAGCTTGGTGTTTGCCAAGGTGAACCAATGCCACAGCTTCTATTCATCATGGTGATGGATGAGGTACTGGCACTATCTCGACCGGAGCTTGGCTACCAGTTCCACGATACACTGATCAGTGAATTCGCCTACACCGATGGTCTTATCCATCTAGCTGAGAATGTCACGTATCCCTCCAAGAAGCTTGCATCCGCCGTCAGTGTTCTGGGACTATCCGGGTTAAAGAGCAACAAGCACAAGTTCAAGCTCATGGTCGTCCACGGCGTCTATAAAAACAATGTAACAGCTATCTCCAACTAGTCTAGTCACTTCGGCCCGGACATTATCTACCCACTAATTCTTTCTGACACCATCATGCATCTAGGTATCCCGTTCGCCTGGAAATGTAAAGCAGTCACTAATCACCCACTGCAGCTCTGTACAATGCTAGATGAACCAACCAAAGTGCCTTTGGAGCCACATCAATGTCTAGAACTCCTGAGACAACATCTGATCACGAAGGTGAATCACTCATTGGTATTGAGCCGAGTTCACTAAACCAGGCTCGAATCTATGGGGTGTATGATTCGCCAGTTTGTTCGGTAGTGCCTCCACCTTCCTAAAGATACACACCAATCAGCCACATCCACATGCCAATTATCTTGGACGGTTTGGGCAACCCGAGATTTTCCACCACTATTCCCATATCGCGCATATCTCAATTGTGGAGACTGTTCTTCAGTCAATGTCCAGTTCAGTGAAATGTGGTCAGGGATAGTTCGTTTGGCCTTATTTTGAGAGGATGAACGTCCAGGTACGCATTTCGAGTGTAGTGGTGACAAACAAGTTGTAGTTCTACGCGGCCTGGATGGATAAACTCTGTCGTTCTCTAGACGGCCGTGATCTGCAGGAAGTGTCTAGTTCTCCACTCGCTAATCGCTGGCTGTTGAATCCAGATCGCATTTTCCCACGATGTTTATTCGTGCCATCCAAGTCCGATGTGGTCTTCTGCGGACTAAGTTCGGGGATTCTCGAGGTGACCAACGTGACCACTCATTTCTGTTCCGTGCCAATTGCAGTCAGCCAGAAAGTCTTGCCGATACTCTGCAATCATGCTGGATCACCCGCGATGCTCGTTGTTCACGACACAAATGCGTGGCCAAATACCTGACGAAACGACTATGTAATCTGGATTGTACACTCTTCCAGGAATTCCGAGTATCCACGTCGAGCTCGTTCATCAAACCCGATATGATCGTGATTGGTGACTGCGCTGCTGTGGTGCTTGACGTTAGTATAGTGGATGACTACCGAAACCAACTTGCCTTGACGGACAGGATGGCGAAGTACGGAACCGACTCTCATAATGCCGCTATTCAATCAGCCCTCCATACTATGGACTGTGAAGTGGACTCAGTTTCTCACTCACCTGTGATCGTCTCTTTTCGTGATATTACATTTCCGCTTCATGTAACGCTATTCTTCTACTGGTACTGTTCTCTAGCTCAGCCACGGATTTATGTCTACGGATTATTCTAGGTTACTTAAGAACATACGCCACATTTGTGCGGGCAACCTTGCGTTAACTCTTACCAGTTCTTTGACAGTTGTCCCACTATGAAGAACATTTTGCTTACTCGATACGTGGGTCTTGACTATGGTACCACTCCTGTGCCCTGGAGACCCTCTGATTTTGAGGACTCTTATGTTTACTTTTGTTCATTCTCTTTTTTCAAGTATCACACATATAACTTTCATCAACTGAACGGAAGCATCAGCGTTTGTTTCTCCGAGACTTGTCCTTTGCTCAGTGTTATTAACCACTCAATAGTTCACATTCAACAGACAGCTTGCACTGAAATTTCCCATTTCCCAAATTTCTACTGTTCGAATTATGGTGTCACCGCTTACCCCTTATTTTTATGACCTTGTTTATTTTGCTGTTCGAAATAAATGATAAATAGTGGTTTTCCTTTTGAGACGAACGACAAAATTGTGGAAAAAAACTTATCGAGGGAGTGCTTTAAAGAAATTTATGTGTGTAGGGTTATTAGCAATATTTGCAATCCATCGCAAACAAGAAAATCAATACGCTTCTGTCAAGAATATGCAAGACGTTCTTGCAATCCAGGTGCTACAAGATGGTCACATGTTTTTATTGGAAAGACGCAAACTGATGTGCCGTTACAAGCATACGTTGGTTAAAACAATAAAAAAACACTCCTATTGTGATTGATTGAGTGAAACGAATGCAGCGTGTTGCCCTAACCAACAAGTCAAACGTGGGAACGGACAGTATGGTGACGGAGAATTAACTCAGACTCCCTAGCCGAGATAAATGCTGTTACTACGCAACTGTTTTTTCCGGCTAGTAATCGTCAGGAGCTTGCAGGCATAACTGAACATTGGAACACACAGAAAAGTAAAAAATATGGCCAATAGATGGTATACTCAATGACTGACAATTGTGAGATAAAGCAGCTCTGATGAGACACCTTGCAGTCCCAAATTTTCAATCTAGTTAAAATCCCAGAAATCGTATAATCTTCCAGCCGGCGTTTACAAGTGCTGATGAATTTTCAAGAATTTTGGCAGAATTAATTGAACACTACACATATGCGAAAGGTATGATCGACTATTAACGCAGTTCGGTCTATGCGGATCAATATTGGCAATTACTCATTACTGATGAAAATGTGTTCACCAAGGTAAATCTGTGTGATGCCTTAGTGGTTTCCACGCAGATTGAACACCATCCACAACTGATCGAAACTGTCGCCTTCCCATGAATTCCAGTCGACCCCTCACCAGTAGTGCATGTTCTTGCCGGGTATTGTCCAGTCTATATGAAAACCAACATCCCCTACTACTCATCAGTAATCAAAATGCCGCTCAACGAGTTAATGATTTCCATGATTTCAACTTGCAGAAGACCCCTGGTCAAGGGGTCATCGACTGGAGTTAACAGAACAGTTACTGTGTCTACTGTCGAGATGATCAAACAACCTGATCATTACCTACAAGTGAAAGTGGTTGAACGTTCACATATGATAATTTGGTCTTGCCTAATGTGAGTTCAACAACGCTCTTTTGGTCAACAATTGCTTCACGAAAGCGTGGCCCGAGTTCTATTCCGGGCCGTGGTGAGGATATGCAACATCTTAATGGACGTGAAGTCCTTAGTTTAGGTTGATTAATTACAGCCGACCGATCAGTGATTATATCTTCTGTCGGGGAGACCAGACAGAGAAGACATTGCATACGGTCGATTATTGTTAAACATTTGAATGTAATAAACTGGTCACCGATAACTGGTGGTCATTTGGACTGTGATCAGCACGACTGCTCCAATGACGTTCACGTGTGATTGGCTCAATTAGGGAAACTTCAGTTTAGCAGTTTTCAGAAGTGGAACAGGTTAAAGATGATTTGTCTGAAGACAAAAGCCACGATTATAAATAAACCAACGGTGAAACTAATGTATACTCAAACCATCAAATGTTGTCATCGGCTTTTGAAAGTTAATTCATAAATCTGTCACACAGCATTTTTGCCAAATTGCTGAATCCACAGAACTGTGAATTTCAGCACGAATAATCAAACAATTCTGGCAGTTGACATGTTTGTACGTAACAACACACATATAGGTATAATTTATCAACAAAAAACGGTCAGAAAAACGATCAGAATCACGGTCTTGGAAACAGCAACATGCATATTAATTAAGGTAGAAGCACGTGGTTTTGTAGTCACCATACAATGTGTCGGGGCATATAATGAACGAGAACAATGCCGTTTAAAAACATGCAGCTGCTCTTGCCAAATAAAGTCGATTAAGACTGACAGTTTCCTGAGGACCACTTGATGTTGGTATTACCAAGTGCTCATTCAGTGAAACAGTTTACTTACCAAACATGTTGACGTTTAATTTTTCAAAGAAAAATGAAACACTCTAAGGTTGATTGTCTCGTGAATTGGGTACCTATTGCCTAGTCCAGGTGGTCTGCTCTACCTCAGATATATTCCAGTCGATTGTGTTAATCCCGGAATATAAAATGATGCTATACAACAGGGGTTGCCACATGGCAACTTTTGCTTTCAGCTGTTTGATGAAGTACAAAATTCGACTAGACTTGGAAGGGAACAAATGTTTCAAAATGAAACCAAATTCGAAATTCTTCTTGATCCAGTTCGACCAAGTAAACAAAATATCCATCCACAGTTGAGCATTAAAACCATACTAGGGACTCAGAAATATCAAACAAAAACTCGGTTATTATTCTTTTGTAATAATAGCAACTGTGAGCATGGCATCTAAGGAACAGCTGCGATGCCAATTTGCGCTGATTTAGAACAGCAATTGAACACGTATTTCAGTTTAACGAAACCTGTGAAAAAATGTTAACCGGACTAATGATTCAAGTTGTTGTTGTCTAAATTAAAAAAAAATAAAGTGAGTAGAACGAATCAAACGGCATTATGTCCAAGTAATAGATAAATTTTAGCCGAATTTGTTCTAGAATGCACACTTACACATCAGAGTTTGTGTTCATTGGAAGAACGGCCTCGAAGCTTCATAGCTCCTCAATGAATCGGTCATGTATGAGTACTGGAATATCAGCAAGATAAAATAAACTAAGAGTTGATTGCATGTGCATTCTGTTCTACGATGAGTTGAGCATACTTAGGAATTGATGTTAGCAGATGGACTCTTGCCGCTTTTATCGAAGTACTCCACTTACTTCAGTATGTTTAACGTGTGATTCTAAACAAACGAACTTCACTATCATCAGCGGGGTTCAAGGTGATCTCTACCAGTCAAATGATACAATTATTAAATGTAACACAAATATGGCAAATTTTTGACATTCCTGGTGATTATGACCGAGATCGCGTTGGTTGACCAGATAGGCAATGCGGAAAAACGCACGTATACGGATCATTTAACCAAATCATGAAATGTAGTTTGATATCAACTCTTTATCCAAAATTCCAACGCATTTACGAGGGGGGGGGGTCAAAAAGTAATGCCATTTTATTTCGGACAGGTATAATTACCAACACAAGAACATGTATTATACATCAAAATAAAACTGGTCCTCTGTGGATTACATCCCTACTTCTCAACATAGTCACCGTTACGCTCAATAGCAACGTTCCACCTTTGAATGAACGCATGTATCCCTGCCTCGTAAAATTTTGTTGTCTGTTCTTTGAGTCACTTCTTCACTGTGGTTTTCACTTCCTCGTCACTGAAATAATGTTTGCCTCTCAAACCCTCTTTCATGGGGCCGAAGAGGTGATAATCTGAAGGCGATAAATCCGGTGAGTATAGAGGATGCCGTAAAGTCGTCCACTTGAATGAGGCGATTGTCTCCCTTGTCTTGATGCTTGTGTGTGGTCGAGCATTGTCGGCTAGACTCATAGTTCCCACCTTTTCATCACTCAAACGACGAACCCACTTGCATACATTGCTATAATCTACAGTATTGTCCTTAAGCACATTTGTTAATCGTCTGTGAATGCTCGTTGGGGTTTTCGTCCTCAGCAACAAGGAATTCAATCACTGCTGTTTGCTTTTGACGCAACTCTACGGGGGCAGCCATTTTGAATTTTCCTTGAGTCTAAAAACATGAAAAGTAAGAAACAAACTATTACATAAAGTAAATGACATAATCATTTATAACTGCGAAAAGATTCAGGTGATTTTATGGAAAACTTCACCAGAATCAAGAATATTGGCATTACTTTTTGACTCCCCCTCGTACAACAGCTTCGTAGCGATTGTTGTGAGCTCAACAAGCTTACCATCTAAAACTTCTGAAATAAGAGAACAGATTAAAAATATATCAATTATGCAAATTATGTTTTTTTTTCAAGATTCCGGACTGTCTCCAGTGCTTCAGAAAAATTGAAGAAGATAACGCTGTTCTTTTCAGGTTACACAAGGAATCGATTTGCTGAACACAGTGAAACCTCTGTTTCCAAGAACACGTGACTGCATTTGCATAAATTCTAAGGATATTCTGTCACGGTAAAATCCTCAGTCTGGTAAGTGTTGACAAAGTAGGTTGAATCGTAAAGTAGCACCGGCGTTCATTTGTCTAGAACATAACAATATTGATATCCAGGCTGCCCAATTAGTTTGTGACCATCTACGGACCATGCAAAGTAACTTCGACTATGCTTCCATATATGTGAAAATTAACATGGGATAATAAGGAATTTCTGCTGACGCATCTGGCATTGTAGCGAGCTTCAGAAAGTGTAGAACAACTACCGGGAATGAAAGGTAATCATCAACATCGTCCAAATACAGAACTAAACATTTATTGTTCACTGCATCATAGGCAATTTTAGAGTGACAGTTTGCACAGCTTTGTGCAAAAGAATGAACTCTTGTTGTACTTTTTAACTTTTGAGTGAAAGAGGATAAGTAGAATGCGAGTAAATATGTGTATCCTGAGTAAAAAACATTTCACATACACGAATCTCTTACAACAGTCCAGTATCTAACCGTCTGATAGAAGTTTGGGGATTTATATAACTTTGAATTGAACACTACCCAAACTTCGAATTCACTTAGGCTCTTCGGCTGGCCGACTTCAAGGGGGAGCACTGGACTCCAGTTTTACCACTAGTAAAGCTCATCATCAGTACATATACTCGTCCAAAACCGAAATTTATGCCCTGTCTCTTTTGCTTGGGAGACTGGTGCGTTAGCCGCAGTATCAGTAACCTTACAATAAACATGACTGGACAATCATATCCAAACCTTCAGCCAGTCTTATGTAAATAATGTTAAACTTTCTCGGCCATTTCGTGATGAGAATTAGGAGAATCGCTCCGCTCACTCCAATGGATCGCAAATTTTTAGTGAGTTACTGCAACATCTCCTTAAAGAGTTGCAATAAAATCACAAGACTGATTAACGGGCGTGCATTAATTTCACCCTAGACTTATCTGATTGAATTGTGATATAACACATGGTTTTTCGGAATCAATGCTTTCGATTGCAAACAACGAACATTACGAGAAGGTCTCTAATCAGATGATTAAAAGACAACAGGGTCAAATTTTGTTAGTCATGAACAGATCAAACCCATCACAAAGTGACTGGAGACTCATGTTATGTAACATTTGGAATGTATGAACTGTCTGATCCAAAAGAAAGGCAACCTAGATAGCTCTAACGTTTGGAGACAGCACAGCTGTGAAATTGACAAGGGGGTTCGAGTAAAGTACAGACGATGAGCGATCAGAGACGTTCTGCAAACAGGTTTCAACATGGGCGAATGAATTGGCGTAGATAAACGGTGAGCGAAAAACCAATCTTTATTTATCCAAAATGATTAGATTTTTATTGTCACTTAAAGCACCGCATCCACAGAATTGCACAGTCATCCAACAAATTGATATCTACATACACGTCTTAAGTCAAAATCTGTATTTCCGTTAATCGGAAAAGTATAAAGTAAACTTTGAAAATTTCTGAAGCAAAATGTTTGCGCGGTTTTATGGTTTGCCTTGGATCTTATATCCATAAATTAGAGGTACATTTTAGGAGTACGTGGCAGAATTTAAAGCGATATTACATTATTTTTGTAAATTTCATTGGTCATATACTCTACCTGAACCGAATGCATGCTATAAAGAAATAGACGTGTCTGTTACCAATTTCTTCATAAGAAATCTGATATTTTTATCCGAATATTGTTAAAAAGTCAAGGGCCCTGGTGAACAACTTCGGATGTTGTTCATAACATTTCAGTTCAGCCGTACGAAACATTCGATTCTATACGTGCATGAGACGACAATTTTTACCCCTGCACCAGTAACCTCGGGGTGCTCTAAATAATATGCATTTCCAGATTAGCCTATTATCAATCAGGACACTTTTCGGGTATCACAATTGCAATGGTAACTGTTCCGTAAACCAACGTCTATTATTCCGTGATCAAAATTCCTCAGCCAGATACAAATTGTGAATTTCAATAAACCAACTGACAGAGGTTTTTTAATTCCTGTTTTGCCTTGGTGACGTTGTAATAGGTTCTTCTTAAAAAATATGATACCAACTAGCAATTAGAAAATTCTAGTAAGTGAATAAACTTGTGAAACGTGAGAAAATCTCCAACTAGGATTGCTTTCAACTAGAAACTTATCAGATATATTTCTTTTAATAAAAGATTTTGACATTTTATAGGAATCCTTGACGAATTTATTCACATATTGAATTATCACCTGGTGAGAGGAAATCATACATTGTCGAGTCACTTAGGTGAATGAGATTTTCTTGCTTTTTCAGGACTGCCTCACCACTGTGTTTAATGAACGGCGGTTCACGTCTCACTGCCAACTGTGCCGCTTGAAGGTGACAACATCCAGCCGGACTGATAGCGCATGTTCCCGGCAATTGACAGTTTATCATTTTGTGTGCTGCTGATAATTGTAAACAAACAGCGGAATGATAGCGGAAGCATGCGGGTTCATAATTCGATTAATTACAGTTCAGCATAATGTTTAAAGATTGGCAAACCAATCCAGCTGGTGCATTAATAGCTGATGATAATTTACTGATGTCCGTACCTAAGTGATGAAGGAAAACGCGTCCTATTTTCAGTTGTTTGGTCAGCACATGATTGACGGACACCTGCTTGTAGTTGCTAGGCTAAAGGGTATGCAATGTTTGGGTTAATGTAAGGGGATCATGAAAGTATCTGCATACTCTCTTCGTCCAAAATAGGGTTAACTCATTGCCAGTAAATTTCAATTATTAGCTAGAAGTTTTGCCTTAATATCCTTGTAAGGGTTTTTATTAAACGTTTTAAGATACATGTTTTTACTGAGATTCTACAGAGGAGCTATTTTCGTAGTAGCATGGACTGGTAAAACCCATCCGTCCATCCTACTACCAGTTTAAATGACCTTAGAGCATTGGCTGGAGATTGAAAACACGGTTGTTTCGTGAAAAGACGTATAACAGGACATTCCAATAAAAGCGTAAAACGTTGTCGTTAGTACTTACGCACGGGCGCAGCAGAATACTTGCAACTGACGAGTAAGGGTTCGGGAATAGTTGGAACACTTTAAGAATAAATCAGGCAAATTAGTAGGTTGTCAGTTCATAGTGAAAAAGCATGTTAGACGAGTTGTCGAGGAGGACATACTCGGGGTTTGGAAGACAATGCATCAGTGTTTGTGAAAAAGAATAACAGAGTAGAGATACAATTGATCGATGTGGAGGGACGAAATCAGAATGAGTGGAACAAGAGAAGGAGAAGTGACTACCGACTGGAAATTAGTGAAGCGAAGGATTGTCCATGTTCCACTCATTACACTGGTCACTCACGTCATTAACCAGATCCAAATGTTGAGAGACACTGAGTTTAGATGAAATTTCCACTCACTCGGCTGCTTTGAGTGTAAATTGATCGTGAGATAAAATGCATTCATTTGACCTGTGGGCTAGTACAGAATTGCACTGATTGTGTTAATTGTCCATTTTCAAGCGTGGCCAGTTGGCCGGCAGACAAGGCTTTCAGATTTTTATACGAAGGTTGTCAGTGTGGACCACAGTTCGGCCATTTTCAACTTATGAATAACCAGCTTGTGAAGTGTTGATTTGAGCATGTATAACAAAGTACGCTGCGGTTAGCAGAAGGCACTTAGTGTTGTTGCGTCGGTTATCGGTAAGTGGTCTGTCACACACAGGTTGGTCGGAGTTTGCCAGGTACCTAATAGGGTTAGCTCAGGGTGGGCATAGTGCAGTACTGATGCTGAATATTTCGACATCAGCTTGATTTTATTCCACCGGTTACGTATTTCTATATGTCGAATTCTTCCATTGTTGTAATGTTGTCAAATATCTGGGGTACTGATATAAGTGATATTGAATGTAGAAACATTTACCGCTGATAGCCTACCACCTCCGTTCAGACTGTCATCTCTTCTGTTATTTGAACCTGTTTTTTTGGAGTAGGCCATTTTATCATTGAAACACAGGAAGTCATCAATTTGAAAAAGATGTACTCCTATGTACATGGGATAGGATATATGAAGCAAGTTGATTAACTTTAGACTGAGAGGAAACTGTCTTTTGGGAATTCACCGTTAGACGAAAACACAAACTGAAGCAATCAGAACTTTTTAACTGCCTCCGAAACGACAGCAAGAAAGCACAGGTCTTCCTGGCAACTTGTTACCATTTTACGGGTGCGATGGTTAACTATCCCGTCACAATGATTGAAGTAAAGATCGGTTAGTGTGTTCATTTAGGACAGATAGTTTCCTTCTTAAGCATGAGCACGTCATTGCGGAAACGAGTAGTAGATGCTAACAACTTCTTTTGCTTCTTTGGTGCCAAAGAACCATAGTCAGAAGTATGTAGAACGTTACTGATGTGAGGCGAAGGAGCAAAAGTGTAATATTCCGAAAGGGGCCGACTGGAAAGTCTATGTGGTCATTTTATGCTACCGATATTTTTAATAAAGCAGAAAACTCTGGTTTTACGTCCCGTGTTTGAAATCTTCATCCATTCCATATCACCTAGTCAGTTGATTTATTAACGTACGAGTTGTTGGTAAAACTTGTTGTATTGTTCATCAGTTGCTTTTTTTTAATCCATGATAGAGAGCTTATGTTTTATTTTAGTTTCCGAAAACCATCTATCTTATTCTGGCGAAATTCCTAATATACAAGTTGAATTTGGTGTTCTTCATCAATTCACAAGGTATGACAATTTTGCAGCTGGAATCACACTGGACACAAGTCACCCTCCTTATTCGGTTCTCCCAAAAAGTATTTCCACATCTTTCAATAGGTCTCAGTACAAGAGTTCAGTTGTGCGCATTTAGTATGGTTGTTCTTCTGTCAGACTTGAGTTCACAAAACTTCTGCAGAAATCTAATCTTCCTGTTCGTGAATACATCACGAAAGTTAATCAGAAGAACGATGTAGTGAACATTTTCATTTTCGGTCGTTCACTGTCAGTCTAAATATACAACGTTTGTGTGAAATATTTTTGTCAGGGTGGAGCAAACAAAACGAATAACACGTCCGATTGAGATCAAACATGTCTTCTTGACGAAACATGGAAACGATCAAACAGAAGAACCCATTCGTGGTTGTGGTGTTTATAAGTGGTATGTGTATTTGATGAAAATGCTAACCCAACGGATGTCTCAGCCGTTTTCAACTCGGCCCATTAGAACGTAATATTTACAATAGAAGTTGAACTTAGCGATGAACTAGCCTTCCTGAACGTACTCCTTCCGCGCCGTGTTGATGAATCTGTTCAACGGAAGGTCAACAGAAAAAGACCTGGAATTAGCAGTATATCTATTTCAGCATCCTTGTCCCTCTGATGCAGAAGAGAAATCTCGTAAACTACTTGGCTGATACAACCGTCAGAATATGTACACGGGATATGATTTGCGATGAACTGTCATCCTTGCATAGAGTAGTTTTGCAAAATGGCTGCCCGGAAAGATTTGTGGGCAAGACTGTGGTAGGGCACGGCTGAAAGTTCAAGATGCCATTAGCAGGAAAGGAAACAGTTTGCAGTCTGTTGTCATTCAAAGGTGATGCGCTCGTCGTCAATAAAACATTCTATGCTGCCAAACTGCAGGTCTGTTTTAGCTCTACCCCAGACCTGTTTCTAAGGTTAACGGATAGAATGCCCGATTCTGAAGCTTCTTTGTGTGTGTATTCGTTTGCTTACTAGTTGCGTGGGTTTCGCGGTCAAACGCTTATCTGAACTCACTAGTGAGCATCATCCAGTTTGGATCAATAGCGGAGTCACCAAAACAAGTACCAGCGTAATTGTAGCGCATATTGTCGACACGCACCATAAAATCAACCCGGCCTTCTTTTTCTTGTTCGATTTGCCGGGTCAAGGGCTGTCGTTTAAAAGCCGTCAGCTGCCGGATATTGGCCACGGCTGAAGTGATCGGAATCCGACTGAAAAACTCACCCTTTGGTTTTGCGTTTGCCACGGCCTACCACCCACACCGTAACCCAACAAACTGCTAGGCTCCCAGCCACGTCATAATTGTGACATAACTGTATCAAAACGTTGTCTCCACATGTATCGATGTGGCATTTGACCTCAATTGAACTTGTTACTTCAGTTCGTTTCGCCCTGACAAATGTGTTTTATATAAACTACTAATGAGCAGTCGAGGATTTGGTTATGTATTTGTCTTAATGATGAATAACCGAAAACGGGCTTGTTCGCTACACTCTTTTTTTTCTGATGAAAATTCTTGGGATTTTTAATCATTTAAAAGTGAATCAGTGGTTCTTTTAAATTAATGTTGTTTGTGAAAGTTTACTAACGCCTCTATGGACTTTATATTAATTGTTATTATATGACAGAAAATCATTGAACTAATTGCCTTCCATCGGCTCACCGTTTGAGTATGGGAAGAACAACACATCCACCTTCCATCCTACACGAACTGTGTTGATTTGGCTTGCGTTTCAAAGTGGGCGGATATGTTCGCTTGAGGCTAGCAAGCACTTAAACCCACACACATTAGCAACTCGCATGCTGAAATCTCCAATGACCGGTCGCCGTCACTCTGCTAAGTCATGCAGCCAACCGGCTTGCTCAGCAGATGAACAGATCTTAATGTTTCTTCCATATATCCTCCACGGACTGACGGCTTTGGGTTTACCATGTGCACTTCGGTCAAACAGACAATGACGCAAACCCGTCGTGACGTTTGGCTGAACGCATTTCTGACCAGCACTAATGTACCCTTTTCCGGCCCGTCGTCAAACATACTGCAGGTAAACTCCCATAAAACAGCCTGAATCATCATTATCAACTGTTAGGATACCCAGGAGCATCAATCTGAATGTGTCTGTCAGGATAGCTTGCATAACGTGATTCTTGAGCGTCACATTCAGGTGGCAATGAAAATATCTTAGTAGTTTATCTAAAATGATTGACTACTCTTTACCACAAGTGTGTTACTTTGTTTCCTGACTAGTTCTGTTTAAAATCAGGCCTCCTGATACATAGCATTCACAATAAGGGTTAAGGTGAACCTCAGACGCGATAAAGCAAGTTTCAATACACAGTTCTTCTGGCATATGCAGAGTGGACTAGTTAAGGTGTAGTTCAATTGTCTGCGGTAAACTGCGCAAATAATGTGTGAATAATCTATTAACAGCAGAGACCAACAGAACAGGTTTAGTTTTATGAAACATGGTGTAATGATCCATATATTATAGATTGATAGACCGAACATTTTGAGAAAGTGGACAACAAGGCTTGTCTTTATGTGTCTTCAATTTGTGTACTACGTATTATGTTCTATGTGAAGAACAGTTTGTCGATCAAACCGTTCTAAATTATACGGACAGCATCGTGCGCAATATATTACCTCATCCAGTTCCTGCAAGTTCAAAATCTCCGGGGAATTTGCTTAATTGCCTCCGTTATTTATTGATCTGTTTTGCAGGTTTGTAAAAAACTTTATGGGAGGGAAAGGGCATAGTAAACGGGATATATTGATAGTCAAATGAAGTATGCAACGATTTGAGTTTCGAAAGCAATTATTGTAATTTACTCAACGATACTAGCATGGTCACAATCATTTACTCAGCAGCTCCGGATGAGGAGTTCAACATCATTCGCTTAATTAGTTTACCTAACGAATGCAATCTGAGTTTTTACGTTTGTTTCAGTCAATATCGATGGTAACTTTCTTATTAAAAAATTAATCGTCACGCGATTCCACTACAGCCGGTATTGATATATGGCAGACAAGGAGAAGATAGAACTAACGATAATTACTTTTTCGTCCCAAATTAAAACTCAACGTTTTGTTGTGCTCACTTTTGAATACTTGTCTTGTTCCCCGGATATTTCAGGCATGATTTATGATATTTCGTGCTCTCGGTAAAAACTGCTACTCTCATGATAGATGACATAGTATGAGACTTTAATGTTGACAATAATTTTAACTCAAACTTTTACATGTTTTGTGGATGAGAGAATTTAGCATTTAATAATGACAAAACTTGAACATTATATTGATTTGACTGGGTCGATATTTAGGGCAGTGAATACATACAAGTCTATAGCATGAATGCTACTGAGTTTTTTCTCAGTCCAACATTTCACGAATGAATTTGTCAAGTAGGCATTCTTTGAAAGCTTGATTTTAACCCAAACCTTGTGTTATCGATTAAGAGATGTTCGTTTGATAACAATCCTAACCTGTGTATTTAATTATTGCGGAGCATTATCCAGGGGCTATTCTGTTACCTGCTTTTATAAACTACATCTCTCAGCTGCCGATTAATTGGTCACAGTTTTTCATACTTCTTCTTTCAGGATAAGTATTAGGTTTGTGCCGCTTAGATTATTGTGCACTGGTTTCTGCAGAGAGTACACATAACGGAACTGAGGATAACTCTACTGTTTCTACAATCAAGTTGGTCTAGCTTGCTTTCAGTGGACGGCATGATCATGACAAGTCCCGGAACAAAGTATCTTGGTGTCATCAAGTGCGACTGAGACGCAAACTGCCACGATTTACAAAGTAAACAGGCTAGTGCACAAGTGAACTTCAGTTTCAACCCTGAGGTTATTCTACAAAATTCGTAGCCAGTAACGCCAGTAAGTTCTCTTGTGTCATGATATTCTTCGAACAGGGAAATATCGCAATTCAGTGTTTTCATGCTAATTTGTTATGTAATTATGTAAAGTTCTGTCAAAGTCCATTGTATTCAAGTCTCAGGTTAGCGGGTATTTTATTGTATTGCAAAGCCGTTTTAACGTTTTCTTTTGTAAAGGACTTCGGAGAGCACTTGGTTATCTTATAACTTTGGCGGACGTGTATATGTTTCATTGGGTATTCATTATACATTTTGTGAAAGTATGCGTTGTACGTGCTTGTGTTAATTTTAAGCTGTCAAGAATTGGCTAACGATGGAGTTCAGAACAAAGCACTTACACCGCACTGGATTATCATTGCTAGCAATTATTCGTGTGTATAGCACACCAGTTCTATCACAAATGCGCAATTACTAACCAACTCGCAGTTTTTCTCATGAAATTTACAACTGTCTGCTGTTCTGAAAGTTACTACGTTTTGCCAACAGATTTCTACTCATCGCGAGTTTATGCATTCAAACGGTAGACAATGTTGCGCCTACAATTTTACGGAGTTGGACATTGCGGGACTGTGTGTTACATAGACAGGTACACAAAAATTGCATCATAGACTGAATATCACAGAAAACTCCAAACATTAGTTTATATTACGTCTTAGCATTGTGCATGTGAACTTTGTGCTGCCTAATGAAACAAAAGTAAGTAAAGATCATCCGGTGAGCTCAGGAAATTACGCCGCACACTTGGGGTGGCTTGTTCTGTTCTGTCATTACAATCATATAGTATTATGGTGATAATGACGAAACGATGTAAGCTACGGCAGTTGAAATGAAAGTAGTATCTCAGGTTTGTGGATAATATGAGGTAAATTTTCATACTTAGTGGCAAAATGAGCTCTAAAAAGAAACTTCGAGTTCATTAGCACTCGAATTGTGTAACGAAACAAGGAAGGAGTCGTTTGCTTAGGTTCATGCATGCAGTAACATGTGTATAGAGTTTGGTACGGTATTAGATAAGGAGTATTTTAGATCATGAGATAAAGAAAGTCTGTTATTCTCAGAAATATGTCAGTACGCTGTTTGCATTCTTCCTGAACGTTCAGGTAGGTAGGGTGTACGCTGATGAGCGTGAACTGGGTAGTCGCCGAACACTTGTTACAACTTTGTGTTTATAGCTATCTGTTTCCGGCAACTAATATAAATGTTGGCTCTCTGGAAGTCACCGTGTCAGTGAAGTGACTACCTGACGATTCACATTACCAAACCAACTGTATACACAGATCAACCACTGCTGTTTTTAAGACTGCGTCAAACTGGACTTCCTGTATCCAACCCGATCATGGACTGGCATGTCACGTTTGTTCAGTACATTTGCAGCAGGCTACTTTGTCGTCAAACACAGGTCAACACATCTAAAGTAGCAAAGACACAAAGGTCTATAACTGCCAGAGCACGCCTGTTCCTAATGTGGATCTGAAGCACACTGGGCATGTATTCGGCTGTTAATACACCTTGTATTAATACTTACCAATAGCTACATTTTTATGCAGTCACTTGAATATTTTAATACTGGTTGGTATATTTCATCCCTCAGCGGCTATTTTTCAGTCAACAAACTGCGAAAGCATCTGCTATGGACCGATGGACATAACGCGCCTCCAAAATAACACAAACTGCAGATACCGCAACTACTGCGTCAAAAAACGAACAGAAAAATATCGGGTAGGGACGCAACAAACTGTGAACCCAGTAACCTTGAGAACGCTGGAATGAGCATTTCCACTGGCATTTCATCTGGCCAATCCCACCATTACTAACGTCTTCGAGCATACCTTGTACTTGGTGGCCTATTGACGGTTCTCTGCCTTCGGAAAATGGAGTCTCATCGTAGAACAAGCTACTAAAATGTCACAAGAAACCCGCTGCAGGCAGACTTTTGTCCACCCTTTTCATAGTTGGTGGTTAGCCTTAGTTAGAGACCTGATGGGTCTACTCTGGAAACTTTCAGTCGGTGAAGTCGTTCCTGATGACCGAGAACTAGCTACCATTAACCCTAATTTCAAAAATGACTCGTTCACTTCACAATCACATCACAAGGGGTTAAGCCTCATTCTTACCGAATCCAAGCTGTCTGTAGCCTTTGTACTTCTTGGACTAAGAAAAACATGTGAACAACATAACTGCAACCAGCAAGCCGGGTTTTGCTCTTTGCCGTGGCCACAGCGATCACAACCTAAGATCCTTTCAGCTGTCTGAAACCCTTTTCTCACCTAGAGAGTCGATAATGATGTGGTTCAACATCGTTTGCGTCTCTGATTCAGTTGGCATAGTTACACGGTGGGGCTGTCAGTCGAGGACATGTGTGCACTACAAACACGTGAACATTTTGAGGGAAATTTGTCTTCAAACATCTGCTCTAAAGCTTACGACAGTTCATCCTAACCTTCATCATCGTAAGTTAAGGTGCGATTAATTTGTCCACATTACCACCACACGTCCAACCTTGCAGTAGCCGAGATCTCAGAGCATACCGTGGCAACCTGCGAATACTAGATTGAGGAAATCGTTTAATGCATTCGACATCGAGAGGCAGGTAAAACACATGCCTTAAGTCGGACTGGCGTGTTTTTAGTTTGTTTTAGGACAGCTAACCATACTGTAATTTAATACGCTTGTAGAGCGAACATATGTCTAAACAATACGTTCGTCTACTACATTTGGAAGAGAAATCACTTGCAATTGAACGAGGTCTAACAACAAATGAAGGCTTATGTCAAACTGCAATGCAGCGAACTTTAAAACGGTGCAAAAACTTTATTTGTCGTATTATGCTATGGAATAAATAGGAACTCACATACTAATAGTTTTACTTTAACGTAGAGGTAATTCACACTGTCCGCTTCTGTGACTGCATTGAATCAGTACAAAACATGGCACTTTTTTCCCGAAAGAATCGAACTTCATAGGTGGCAATTTAATGTTGTCTCTTTTAGACGACTCTATCTAAGCTGAGAGTCCTTTGCCATTAAAATGTTTTTTTTTCTTCAAAATAATCCCATGCAATCATGACACCAGTTGTTCAACAAGCTCACATTATATTTTATAAATCCGGGCGGGCCATTTGGAATTTCGAAGAAAGAACTATACCACTTGGCATCTTATCCATGAACTTTTACTTATGGTGCATCATGTAAATTTGAGCTGAAAAAAAGTTTTGAATCGAAATGACTGTTTTGATGCGATTAATCTCCACTTGATCGATCCACTGAACCGTGTTCCAATTATAAAATATTTCAGAATTCTCTCCATGACATCGATATCTATTTACTTTTTTGATGAATGAGTAATGTCATATTAGGGTTGACAAGAATGATTAAACTGATTGTTTGTAAGGTAGTCAGTCGATCTTTGACTAACATTCTAGAAAGACACGAAAGCATGAATTATCGCTTATCGTATTATAACCACATTGTGACCTACTAAAAGTAGCTTTCAGGTGAACGACTTATAACGAGCAACTTTGAACGAATACACACGTGCGTGTGTTTCACGATAATTACCGTATTAGCTACTCTTACTAATCGTAGTGTTTAATGATTTAAGGGAGATTATTTCTTGTTGGTAACCTGACTTTTGGACAAATTTTCTATAATTATCACATAGTGTAATCACTAGGTCCAAACAACCAGGGTGATCGGAGTTAAGGTGTTTTACAGCCTCTGACTGTTCTAAGTAGTCCATGTGGAATGATAATATGCATCTAGTGTACCATTCACGAATTGTCCCTCCCTCAAATTACAAAACGTTTGGGTTTTGTTCGTTTATTTCAGTGAATGCCAACGTAGTTAGATCCTAAAACTAGAACGCTTTGCAGTTGATCAGGTGATTTCATATTGTACAGTCTTCTGGTCGTCGTTCTACTTCACGGATTTGGCATAGTAAATACTGTTGGACGGAAACGAAGTACCAGTCCTCAAAATCGATGACCTTTTATTTTGACTCACCAAAATGTGACCTGAATGCGAGACCACATCAAATAGGGTGAGGTTGTGAACGCAAAACTATCTTTGTCAACATTTAAGCAATGAGGGTCTACTATCAAGTCAACTAGATACAACAGTAAACGAGGCAATGCGAGAAGTATAAAATGGTACCAAAGCACCAGAAACCAACGAAACATACTGCGAGAAATCGTTTTTTAAAGTTCGTATTTCGTCAGTTTATTTTACATATTCCCGTGGAATCATCGGTAAATGAAATTTCCTTTCCACAAGAAAGACGAAAGAAGGCAACTAGATGAAGGTTTGTGGATAACTCTTGAGAAAAACAGGACCGTTTATTCTCTCGAAATGATCACATACAGTTTGCCAACTTGTGTTCATCCTTCATTTGAACACAACTGGTATTCAACACCAATCAAGTTAATCACGTTCTGTACAGCAAGTCGATTCGTGTGTATTGTTATTATCCGCAAGTTTGTACCCTTCCATATACGACTTTTAATGTTATGTCATACATGTTTTAAGCCCAAACACTACACCGTGACTTAGACGAAATGCAGCCCGACACGTGTGTAACTTTTGGTATTCGTGAGCAGCTACAGGCAACCTAGATTGTACTGAGCTGAATGTATCATCGTTAAACCGATCGATTACGGACGTAAACTTGAGTGATCAGTTAACTGTATGTTCAAAACAGCTAAGTTAAGAGATAGGAGAATCAGAACCCCAAAGCTTTCAGGAAGTACAATGAACTGTTGAATATCAGTCTACACTGATGTAAAGATTATCATCTGTTGGATAAGAAATGACCTATGAATAGTGAAGTAACCAGAAGTGATGATAAGTTTCTATGGTTTCTTCAAACTGTCCCCAACTGATGAGAGATAACCTGGCTGAACATGCCCCGATACATATTCTGATACGGGAACAGTTAGCATGAAGAGGATTTTTGGTCGCATATACCTGAAATTTTATAGTTCACTGTTTCAGTCAGTCTCGAGTGGTGTCAGCAATGTTGACGTGCTCTAGAACTTTATTTCGGAACATAGCAGAAAAGTTACGTGGATTTGTTTATGCACCTGTCTACTGGCAAATATTAAAGCCGCATTGAATTCTACGTCACCCATAAATGTCATAGGACAAAGTTAACGATTTGACACTTCTCGTGAGCATCCGGCCTCTCCCCAAAGATATTCGAATTTACCCCGCTTTTCATAACTCCACAAAACATTGTTATTTCATTCTGGAACAATACTATGCAGCAGAGCCTAGTTGTGTTACCTTACTTGCTCCTTACTGGCTCAGTTATTTGCTTGTTTACGTTTGATCAGGTAACAGATTTTTATTCATCAACCACTTACATCAACAGAAGCGTTGGAAGGAATATAGGCCAGTCTTTTCATTAAGCTAGACCTGAACATATGTGACACAAGTAGGTAATCAACGTACCGTCGAATTGGAATGAGAATGAATAGTTTGATAAGGTTGCGCGATTACCACTGCCTGTTAAAGATGGTCACATCATACATAACAGAGAAGAATATACAGATCTGACAAGTTAGCCAAGTTGCCAGTTTGTGCCAATAACCCAAGACTACCACCGTACTCATAACATATCAAAACAGGTCTTTAAATTCTGTGAAGGTGAAGCGGTGAATGACGAACGGATATGGATGTAACTTCTACTCAGTGATAAGATAACTATAAAACAAAATACAGAGTTTATGTAGCTTGGTTATTCTTTTCTCATTTGCGATTAACCTAATGGTCGATGGAAACCGTAATAAATCAAATATTGTCCTTAACATCTACGCTGATGCTCAATATTAGATGAGTCTAACTTCTACCTCAGCTCCGCCTGTGATTGTAACGCAGCAGCTGTTGGTTCAGACAAGTTCACTCCGCCTAAGCCATGGCCATCATTTATATCGAAATAACTGTGCAGGCTGTACAACACACCGTCTGAACGCATTAGATAAACTGGCTAAGCCACAGACAAATAGGCGAATGTGCATATGAAACTGATTCTTGTCCAATCAAAATCAGCTACTCTTTTAAATTATCTGAATATGTTTAATCAATTCACCAAACTTATGGTGTTTATTGTGAGAAGATTGGAGCAGTACTCTAACAAAAACGCAATAAAACCATTAGTACAGTAATGAAACACAGGCTGCCCTTGAATAACCCGGATATGAAGGTTACTCTGGAGCAAGGGTACTACATTATGAACAAAGTCTACAATACAACACAAGAGCTTGAATCATCCTGGTCCCGCGTTAACAGTTGATGGTAAATGACCTTATCGCAAGCGTGTTTCCTGAAATATTGTTTGCAATTTGGCCAGAAGCCATTAGACAATGTAGAGGATCTGCATACGTACAGTCTCCAAAATCAACGCTGCATCGGCAGTTATAAATAAATATGTTGGTTTAAAGGGCAAATTTATTTCAACTCTAACTTTACTCATTACGCCCGTTGAATAAAAGATTCTCTTTTCAGGCTTCAAAGACACATCTGTATTGCGAAATGACTTGTATACCTCTTTAGAAGTATTCGGATTAGCAAACTAAACGTGTATGTGTAGTAGTCTCATCTCCACATACCCCATGGTTTCATGGAACTAAAAATCATTCAAGGTTATTTGTGTTGTAACTGCAAGTAAGTTTATAAGTTGAACTAATTTCAGTTATTGACAAACCAGTTTACCATAATCAAGAGTGTATGAAAGCATTAACTAATTCAGATGGGCTGTAAGTTGGTGTTGATTTTAGCAACGTAAGTAGTAACTCTAATGTCAAATCATACATTTGTGGTCGAGAGATGTTAAACACAGGCCTGCTAGATGACCTGTTTTATCCAGTCTTTTAGAGTTGCACAATAATAATAAAACAGTTTTCCAGACAAACAAAGGACACATGGTTGTTTCGCGAGACTAGAATTGCAGGATCTAAAGCTTTATGACTCCTAAACAAGACAACTTAGAAATTCATGTGCGCTAATCTGAAGCTTTGAAAACGTGAATTCAGGAGTAATCAAAATTTCGACTAGATTAGGGTGCACGAAAGAGTTCTACGTATAAGCGCCAGTGCGTCAAAATTTGTATGCGAATTTTAACCCGCCAATTATTAACAATCGGAATATGATTGAAGAGAGTTGTTGGCGGTCATCTTAAAGAGTGCTTTTTCAGACGACTGTTTGAAGGCTTCTGGTTGTGTGCGTAACACTGTTGGACTGGGTCAAAACCATTCTGGTTCTTTTTAATATTTTGGGATTTTTCCTCAGTGTTAAAACAAACTGGATGGAAACGAAATAATCAATGGAATTTGGTTACGCTGTGAGGTTCACCTGCATTCACAAGCTTACAGGTTAAAAAATGTTCTCAAACAGACAACACGGAATTTATCTCATTACAGTCATGAGAACTAAATTTATACGGGTGAACTCGTACATGTGATGGCATAAAGTAATTCCAGATGGCTTGACAGACAATGTTATGGAGACGGATTGATGTCGCCTAAGTAACACTGAATACTGCTCAAATAAGTCCTTATATCGACTGCGATTGGCGGGTGAGAACAAAATCTTCGGTAGATTGTGATATATTTGTGAACAGGATACGAGAGTTTGATCACTTGTTGAAGCCTCACATACAATTTCGGAATGATTTTCGTCTTTAGACGTCAGGAATAGCCTCAACAAAAGCAAGGTCGTCGACATTTCTGAAAACTATACTTAATTACGATGGAGATATTTCAGCTGTGTACAATGAGAAGAACATCAGCCGCAACGTTGATGCAATATGTATATCGCGTTTGCTGGTAAGGCAATTATGCAACGAATTAGTTAGAAGCAGGTGGATTCCCTAGGCCTGTAACAGCTGACACAACCGTAAAACACTACATGACTTACGTAATTCAAAGCAGTATTAAACAAACAAATAGCCCTGTCTTTTTCCTGTGGTGTTACTACAATCAAGTGACTTTGTTGGACGACAGAAAATTTCTTTTTGGCCGGTTCAGCGCCGCCCCTAGCTCGTCTGTTTCAGCGTGTGACATGTATGGACAACTTGCTTTATTCCGACTCCTGCTATGACAAAATCCGATGACACGCTGAAGTACCAGACATACCAGTCTGCTCGATTTGTCGAAAATGATCAGCTCTAGCTTTCCAGTTGATCTTGTATCAATGAGTTCATCTAACCCCATCCGTTTACAATCCGTGCGGTCTTTCATCTATTTGCAAACAAACACTGCTGGGAACGAGATCTATGGACAGTACCAAGTGAAACAGATCTACTTGGTCTGTCAGCTTTGACACTTTTAAGTGTAGAATTCTATCGTGCAATCCCCCCCAAAAGATTGCCTTATTACTTCATGCAGTCATAGTGCATGAAGTAGTGTTAATGAGATTGTTATATAAAACCAAGGGAAACCAGTAACACCGCAGTTTGGTTCGGTACTAGTGGAGATAAATGCTTGACTAGTAAAATGGATGTCAGTCTGACGCTTCAGAGTCTATTTTTATTTTAACGGTTTTTGTTGCCAGAAAGCAAACCGAAGTATTGAAAAGTTTGGCTAGTTCCTCACAAGTTTGACTAGTTTTGACAGGTTCTTGGTTAATGTATACAATTTACCTTTGTGGGGTGGGTGTTTTTTTCTGTTTCTGAATTAAGCATCCAACAACAGTGTCAGCTTACACAAACGTACGGCCTTGCTTAAGAATAGCATAGCAAGACAACTAGTAAGGTTAGATGTCTATTGATCTCGCGGTACACATAAACCGAAATAAAAAAATAACTCAAATGTCTTAAAGGTAATGTTTTGCAAACAGTTTGTTCCATTGACCGTCAATGTAGTGGACAGCTGTTTCAATCTTGCTGGGTTTTATCAACACCACGCACGCCGGAATATCAAAATGAAAACCTGTCATTAAGTGACAGAAGGATTTCAGTTTAGACGATGAAGCGGCGCAACAGCCATTGAAGAGTAATCATTCGTTACAATCAACACAAGTTCTCCAGTTAACATCACTTTTGGATAGAACCTCACGATAAGAAGCTATCGCCAGTATAAGACGTCTCGTCTTACTCTAATTCTGGGAGTCTTCTTTTGAGAAAAATATGACGTGAATATCCGGAGAGGAACGATGGCGAGCTTGAGAACTGAGAATCTTTGGGATGTTATATACGGTCTACCTTTCATTCTCAAAAGAAGACTCATGGCATAGGATGCTGTTCGGGGGAGTTGGCTGCAAACTCGTGTGATCAATTTAATATTTTATCTACAAAAACAGAACATTCTGCAACTTTCAACAGATCACGATAAAACCATCGATTTACTCTATTCATACGTTTGCCACATCCGGTGTCACATGATTATATTTAACGCCATTACAAAAATGGGCCGCCGTTACCATTCTTCGGGTATAGCCGGCATATGATAACAGGGAACCGCAATTCTGGATAACCAACCAATTTTGACACACAGAGGCAACAGTATTATTTTGAAAACCATTGATTGTTTAGGCTCACCAAGTTTATTAACAGTCTTTGTGAAAAGTTTGCCAAATTAAACGAATCCCAAGTGTCAAAATTCGAGGTTTCAGTTAGATTCGTAAACAGGAAATAAACGGCATGCACGAACGCGACAAATTTTCCACCAGCCAAACTGTAAGGCAATTCGAGAAGCTTATATAATTTATAGTTTGAATGTCACATGCCACGATCCAAAATCTCAAACGGAGCGTAATAAATGATACGAGAAATGTACTATACTGGAAGGGGTTCTTAAACAGTTTACGTTGGGATTTCTGTATGACATGCAAGGATTCGTAACCCAACAGGTAGAGCGCTGACCACGTTTGCGCACGGCATTCCTGTTACTGGCTCCTGTCAAACCAAAGCTCGGAATTTTCACCGTATATTCTCCTCTACACATAATACAATTGTTCGTGAATTGCCTGGTGCTTCCCTATTGATACTTACATTTCAAATCATTTCAGATGCGTTTTAAAGGCAGCGATATATTACCGCAAACGAAGTTGTTGTTTGCGTTAACATTCCAGAATGATATGAAGTTTAGAGAAGTCAGTCCTTCTAATTCATTACAATGTAATACAGTTTCAACCGGGTTTTAAAGTTTCATTCCCCAGAATGCATAATTTGAAAAGCAGTTGACCATGAATTTCTTAAAACCACAGCGTCTCAACAGACGCTTTCTTACATTGGTTATACCCACTGATGTGCTCTTAATCCGAGTTCCATATTTTGTCCACCCAACGGAAATGATGAAAAAGTCGAAATCAACCAGTTCTAAATAAATAAATTTATTGACATAGACAGCATGTGATACTTCTGATATTCTCATTTGCTGTAGACATTAAACCCGACCATAATGTCTTGACTTCAGTTAACTGGCTGTCACGTAAGACCGATAGTTCCTACACTGTCAACGTGTAGTTTTGAGACAACAAAACTGAGTAACAGTGCAGTTATTTGCATAAAAGGCGAGAAGTGATGCGGTCCACGAAGCCTAGAGATATGTGCAAGGTGAATATATTGCTGTTTTTCAAACGGCCATCTTTGTTTATCTCTTGCAATTCTTCGTCACCCCTTCCGACAAACCGCTGATAATCGTCCAACCTCCTCAGGATTTGACTCACACTTTCAATTCCTTTTTATTAATGTGTACGTTTGTGATATTTCCTTGCTCCTATTATCCACTCTTACATGTTCCCAAGGCAGTTTATATCAAGCTTTTCCCCCAGTTCGGTATTATTCAAGCACAAACCTAAACATGACTTGACGAACTTCAGTAATGTGTGATCAGCCAGGTTCCAGTATGTATGTGTCTGGTTTAGTTATTATCACGTTCAGTCCGAGACAACTTTTCGGCTAGAGAAAGCAAACAGTGAGAGCGTGATCAAGCTGCCGTTACAACCGTGATCCTGATTGAGGGGGGCGATGACACTTTAGACTCAGGTATGCATTGTGATTCACAGTTGGCCAGATAGTGTTCATTCGGTTGTTGACCTTTTGGTTCGGGCTAGATATTGCAAACGTTTCAGTGAATCACCTCATATAACCTTTGGCGTTACCGTATATTCATGTCCAAATATTTGACAAAAATTTCTGACGATCTTCAAAATCCACTTAATGTTGAGCATAAAGTCTGAGTTTTCGATGGAAACAAGTAAGCTTTCGTGTTTGAGAGGTTTGTTTATTCATCCAACCGCATCAGCTAAATATTTGCACAGAGGCACACAAGGGAATAGGACTTATAGGACTGCAATATATCATCCACGAAGTCGACTCAATCCAAGTGCATTGAGCTCACTTCGGTGTGATTCACAAAATGTCCTAATTTAGGCCAGTTTGGTTTGGTTTCGGGGTGTACAATTATCATCTTTACATATTTTCTCCTTAATTTGCTCATTTGCTTGATACTATTGACTTCATCTTATCTTCAGAAAATAGCAAGCTGATCCGACCAAACATGTGCTTGTAGGTTTGCGGATCTTTTCAACACTGTCCTCATTCTTTTGGGGTTAAATTTCTAATTAAGTTCAAAGAGAATCCTCATCACGTTTGACCTTACTACCTGTTTTAAACATGTGCCATTCGCAATACACCATGTGGGCAGTATTGTATTAAATATATGAATCCCTTACAGTGACAACAAACACTTCACTTGAAACCGTAACTAGTTGAACTAAGAATTTTTGTTTCTGTGTGTGCCGCATGTTTTTGATAGATAGACACAAGTTGAAGACCACTGTATACACACTGCGTCAGGCCACAATTTATCTGAGATGAAAATATTTGTAAACTGGTGACCAATTAGGTTAATAACTCAATTGTAATTGTTTAGACGCATGGTTAAGGGGTGTATGTTCCTAGTCCGATAGAACAAATGTGCTGCTGTAGATTTTCATCGGTTAACAGGCTATTTTGTAGAACACCAGTCATAAAGAGATCCTAAAACCAATGTTCGGGCACAATAATAAACAATCACTGAACTCAAAGGAAATCGTTGCCAATTTCCAGTAACGCAAGGATAGGAATATCAAACAATATTAGCAGTTACGGCTGGTTTTCGGGTGTTTAATGAAAGCAATCACTGAAAGTATAATGACAACATATCAGCCAAACCTTAAACACGTCAGATAATTTGAGACAGAGCATATTCTTTGTTTGTTATTTTTAGTCGGTACAGAATACCTGAGGAGGCTGCGAATGGCCACAGTTTGAATCTTCTCGTAAAATATGATAGCGTATACATGGCACAATTCATTTGAGGCAGCAAGTTTGCGCAAACTTGCTGCAGCACTCTACACCTTATGATGTCCACTTGCTTGAAGATAGTCTTTTTTAACCCTAAACCCCTATAATGAATTTAATGTTAGAATGCGTTGTTCGAATGAACTTAAAAATAGTCTGATGAGATAGTTAAGAATTGCAGGAATCTGGTACAAATGTGATAGTTATCAAAAGTTTTGTCAAACTCTTCCAGTAAGCGATGTTTAGTGAATACCCAGCTAGGATTAGGTTGGTATAAGACAATGTGTTGTAATGACATATTCTACTGTCAGTGATATAAAGCCTGTACAAAACTCATGACTAATAATTATGTTGGTTTCATTTTTAAGTGTCAATTCTCATGTGGCACTTCTTAAAACTACACGAGGGTGTCAAATTCATCGAAGTAACCACGTTCCCCTGCCTCGGACGGTAGACAACGCATTGAGGTTCAGTTGCCTGTATATTGTAGAACACTGATCCAAAATGAAAATTCCATACGACCCATCCACCTTTAAGTTAGATTTTGGTATGCAACCGTCTGTATATCTACTCGTACTATCTTCTGGTTACCCAAATTGACAGCCTGATTCTGTGGTCTTTTGATTTAAACTTCTGGCGTTCGGACATTTATCTTCTGAACAGTAGTGTTTCTCTAATGAAGAACCAAACATAAAAAACGGTCATATGCGGCCTGATTGACGAAAAGCAGTATTTCATTCTATGAATCTCGAGGAGGCTTTCGATACAAACCCTTGATAATGATTCCTTGTCAGGTATACAATATGTAAGTGCGTTCCACATTGACGAGTTGAACAAACTTCAGGCAACAAACGAAACAGAAAATCCGGGTGATTACAGTTACAGTAATGTACTCACCTCAGGTAAAAACACACACCAAAGGCAGCAGAAATTATCAAACGATGCAGATGTTGTAGGTTGTGGATGGGATTATTTCACTGTCAAAACAATTAACGTACAAGGATTGTCAAAACGTGAACTGGATAACGATGGTTGGTTAGAACGGTCAAACCGGTCATGTGCTCATGGCCAATCTCGATAGGATCATTCTCATTGCCCGGAAGTCTCAAAAGCTCCTTAAAAATCCTGCTATCAAACGGCACACGTAGAAGTGTACGACAATTAGTTGTCATCCTCTGAAACAGGTAAGAGTAATGTTTACGTGCAGCCCAGAATGAATGAGTGGAAGCTGGTCGGTTTCATACCATCCAGTATTTGTCGGTATGCAGAAGACTAGAATATAATCAGACTGTCTGTGTCTATATAAGGCCAACTGATCAGTAATTGGATCCAGAAGTTGCGTATGGCATAAGTGCAGCTTCTTCTGAGCTCACATGTAAGTTAGAATGGATAATACGAGAAATGAGATTACGTGTTGAAAAAGCTACTCGGTTAGGTATTGTTTAAATGGATCGCGAAAATTTAGATGAACTTTGCCTGCCTCGTCTTGTTTTCCGATATAAGAGATGTCTATTTTGTAAGGAAGTCATTCCATTGTCGACAGTAACTCGAGATGTCCAGATTTCGAATCGGAATTTGTGATATTCTGTGTTTACACATATTTACGATATGTCGTATCGGAAGGATATCACTTAAGCTTCCCAGTGACTGTTTTGCGAGAATTCGTTTGATGTGGTTCACGATAAGTTTGTTTCTTTAAACCCTGTGGTCTCCTGATCCAATTCTTCAAGATATTTTTGGTTTTTTCTCTTTCTGTAGATATTCACAAACCTTTTTTCTATATGCATTATCCACGAGCGTCTTCCTAGTAACTTCTTCTCTTGGTTTTGTTGTGCAAATGATTCTGGTTTTGTGTAATGACGTTTTCACTAGCCATCGTTTATAAGTAATAGGTACGAAACTGGAGAATTGCATGTATTGTCCGCTTTATGTTGACTTTCGATAAACAGATCGTTGAAGTGTACCATCCTGACGTCTAGTTACACGAATGTTCAAGATCGGCAAACAATTGTTAACCTCCGTCTCATACGATACAGTGAGGTTTGAGTGGATGTAGTTTGACTAGTTACAAGAAGGCATATTCATCTGGGAAAACTAGAATGTCGTCTACATAGCGCATGTAGAGCAAGATCTTAAAATTCCTTACCTAAAATTGTTTTTCAGGCGTTGTCTCCTAAATACTGTAACGTCCGTGTTACATTTTTAGCGTGGGAAAGGTCGAAACTTCTGTTGGTTCGTTCAGTTGTCGTTGCTATGTATAGTATGTATAAGGCTGGTTGATATAAAATCGGTTTTAGGTTGGCGACTAATGATGGTAAATCGAAACTTTAACATTTCATGACAATATATATTTATTTTGAACTTTTACTCCACATAATATTTTTTATGAGCAAGATTTTGAATGACTGGGCTTACACTTTTTATCTAAGAGGAAAATTTTTACGTGAACGAATAAAGCATACACTTGCCCTATTCTCTCCCGAAATTTCATCAAAATCAAAAACAAGCAGGTCTATTATTCAAGGTTTTACTGACTGACGCTGTTGAGATACTGTGTTACTGAATAAAACCGTTGCTACTCGATTACCATCGCTTCTGCCTCATGAGGTGCATCATTGGTTTTCTGTCATTTTGTCTTCGACCTACTCAAACCCAGCCTAGGATATTACCACGACAGCTTAATTGAACCACTTACTCATTACTGACGGCTGACTGTCAATCTTGCTTCATGGACTACATCATCTGCTGTTCCGTAGGCTCGTGCTATTTGATTAGTGCCATTTACTCAAAATTGAACTGAACGTATTGCTCGAGAATTTTAATTAACCTGCTCATTTGATATATGTTCACACATGGAATCATTCTGCGATAGGCGATGGATCCAACTACCGGGCCGATTCTTGTACTGTAAGTCAATCCTACATTCGCCAAAAATACTGCATATATGATACCAGAGTACTTATAGATTCCGCTTTGAGTAATGTACCACAGTATTAACATCACTAATGTTAGAAATGAAGCGATAGGACGAGGAAGCTTTCGTTTTAGTGTTGTTAAATGTATAGGGGTAAATGTTGTTCTAATTTTAACAATAAATAACATCTTATATTGACTGCACTAACTGAAACAACGAAAATCAAATCGGCAGTGAAAGCATGTTTGGACTTGAACCGTGGTAACTGTTTCAAACAGATAAGCCCAGCTTACTCATACAAGCAACCTGGGGCTGGTTACTAAGGTGCACAAATTCCGTCGTATACAGTTTTAAAATATCAATCTGGACAAACAACTTTTGACTCAAACCCTGCTGATTCTGTAACGCTGTCTTGTGAACCACATCAAACGAATTCTCGCAAAACAGTCACTGGGAAGCTTAAGTGATATCCTTCCGATACGACATATCGTAAATATGTGTAAACACAGAATATCACAAATTCCGATTCGAAATCTGGACATCTCGAGCTACTGTCGACAATGGAATGACTTCCTTACAAAATAGACATCTCTTATATCGGAAAACAAGACGAGGCAGGCAAAGTTCATCTAAATTTTCGCGATCCATTTAAACAATACCTAACCGAGTAGCTTTTTCAACACGTAATCTCATTTCTCGTATTATCCATTCTAACTTACATGTGAGCTCAGAAGAAGCTGCACTTATGCCATACGCAACTTCTGGATCCAATTACTGATCAGTTGGCTTTATATAGACACAGACAGTCTGATTATATTCTAGTCTTCTGCATACCGACAAATACTGGATGGTATGAAACCGACCAGCTTCCACTCATTCATTCTGGGCTGCACGTAAACATTACTCTTACCTGTTTCAGAGGATGACAACTAATTGTCGTACACTTCTACGTGTGCCGTTTGATAGCAGGATTTTTAAGGAGCTTTTGAGACTTCCGGGCAATGAGAATGATCCTATCGAGATTGGCCATGAGCACATGACCGGTTTGACCGTTCTAACCAACCATCGTTATCCAGTTCACGTTTTGACAATCCTTGTACGTTAATTGTTTTGACAGTGAAATAATCCCATCCACAACCTACAACATCTGCATCGTTTGATAATTTCTGCTGCCTTTGGTGTGTGTTTTTACCTGAGGTGAGTACATTACTGTAACTGTAATCACCCGGATTTTCTGTTTCGTTTGTTGCCTGAAGTTTGTTCAACTCGTCAACGTCGAATGCACTCATTTATCGTATACCTGATCGGGAATCTTCATGAAGGGCTTGTGTATATGCAAGAGTTTGCAGTCAGCTTAGACTACTGCCCATTTTTGGATTATGTTCAAATCATTTTCGTAAAGCATATATAAATAATTTATCCGGATGTACTATGGATTAGATGCAGCCTGCCTTGGATGCCAACAGGAGATGAAGAGTTTACACGTTATTTTTTAATAGTGTAAATTGAACCTTGCACAAAAAGTGATCATATCTTTTGCATTTACGTAAAGCTTTGATGTAACCGCTTTTGAAAATAGGCATTAGATGCAAGTTTCATTGGTAGTTAAGCTCTCCAGTAGTGCAGATATTTTCCACGACCAGGATTCAAAATCCAGTCACGCAATCATGGGACGGTTGTGTTGTTCATCGTGCCAACGATCTCACATCACGCTTGGACAAATGGTCCAGTATGAACGCTTGACCAGATTTGTACATGAAATATTTGTGGATTGGGCTGAATTAAATGTTTATCTGAGGTCAAATCTACGACTGATTGTAGGTAGCAGTATATTTATTTGACCATATTTTTCACACACATTTGTTGAGTTTTTTTTTCGTTTTTTTTGTTTCCCTGTGATGGTGCGTTGACCAGCAACACACATTTCAACCCGTTTTCCATACAGTCTTGAAAACATAAACACACACTTTAACGACCCAATTCCTGCGTTTATTTTGCGTAACACTTCATTTATTATGCACCTGAACAAAATATGTTAACATGCAAACGTACAATCCACGCCCTGCCTGTCAATGTTCTTCAGGGGAACGCATGGCAACCATTCATTGAAAAATTGGATTTTAACATTAACCATTTCGAGTTTGTTGAATAACGATTGACGGTCATTGGTTGCAGATTGTGTGTAATCAATAAATTAGTCACAAGCCTATTAGGACCAATAGAGTATATAATGAAGATTATTGATCTTTGAAGTATGATGAAAATACTTAGGAACACTTGTAGTTTGGAAGTTTTATTCGCTACTTACGTGAAGCTTTTGGGTGGCTCTTATTCATTCGACTGGGCCTAGGGAAACCGGTTGTTATTTGAACATTTCTACTGTCAATTCTTGCGTGTAAGTTTGAAGAGTAGTACTATGATACAGAAACACATCAGATGTGCAATTAACGTGGTATTTTTCGAAAGATGACAAATTAGCTGTGAATTATGGTGAAACTTCAAGTTGGATGAATTATTAACACCATAAGGAAATCAAACAAATCATCAGTAAGAGTAATCGATCCAATAAGTGATAAATTATGTATGAAGACTGTTAACGAATAAGATCGACCGAATTGACCAAATGGAACAAGCCTATGAACATTGTTTAAATGTTGGTCTCGCTGTATCAAATGATGAAGTTTCCATTTGAAAAGCCAAACTCTCAACTAGCGGTTTGTGAATGTATACTGGATAGGAAGGGTCTTACCTTATTCAGGCGCTTCGGTAAACTTTTAGAAACCCAATAGGATTCGTGCAGTTTTTATGATTTTTTCAGTCGATTAGTCGCTAAAGCTGTTGAGCAAACACTTTACTTGGATTACTAGTTCCATAGAGTCAGTCCTGAAAGTACTGACAGCATTGCGTCTATCAGACTGGCTAATTAATTCCTGTTGTTTGCAATTTTTCTTTGTTGGGCATTCCTTCAAGGATTAGCACCTTCACTATACATTATATTTTGTTATCTTTGTGTTGCACTTGCACTCGTCAGGGCCAATATGCTTCAGATGTGCCATATTGAAGTGAGTGTTGAACGAAACGGCTGTCCATAACAATTCAGTATAAACTGATGCTGTGAGTGTATCGGTCAAAGAGGACGCTGTGATATCCCTACTTAATTTGCACATACGCTCACACCGTTACCGTTTAAAGGGGAATTCGTCAGGGGACACTCATATCTTCGACCTTCCTTGCGGGGTTCAGTGCTTTCGAAGACAATTTTTATAGTTCTGATCCTTCCATTGTGAAAGTTCCTATAAGATTAGGATTAGTCGTTTGATCCTGAAGATTTACTAACATTCATTGCATCAGGCTCATATTAAATCAACTGTACTGCGAGCTTAGAAGTCCTGGAGTAATACTTCTTGGTTAACTATCACCGTAAATATCTACACGTAGCTCTAATTTTGTTTTGTACTGTTAGAATGTTCCTTACTCCCGGCATTATTCTCTAGCCTCCTTTGGGTCCGTGATGAGCTGCACGAATAACAGACGGACGGATTATTACTTTCTAGAATGATCGACCAGTCGTTTACTGAAACATGAACAGTTTAATAGACTCCTACTAGACTGAATAACACCGGAAAGTTGTTCAATACATTTTAATCGTGTACTGTTATCAGTCAGGTAGTTATATAATGTGTGTATTTAATGTAGAATGGTTATACATCCAGCCTGATAAAACATCGACATTTAAAGGTTGCTTTGGAGCTACTTAGTTAATAAGCTCAAATATAACGACAGTTTGCTTAGCAGTGGTGTTCGGTAGTTAGTTTATTAGATGAAACTGTCCTGCTACACACGAACGCCGACGATGGCCATGCTGCTGATGGAACAGAAAAACGCTGATTCGAAGTCATGCACTGTAACTACCACACAGTTGGCAATTTTCGTCGGTCCCGATGATGTTCATGCTTTAGAGGATTACCCGCTATCTATTTGTTCGGGGAGGATGGGCGTTCATGCAATACTACTTGTGGGCAGTCAGGAGGAAGTCTTTATTTAAGCGTTGAGGTAGTCGGAAGAAAATACAAGAAGGAACATTGCAGAGCGCAACGGTAGGAAGTGGTGCTTATTACCCAAGAATCTGCCACTGGCACCTGTGGTGTTCCGGGAATATCGCTGTGTGCAAATGAATTATCTTATTTGAATTGTTGCTGAAGCATTTACCACGTTCAACAGTAAGTTGAACAGACAATCCTTGCACTATCTGGTGAGCATGGTTTGCATGTTAGTGAGTGCCACATTCCTTAACATCTTAAATCTAATCTTGCATTATTATAACACATGCATTTATCGTTCCTATAATCCTATTCCTCTAAATATGCGTTGTTACCCATCTTGTCGAAGTGATTAATCAAATGCATTGATGGTTTTGGAGTCGAACGTGGCCCTGTCAATCACAGTCAAGGCCAACTAAAAATGAATCACTTCTGTCGGTCATGAAGTGAAAAAGTGGAATTTGACCCAAGCACACCGGCGGTTAAAAAGAGATTGCATGCGGTAATCCTGTTGTTCAACTCCACTTCTCATCACGACAAAACGAAACTCGCTGGCGCAACCAGTATTTTCTGATCGATGTCGATCACTTAGTGTAGTAAGTGCATGCTGAATGGTTGATTGATCGAATGCAACTAGATATGGGGCTACTCAGCATGGCCTGAGAGCGAATAGTGAACTGTTAACAAGCTCAGTTACAGGTTGTGCTTTGCTCGTTTTCTAATTAATTAAAACATTATGTATACCTAACCATTTAGCCGAAAGGTAATCTCAGCTCATTTCAAGAGAAAACGTTAGAGTAGCGCTGTCCTGTGTCACAAAAATTAACAACGCTTTTGTCCGGACACGGATTTTAACTTTGGATCTGGTGAGATTGAGACTTACGTAGATTTAGCTACGAAATGTAGCTAGCAATTCAAATTGAGTGCTCCATTAAGATGTTTCGAGCTAAATAGGTGTGATTCTTAACCACTAACATTCCGAATCCTTAAAGACTCCTGAGTAATAAAATTTTATCGCTTGAAGTGGTTTTTGACTGAACTAACTCGGCCTCTGTAACAACTGTTGTTATTTCGCCGCAACAAATTTCTTTTACATAGACTGAAGAAACACTACATTTAAAATCTAGAACTGTTTTACGTGAGCAAAGTCGTAACCGTGTTTACTGTAATTGCAGTATGAAATAAAAATCCCTTCTAAGCATATACTTATTTTCGGAAAGATAATAACATAAGTGCACACGGAACGTATCGTAATTTGGTCAATTACTCTTTCACCTTTAGCCGCCAACCATTGTTCTCTGCGCTATACAACAGCATATTCATTATATGCCGGAAACAGCTAAGTACAACAGTGTGCTGCCAAACATAATATGTTATGCTTGTACACGGTGGAGCAAATTACCGTTATTCATAGTCACTGGCCTAATTGTTGTACTCTGTACATACTTTGACTTTCAACTCGATGTGGTCATTTATCATACCAGATGCTAATGGTTGAGGATAACAATATAACTAGCTTAGAAAAAAGGTCGTTAACAAATTTTCAGGAGAGACAAGAAGGCAATTAGACAAAGTGCACCACACCTCCAAGTTTCGAAATAATCCCACAAACAAGAGAAGATTCTTTGCAAAAATTTACGTGATTAAAGTACGCGCCTTAGAAACTAAACGGGACATGGATGGGTTATACTTTAATATACTGCTTGTAGTTAAAGTAGAAAATATGACGAACGGTAAAAGGAAAACAAACGTAACTCTCGAGAGAGGTAATAGTCTGATGAGGTGGTGAAAGCACGTGAGCTATGTTGTATATTTACTCAAAATAGTTCTAGTATTTCCCGATGCCAGCCGTCCCTTCGTTCCCTTATCAATTTTGATGTCGTCCGCCAATTTCCATACAGTAAAAAGAATCAAGCAAGGATGTTAACTTTGCAAAACTGTCTGCCTGTAGAGAAGAACGGTCATCGCATCGGAATCGTCCTGGTAACAAAATTACTATCGTACACGGAGTGGATTGGCAATAAAGAGAACTTTGTTTTTGCAAATTTCAGACGAAAAGCTACAACATTTGACAGGCTTTCTACGACAGGAGAGAACATGAAAACTGCAGATTATGTGACGGGGAGACAGAGATGTGGAAAGGAAGGAGTATAAAGTAAGGGCACATGAAGGTGCGCAATAAGAGCGCCGTTTACTTCTATTATTCATCACGTTAGATGGCACCCTGGAACAAAGTCTTCTACTACCTCTCGGACCTCATACGGGAGGCTTAGAATGCTTTGTTAATACAAACTTTAACTTAAAAGCTTTCATGTCTTGATTCGAGGCTAGGCCTATTATCCCAACCTAACACTCGCAAACAGGGCCTGACGTTCTTGAAGTGTGTACATGTCAACAGAGCCTGTGAATCGAGCTCCCTTTGTTCATTTGCAGGGAAAATACACATATCCCACAGGTAAGCTGGCTAACTCTGTTGTTTGTAACACGGCGTCCCGATCACATTTTGTTGACACTGGTGGTCAAAAACGGAAAAATTCCCTGAAATTTGCTGCAAAGCAGTTATCTTTCACTACAGTATGCTTCTGATAAGATGCAAAGAAAGAATGACCTCTAAATATAGTATCTCGAGCGAAACAGTAGTTCTGAGGTCTGATTAAAGCATATTCCTGATTGTAACGGAGTGCACAAGTGAAGGAATGGGATTTCAAAATAAACCGCTTAGACAATTCACCAAGAAGGTGTTTGAGTGAACCATTTACTGCAAACAAATCCATTCACCTTAATCTTGGTTAGAGAGCAAAAGTGACGACGTAAGAAAATAACAATAGCAAGTTAATATGTCTTGTGCTTAAACAAATGTACGTTGAGAATGTGTACAACGCAGTGTCCAAGTAACGTGACAGGTAGGTGTGGAAAATGTCAGAGTTAACAGCTTTCGGATGCCGTTTGAAATGAAGTGGTTTATGAAACGCTGTCCTCAACCAAAACAGTTTGACCTTGTTTGCATCACATTTACTAGTCTCTAGGAATCTAATGTTAGCATAACGTTTTATCGCGGAAGATAACGATGGTATTCTTTCAAACAATGTAACACACACTTTGTTGAAACTGTAGGATGGAGCGTTTCAATAAGATATCTTTCACTACAATCTTCCAAAGTGAGATTAGACGGATAAGCAAGATTGGTTGCGTCAGTGAACTTACCAGGTTCATGAAAAATACTGTGTAGCGAACAAGTTTGTTTTCAGTGATTCATCACTTATATCACATTTATATCACGAATTTTACAGGGGAATCATTAAAGGGGGTAAACGGGGAACGAGTCGTTAATCAGGTCAGTACAACAAAATGAAACTTATTGTCAGAGACTTATCAGTAAATGTATTGTCTAACACAAACTGGCTCTTTCAATAGAAAGTGAAAGATAACTGTTATTAGACACGCACTCCCATTGCAGTCAGACATATCGATCATAATTGTATGGCCACAAGTGTACGCAGTTCCTTGTGTTCGTTATCCCAAATACACAGTTTGGCAAATACTATCGGCCATACAGACTCGTTGCTCAGTAGTGACGTTGATGCCTTCTAGCGTGAACTACCTAAGAAATCATGCAGTAGCAGTTGACCTTCTGAATACTTGGATGAGTATCTGATTGCACATGTGGAATTTCCATGCTCCCTAGTTTGGTATCGTAATTTAGCTGGTAGAAACCCTGTCGCGTTTGAACACGCTGATCCTGGTGCTAGTTCGAAGCTGACCGAATTTCATAATTTTCACAACTACTTCTCTACAGATTGTAGAGAATTTCATAATTCTAGTTCGGAAGAACGTGTTGCGATGGTTCATTTTTAGACGACAATACCTCAAGTGTGGGTGTAAAACTGTGTAACTACTTCAGGGAATGATTCGCATTTTTGATGAGTTAAAGGCTTGAGTGGATAGCATTCAAAATAAATGTTGTACGAATGAGGTGAAACTTCAGAGCAATGTTTACACCAATAATTAAAAGGTAATTTGTGCCTATCATGATTCGGAAAACCTCGTCGGAACTCTGTTATCTTGTCAATGCAGTTCCTGAGGTGTAAACTTAGGTTTGTTAACTTTCGCTGTTGTGTCAGTGAGAAATGTTGAACATCGCTTTTGTGAATGCTTTCAGTGTTTCTCTATCAGCCCTTGCAAACGTGTGGATGACGTAACATTTAATAGAATGGGACATTCGCCCACTACATCAGGAGTGTCCTCCGTTGGCTGGACGATACATTTCATCAAAGATGGTTTTAGTTGAACTGAACTGTTCACTGACTTCCAAGGTTCCTGATGTAACATGGGTAAAGCCCTTTATATCTGGAATTTATACAAACTCAAGATATGTTTACCGGAACATTTCGGGAATGTTCGGTACAGATAACAGAAGAAAAAATTCAAGCATATCTATCAGTGAACTTGTCAAGTAAACAATGGGACCTGTAAATCCCATAAGCGAACGTAGAGATGGCTTGTATCTAGCGTCAGTGTTCCGGGTTACATTAGCGTTTTATATGTCGACTAATTCAGAAGCCATATGAGAATGCTTATCAAAGTAAGTGGCTGTGCTTGCATTTAATTTCGAGTGATGGAATGATCTGACATTTCAGAGTATGTCTTCAACTGCTAGGCATGACAGCACGGGTAACTATGTACGTCGCCGCACCATCGTAGTTGTGTGGTGGTTTTAAGACTAAGGAATTTAATAGAAGTTCAAAGACTAAGCCACGCAGCCATTATCCTAACGAAATTTCGTTGAATTAATGTAAGGATCACAGAGACGAAAAGCTTGAACCATCTATACGTTGAGTAAAACTGATTCACGTCTAGGAAGTACGTTAGAAGCCTTATAGCAAAAAGCATCACTTTATTACAGTGAATTCAGCTGAAGAACATGACGGATAAAAAGATTTTGTTAGGCTAACTTCAATACACTTACGAGGGCAAATTAGAGGTCATCTTCTGAAACACCATCAACTCATTAGGTTCATTTTTTACTTGTGGTAAAATGGACGGAATCCTACGTATGAACCCGATTTACTGGAAAAAGTTACGTCATATTCCTCATTGTCGCAGTAGCAGGTGTGATGAGAAATAATTTTGTTTCTTAAGAATTCCGTTCGTAAACCACCACAAATCAACCAAATTTCGCAGTGTTCTAGTAAGTGTCAGTTATTTCTCCCAATTATTGGTCCAAAACACCAAAGTAACCATGTCAGCCTTACCTGCACAAAATGTGGTAAGGATATTCTGCAGTGAAAATCTTGTCTGTTCGAGAGCTAGGCGGAAATTTGTGTTTTCTTCCACTTCTTTATATGTATATCTTCTAACAGATAACCTAGTCGTGGGTCAGTGTGTATAGAACCACAAATACTGTGTCCTACCGCAGATCGGTCGTCATGGTTATCACTAGAAGGTGGTGATTTTACAATCTACTTGTCGCGGTGACCATGTGGACAGCATACTTTTGTACACGGACTCATGGGTGATTCAAGCGTGCTTGATGTTGAAAATCCGAGGGTTGTCACTGAGTTTCTTATATTACCATTCCTACTTGCCATCCAAATGCTTAGTACAGACTTCATCATTCTATCGTTTTCTTTCTACAGATCAGAGTTCCATAAATTTCGGCTTTAACACGATTTATATATGGCTGATTTATATTGTACCCCGTGGATGACACATATCGCATGGATGACACAGGGGATAATTAATTTTAATAAAAGCGTTCACAACACATTTAACAGACAAAAAATTAGTTGAACACAAACCCAAAAGATTTAACGAACCACAATAATTGCCAACTTGTAACCATGCAACATAACACAACACTGTTCACATTCAAGAAAACAGCACCTCCCAGTGTCGAATAGTCTTCGCCGTTGGCCTCATCGAATGTGTAAATGGAGGCCAATTCTTATGTGAACATGCTAACCTGTATGTTGTGACAACTTGTGTGCAGAGACATTCCTGGATTGTCCCAACATATTTTGTCAAGTTTTCAAAATGATACAGCTATCAGTTTGTTGAGTAGAAAATTAATCCAGGCAACGTGTTACTTATGCAAGGGCGGAACCTGAATTTACATGACTCAATAAACCAGAACCCTAATCCACTTAATGAAATATATCGAAATATGTTTCGAATTGATGATAAAACAAGTCAGTTGACGCTGGTCTGTTCCAAAAAGATTCCGTGTGACCGGTCCTTACAAAGCGTACCAGTTAAATGGGAGTGTTAACACCACTGCCCTACAAAATATGACACATTCGGCATTCAATGACCTTTACTGTAAGGTAAATTTCCAAGATTATTATGAGCATGTTTACGCTCCGTAGGATCCATTAATTTTGTCTCTGCAACCCAACCCACGTGATGATTTTTATAGTAAATTCTGATTCGTGCAAATAATGCGCATCCAAAACAGTCGAACAGCCTCTGTGTGTACGCACACTGCAATAATTTCTGAAAGCTGTTCAATTTATATCAACCAATAACCATACTAATTGAATGAAAATGAGCTCCATTCGCAAACTGTCATATAACACTTAGCTTCTTGTTGTGGAGACTTTATTTGAGAGTAAACTTTTTCTAATTAGCATTGAACAGCATAGATTCAAGTTGCATATGATTTGCGATAATGTTTGCGTTTGGCCGAACATTCTCCTCTGTTTAGCACACCCCTGTGCCTACTATGGAAACACCAATTATCACTCAGAGAACAATTAGGCAAATAAGGCTACTTGAGACGTTGTTTTCTGTCGAGGCATTGAGAAACCAAAATGTCACGCGTGTGGAGTTTGAGTCAGTCAGTGGAGCAGCAAATCAGGTAATACGGACAAGTGCGGTCAACGCCACTTTATGGCAGAGGAGCGTCAGAGCAACACACATGTTTTCCCACGTGCCCTCGGACAGACATGACGCGTGGACGCAGTGACTGGTCGACGGACAAACACATACAGACAGACAGGCTGATTGAGTGAAGGAGGAAGACTGACAGACATGGTGATAATCAAAACTGAGTGGGCATCAATGCTCCGCATGGAAATTGGAGAAAAATACATTGAAGCTGTTGCTTCTTACATGACTCAATCAGGCGATGTGATTTAATCTTCGGAGCTACCGGACGATGACTGTTTTGTGACAGCGTGACACTGACCGGGGATATTCTGTTATGCTCTGAAAAAGTATGTTAAGTTGGTGGACACGAATAAAATTAACGGTTTATTCTGAAACTCGTCGCGTAGGCTAATTTTAGTAGTATCTTACTGACCGGAGGCATGGATACACATTTTTTCGCTGGACTAACTAAATTTAAATTGGATGCGGGCAAATTCCGTCGGGATGATGACTTTTCAGATCGATTCAGTCACACATTCACTACGCTGCTGCTGATCATATTCACTCTGGTCATTTCCGCCCGTCAGTACATTGGCAAACCGATTGCCTGTTGGGTGCCCACGGAATTTACTCGGGCACAAGAGGAATATGCTGAGTCTGTGTGTTGGGTAACCAGTACCTATTTTGTACCCACGCGAGATGTTAGTGTTCCGGTGAAAATTGCTGACCGTGAAGACCGTAAAATTCATTACTATCAATGGGTTCCATTTATTCTCATGATCCAGGCATTTCTGTTCAACCTGCCTTGTATCATCTGGAGGCTGTTTAATTGGCAATCGGGAATTCACGTAAGTTCGTTGGGCATACGACAGAATGTTTTATGATTGTAATCACATGAGTAGAATAGTTTTGGAATTTTTGTACACGCACATAGATAAACTTGAATTAGTCATCCGGAGTTTTACTTCTTGGATTTCCGTTCACTAACAGTTCTGCACTGCCCATGTTGAAAACAGGCAGGACTCTTGTGGGCGCATTTTGAATTGAGTGGGCCTCCCATGAGAAGGTAGTTTTGATGATGTACACAAGCATTAGAAATTGAAATGACCCAACTGCATTCTGTTATTCTTCTGCCGAAATAACACTTTTTCGTGGCCGGTGAAATTGTTAACCGGATGTATGAGGTAAGCATACATGGAATAAATTCCTGACCAACAGAGTTTGTGTTACTAGTCAAGCTCTAATCCAATAGATAATCGGAATTGTGTGATTGGCTTAGGAAAGAATTATGAAGGTTAACAATACATGAGTTGTTAAAACAACATTTGTCTGATAGACAAGACCAACATCACTTTTTCAGATTGGTTTGTCTAAAGCTAAAATCGCATATGTTATAACCATCCAACACTCAACCGTGACCAGCTTCCTTTCGTTTCGAAGTGTCGAATAGAATTACTGTAAGTGGGATTCAAACCGATGACCTTTGTCTCTACGGCGAAAGTTCTCAACCACTACCCCAGTTTCATAGTTTGCTGAAAGGAGGTCATCTTTGTTGGAGGGCAGTACAAAACCTACTTAACTTTTTGGCTCTTCCTAGCGGCAATTTTAAGTCGATATCATTGAGTTGTCACTGAGGAAAACCACTGTTTGTGGATTATCTACGGTAGGGGTTAATTCAGCGAGTTTTTTTACTTCTCTGTCAACTCATCAGTTTCTTCTTGCTTCAGATGTGTGCCACTTCATTTGTTTATTCAATCCCACAATTTATTAGCTGCACAACGCAAAACTAAATGCATGTCATGAATTCGGCAGATTACTCAGAACCTTCGTGAACGTCATTTAAGTTTTGAGTAATTGTGGCCTCGATAGTTGTTATTAAACATCCGAGACGGACCGGCCGCATTGATCTGTGGGCATAATGATCTCGCCTCGTAGAATTCCTTGAGCTGATCTCATCCTATTAATTACACATCACTGCCTATTGCGCTCTAAGTTATTTGAGGGGTAGTGGTTCAGATTAAAAATGGAGGTTTGTTGACCATTTTATGACTTGGGTTGGAAGTATGAAGTCACGCACACTGAACACTAATTCAGCTGGGGGCTCTCGGCTTCCTGGCTGGAGTCCAAAGTGCGATGAAAACCTTTGATCGAAGACGTTGTCCGATATGAATAGAAGTCAATGGCATAAGTTTGTGAATATATGTGTGTAGTAACATATTTTCCCTCCCCCGATTTGTTTTAGGTTTCTATACCTTTCACCAGCTCTCTTTATTTTCTTCTCAAATGTAGTGGTTTATTTGCCAGTTTTTGTGCTGTTTCTATGTTGCCTATGTAGAGCAAGTGGTCAAAATTAGTCATACTCACTTATACTACTAGTGTCTGAGAGAATGTCGAAAGTCGAGCGCCATTCACAGTTAGTCGTTGGACTGCATTCACATGGATGTCCCTCAATAAAGAACCCTACATTCATGTTTGCTTTTATGGTGCTAATCGGGCTAATCAACTTTTCACCTACTATACGTGGATGCATTATACCAAGAGGACATCACTGACTGCTGTAGATGGCAGCTCATTCGTAGAAACTCAGCAAGTTATCCTGGAAAGCTCAGTATGAGTGACCAGGGCTGAGTTGTGGTCTTACATTAATTTACAGAATCCTGTTTGAGTTTGCATCTAGCAATATTAACTTGAATGCATTCTTGACAGAACTGATTTGGGTACTTCATTGAGTTACACTTCAGCTGTCTGTGGTTTGGGGCTATTTGACTCACGCTGTCTGTGGAGAAGATGGTCGCTAATCGGACTCAGCTGAGAGACTGTGTTTTATTTGTAGCTGGGATGGAGAGCAAAACAAAATAGTTAGCATCAAAAGGGGCTGTCACGGAAATATCACCTTACCCGCGGCCTAGTTTTATGATTTTTTTCATGTCGTCGTGCTGAATATTTCATTCCGGACATACAGTTTTGTGCACCACATCCCAGTTCATTTTTCCACATTATTTGTAAACTGGCTTTCCTTTCTTTTGATGTGTAACAGTCCAATCTCATCCTTAACGAATGATATTGACGGTAGTGGCAGAGATGACGCGGCTGCCGTTGTTGTTGTTGTTGTCGTTGTTGTCGATGATGATACTAATCATGTTGACGAGAATAATGATGCTGGCTATAAGTGTCACTATAGGATGACAACAAAACTGGCACTCTGTATGCTTAGTGATAAGAGTCTGTGTTTGCTTTTGTGTCACGCAATACTGGAATGTGCAACTAACGATAGTACAAATAGGCTAGCAGCCAAGTTGCATTCTATACGTTGGAAAATAACAGAGAATAGATGTTGGACTAGCTTGTACGTGTTCTTTCGCCAAGTTAATTTAAGTTCACTATAATGTTCGTCAAGGTGTACTTTGTTTCATAAAGAATAAAATAGACGTTCAGTCATCCTATTTTGGTTCTGAAGATGTGATCAACAAATGTATAAACTGGTGAAAAGTGTTACCACTGAATGAAAAGGACGACTGAAGAGACAGAGGTTTGGCTGTTATGATTAGGTAAATGGGGATATCACAAGACAACCCTGGCAGAACTATCATCAGCTGGGAGTGTAAAACTGTCTTTCTTTTGAAGCCTACCATCCACAAAAGTCAGTGAACACAATTTCACGTTCATATAACCAGTCCCTTTTGACCTAAGGTACCAGATTAGAGCATATCCCTAATTGACTCGATCAGTTGGTCATATCGTTTTCTTGAACAGAATTAGTGTTTTATCTAACGTGTTTAAGGTGCTCGTCTTTTTAAATCGATGATGTCACCTCAGCCGGTGGTGAAAGGCTTGCCATCTGAATGTCAGCCTGAGATAGAAACTAAACAATAGAACGTTAAACATTCAATATGACTCGTGAATGCGCAATACTGTTCGGAAACGTTACTATTTGTATATTTATGTTCAGTATGGTAAAAGGTTTATATTAAGAAGCAGCAACACATCGGTCTACTTGAACACTTATATATTTCAAGTAGGACTACTAATGTAATCGCTACTAGCATGGTAATATGCCAGCTCGCCTGAGTCGATTGGTTGACTATCAGGCATTTGACCGACTTGCTTCAGTAGGTTCATCTACATAATGAAATAATTTACTATCCAAACCTTCCCACCTAAATTCATCTCATTTTCAATTTATTCATCTTTATTCTTCTTTATGTTAGATTCAACCATGTTACAGTATCTGAATCAGTTATGTGCCAAAGTCACATTGCCCATTTCCCTAATGATTGGTCGAGCTGTCTACTAATTTAAAATAGCGCGTATATCGGATTAACCCATTATTTGTTCGCAACGTTTCGATTGGATAAAAATTGGTAACTTAAATGTACAAATAAGCTATGAAAATCCGCCTCTAAAAATATCCGTTTTCTTGGTTCTTAATCGATTATCGGAAAATGTTAAACAAGGTACACCACTCAGTGAGTTGCTGTGGACACGCTGGGATTTGTAAAGTTGTAGCAGTTTATAAACGTTCACCCTCCTTCTGTTTGCTTAATGTTCAAAATACCGGAACCAAGCGACAAACGGCGTTATTGCTGAACAGATTTAATTACGGTGTATTAGTTAATTAGTAGTGTTTGTGCATTGTATGGTCATAGTGGCGTGTTTAAACTGATAGATACAGGATAATGGCCTGACAACGAAATGCTTAAGTTATTGAAGCTAACGAGTCTAGAGCTTCTCATTCAATTCTCGGGTCGTCTGAAGTCGTAGCCACAAAAACCAATAATCTCTTTAGTTCAGACATTGACCTCAATGATTAGAACTGTAATTCAAACAGTAAGCAAGTGGAGAAGTGTTCCATATTAAACAGAAATCATCATCTACTGGTTGGGGGATCAGTGATTTTTGTAAACAAATTAGCCCGTTAGAAGCAAAATTAAATTAAATTAACGGTAGTAAACTATCTTGGAGAAAAACTAATGGTTCCTACAAACATTTTGCACCTTAATTTGCCGGAAGATCATTCGCATCCTGCGAAGTGTTTGTAAGATTTCATGTAAATAATGCTGTCTTTAGTGTCCAACTAAATGTAGTGAACATTCATCGCTTTGATGGAAACGTTTCCAGTGCTGTTCATTCTCTTCATAGTGAGCAGGAATGCTACAGAGTTAGTCACAACAAGATTACAAGTTTATCCATATTGTGATGACACTCCAAACACGATTGACACAAATGTTAGTTCAGGCAAATGATGGAAAGAACTGCCATGTGGTACAAGCTGATATCATTTAAAGTGCTACAATATGTCGAATCCACAGTGTTAGGTCTGTAGTTTGGTCTTGGTGTTTTTGACAGAAGACAATCACGTGAGCCAGGTTATTTCATCTCCCGCCAACACAAACTATGTAACATTGCGCGACTCTCGAGAAAATCAGGTTTTAATTTTGAGGCAAGTGCAACTGGACCTCAAGAAGATTTTTAAACAATACCTGAGACCAAACTATGGTGTTCTTAGATTTCTGAGTGAAATGTTTCCAGAAGTGGCTACAACAGAAGACGACCAGCGCGTTAGTGAGATAGCTGTATTATTTGACAAGCCAACTTGGTTTTCTATTTCCGTTCGATCCAAGACATGTGGCAAAGGGAGTCGTTGTTCACTAATGTGAGTGCACCAGTACTTAATAAGTATAGAACATTGTAGACACTACCTTGCACAGTACACGTACTAGAATGGTGAGCCTACAGTCGCTATATGAACAGAACTGAGTATTTCTGAGATATATCTAACCAGCAATTATAAAAGTTTACCAGACAACATGGAAAACCTGTTCCGGTTAGGCATTCTTCTCTGATCTGTCATCTTTTCCAACTGGTGGCTCCGTATTTTGGACGAGGTCTGCCAGAAGACGATGATAGCCTAATCTGAACCCAACTGGGCTCAGTATTCCCGTTAAGCATACACCAAAATGGAGTAAGAAGCTTCTCAGAATGAATGAAAGAACAGTCTTCACTTGTCATCTTCCAAACATTACTAATATTTTCAAAACCGTTTTATGGACTTCTTTAAATACCTCTTGAAATGTCAGGTAACTCCCTGTCGTTTGGGGTATAGTCATAAGATGCTAATATTTTGTTATTCAAAATAGAAGCTATAAGTTCAAAAGAAACACACACTGATAAAACTAAGAACCGCTTTGTAATGTCCTTTGTTTGCTTCAATGTGATCTGAAATTAACTGAAAGACTATCGTGAATTCCGCTTCTGATAGACGTCTTACTTCCCGGAAAAATATGTTGGATGTGCGTTTGCAAAACAATTTACAACTGCAGGTTTACGTTGTTTACAGCTAAGCTAAATCGTTACTTCACCTCATGCTGTATAATGTCGTTGGGTAGTAGTGCACAGTCTGCCGACTCGACAACCACAGCTCTTGTAGGAATTCGTTTTTGGATCGGAGCCTATAAAGCCAGTTTAACCCACTTTCGGGTTTTACAGTTTGACTGTGTTCCATATTTAATCAATCTGGGCATTAAGCATTGTTAGTTGTTTGGTTACGTACTCATAACAGAGCCTGAGTTCAAAAGCTCGGTATTCACCAACCTGAATCCATCGCTAAGTTTCCGTAAACGATTCATTCATTCCGTGACGCAACTGTTCCGTTTACATTAACCAGACAAACAAGATTAACGTTAATTAATGTTTAAAATGTCACTGAAAAGTATATTACATGCTTTATTGTACTGATCAAGATGAATATGATTGCAAGGTAAGCCTGTTTCAAGATATAAATTAGAATATATCGAGAATCTACGTACCACATAATAATAGTCAAAATAAGTGGATGAACCTATTGAGTACGAGCTTTTGACAATAGTGTGAGTATCCATATGTCACATAGATATGAATCTAAGCCATTATGTGCGGAAGCAACAAGAATGTACTGCGGTTGTGACCAAACAGTTTACTCTGGTTCATTTGAGTGGTATATAATGTGTAGAGGATCACTTACCGGTTTCTCTGAAAGCGAACAAGCTAGGATGAGTTAAAACAGATTATGTATATACGGGTCAGTGGTTGTCAGGTTCCGACTGAAGGCTGTGCCGATGGCAAAGTGGTTTTGCGAAAACTCCCTTGTGAAAATGACAGAACAAAATGATCTGATAACTGAATAAAAGCGCTGAAAATCAACCACGGTTTATACCGTAAGTGCATATCAGCGTGTGATAAACAAGGATGCTTTAACGTTAACGTTCGAAAACCGAGTACAGATGCACTTAACCAGAGGTATTTCTAGTACAGAATTATGCAAAAATATGTCCTGGTCATTCGAGTGACTATACTGACGTTGTAGTTGAATTTTTACATCGGTTACATGGGAGTTCCTCGGTCCTAACACACAAAACTATGAACAGATAGTCGTCGACTGATGCCACCATGTATCAACTTGTTTCTAGCTGAACTAGACAGAGGAAGAAAATGAAGCAAGCATTGTGGTTGGAGATGGGCCCCATGACTGAAAATAATGCCACAGCAAACATTAAAGTTGCCTGGAGAATTGTAAAATATCCAGCGACTTCCTCTCATGTGAGAAGGAATTAGTGCATGCCAACTAAATTTTCATCTTCAGTGACACAATACGTGCTTCTGGCTACTCTGAGCATATGAGTAACAACCCCATGTATTCAACTGAAGAAGGAAGCTCACCGGTGTGCAAGACTTTGCATCAGAGTCTAAACACCAGCAGTGTCTGAAAAAAAAACAATTTTTGGCACTCTTCACAGATTTTGTTCTAAATAAAATAGTCGTTACATTATCGTTTTTCACTAGCGTTGATTACCTTCACTCTCACTTGTTGGGTTGTGTAAACTGATAAACGATGAGAAGGTCGGTTGATGGATTACAAGGATGTGCATATCAACCGGGATTCCATTCGTTGTTAATCTCATCATACGTTTTTATTCAGATTCTACGTCGCTGTCTTAAGTAATGAGGTCATAAACTGAGAACTGAACAAAATGAAAGCATGGTAACTGTCCATATGTTAGAAACGGCAGTTACTGGTTATCTGCCCGAATCGTCACATGGTGACATACTTAACGTATGCCAGTTTATATTAGAGGATTTGATGGCTGGTTTGAACTTTTGTGTGAACCGAATCGGGGCGGTAAAAGTCACCAGGATACTATCTTGGAAGTAACTCCTCATTCTCACTTACTATCGCGTTTTTGAATAAAAAGTGTGGACGCCTTGACGACGGTTGTTTTCATTTGGACCTAATTGATTCCGGAAGTGGGTTTGACATGTTATCTTGCTTTTATTGTAAATGATTGGCATATTCTTGGGTTTCTTGTGACTATATTATAGTTGAGAATATCTAGGAATCATCACTGTATTACCAAGGATAACCAAAATGATGGGGGAAGCTAGCAACTGTTTACTAGCTCCAGATTTGGTGCTATCGAAACAAGGCCTCCTTCATGTAGCCCGACGATAAGGAAAGAGCAAACCATGTACGGATTGTCACACTCTGTAATGTCTTGTCTATTCTGAGTTGAACGGTTGTGTGTTGCCTAGTGGATAGTGGCAAGAAACTAACAGACTGTAGTAATAAAATACAAAACACGCCAATTACTTTCGGAAACTATTCATACATTTCAATTTATAAAGTTTCAGATCATGAGTGCCTTAGGTTACTAGAGTATTTTCAGTCATAGTATCCTGTGATATATTTACACACCCCTAGGAGGCCGTCCTTACACACACATCCCAACGGTAACCAATGATTATAAAAAGCAGGAACATATCCTGCGATGACGCATTGAATATTCCTCACAAGTGATTAGATATTCTGCCTTCAGACAGAAATTTATAATCGTTCCTCAGTTACATTTATTTTCAAATTCATCAAGTCTACGTTGACCTAGCACCAATGACAGTAACACTTATTCGGTTCTATCCCTTATGAAGCAGTTGGGCCACACTCATCAAAGTAAATGATGTAAATAGCTTTTGGTCAGCACTGACTGGCCGATGGAATGTGTTATCTAAGTCCGTCAATTTTCCATACTGTTACCTTGAATCGTATGCTTTGCATCAGTCCAAGAAATCAGTCCAGTTCGCATGTCAAAAGCGTTCTAATATATGGCTTGTTGTTAACAGCTTACTTGTTAGTTCAAAGTATATTCAACTGTAAAATGTGTCTGTCTTTGAATGAGGACATTAGTATTTTCAAACTTTAAATGTGTCATTCAAAAACATCGCTTATAGTATTGTCGTGTACAATCGCCATAAAAGATTAACATTTTAATTCGCAAAAATTCTGACAGTTGTTGATGGGATTTACCTGTCTAGAAACTACTATAGACACTGGGCGTGACACAGCGGACTTCAGCATCGTAAGTTGAATTCGTCAAGTTCAGGCACTCTATGACAGTATTCTAATCTAAATACCTCATCAGCAGCTATGTGACTATGTGCTCTGAATAATGTCTAAATCCTCAACAACAATTACCGGTAGCTTAGTTACAAATATTGTTTGGAGTATATGTGATAGGATTCTGTAAGAACATAATTTGAATAATTTATGGATTCATCGAGTGGTTGAATTTGTCAAAACGATCAATATTTTAGTGTCAAAACAACTTGAATGAGTCCGCAGTTGGCATACGCTCTGATAACCGTAACCTGTTTCCAGTCAGCTAATTGATACTGTTGAGTCAGTTACAGAACATTCTGGTTCGAGCACATTTTTAAACCCGTTAATCAGTGCAATCTATATTACAGTCAATAAACCGAATTTTGTTTACATAGCTTTTAGTTCTTGGAGGAAAATGGTCAATAATTGGTTTTTAACTAAATAGGAGAAAATGTCATAAATTTTCTCTTGCCTAAAAATAGGTCACATGTCTCTTAAAGTTTACATTTTAATGTAAAAGCCCCCACTTCTCTTAAACCAGTATATTTTGCAAATTTATTAGAAATGTCGCATGATACGTGAATGAACAACAACTTCAATCCATGTTTATATTAATGTTCACAATTTTATTTCTACTGAAAACTGAACTAATCGCACCTAGCATAGATAAATGTACGAAATAGACTGTTGCTTCCTGGTCACTTCACAGGTCAGGGTGTATGTGTTTACTCTAATACATATTGTCTAAGGAATGAAGATGTATGGAAGTGAATTTTCTGTAAAACACACTGAGTCGCAGGGTGTATATAAAGTGGATCGATGTTGGTTGACTTTGAGAACTTTTACTTGACATGAGCATGCGAGTTCTTTTTAGGTAGCCGCTCACACAGCGTGGTCGAAGTCAAAACAGCCGTAAATTAAGTCATTTCTGCGTAGTCAATTAAAGGTTGCCATATCTGAGAGTTTGGTTGCATTAATGGTATGTCCGGTTGTACCAGGGCCGGTTCACTTGTGTACAAAACAAAAATTCAGTTGACAGAAGTGAGATCCCATTGTGGGAGAAAACAGAAAGAGAACCATCGCACTGAGATCAAAATATTATGGAAGGGCTTGCAACTACAACGATTTTATCCTATTCAACTCAGCAACCGGGAGATAGAAAGAAACGTGACCCTCATATGACATATGCCAACATGTTAACAAACACAACCGCAGCTCACTATGTGAACGTTCGTTGACATAGCTCATTAAGGATGCCTGTTGTTACGGACCTTTGTAGGAAGTTGGACCTCACTGCGATATTTCTGTTTCCACCCCCTGGTTTACCATGTTTATGCAATTAGCCTATTTTGAAGTGTGATGAATGTATAAAACTAAGCCAGGAAATCCTCTGTGTGTCAACTCAGATTAATGTAACGTGAATGGAAAGTGGTAACGGGAAAGAATAAAACGGTTATGCAGATATCTTGTAGTAAAAAGGTGCGGTTTACAAACATGATGTGAATTAATGTGTGTCACTTGACAACTAATCGGGTTCGTAGATCATTTCCGTTCGATGCAGAGTTAGATTCCGATGTACCCCGTTCCAAGTTACTCAATGATCGTGCACCCTGTGAATCAAACCGGACGGTGACGGACGACTATGCGCCAACATGAACTTCGCCCCTCCTCGTCAGGCGTTTTTCATGAAAATCAGATATCGTCGGGTATAATTCCACATAGTTCAAAATGAGTAGAACAAGTTTACGTGTGAATAAAATAATGTCTTACGAAGGTTACGATGTTTTCAAAAGTCGAACAACAAATTTGTGTTCTATCAAAGTTTCTTCACTCTCAAGCTTACCGCCTACGTTTTCATTATGAGCTCGTTCCTTTGAGTGGTCTGAAGTGAACCGGATGGGAATAACACCATTCCATTGGCTAGCCATAACTTGTATTAGACATGACAGTAGTGACTGGCTTGAGAATGCGCGGAAAGTGCATTGTGGTAACACAAATCGATCGATTTTTGATTCTTATAACTACATGTAAGAGAATGAGAGTAATTATAGATACGCCTTTCTAAGGATTGTTCTGTAATGAACACTTCAAGATCTGTTTTGTTCTGGTTGAATAGTATCTGTTTACTGTAGTCTAATCATGACTGAAACTGGTCACCTGTGAGTAAATAGCCACCAAAACATTTTTTTGTAAGTTCTCTTTTAGACAGAACTATTAAAATCAAATCCCGTTTAGACTCATTCTCCCTGTTCATCAGTAACAATAGAAGACAAACGTCGCGAGATGTTAACATTTCGTTTACTCTGTTCAGTCACGAACGTAAAACATTGGAATATGTAAAACATGCGGATAGCAACAACAATAGAAACAATCAACGATTGGGTTTACAAAAAACAGGGACTGTTATCAGTTCCAGGGCAGACAGACTGCGTGAGTCAACAGTTTATGCACACACAGGACTGGACGGTGAGTGTTGATCAACGTTGCCACGGAGAAGGCGAGCAACTTCAGATTCCGATTACGCAACAATACTTGGAACGAGTTGACGGAGTCAACAACGTGACCAGTTTCCATGATGTGCTTTGCTATGGATGAGGTCGGATTCCGTCTCACTCGTTTTGTTGCCATTGCCTGCTGCGTTCTGGCGCGTACCAACCACTTAGGCATATATTCAGCCCTTCCTTGTCGTTCATTCTCACTGGCGAATTATTTAATGTCATGAGCAATTCCCCTAAGGAAGAGGAGTATTTGGTAAGGTAAAACGGGCACAGATGCTTCAAATATGAACTGGCTTTACAAAGAAACGAATGAGGAATAACTTTTCATCTGATTTCGGAGTTTATTGTGTGCAATGAAAAAGAGCGATAAAACCGGTCTGGAAAATGAAAGTGATTTGCAAAACAAGATGACCGATTGAGACACTGGGGGCGAAACATCATGTGCATGCCTGCTGGGAATTCAGAACAGTATAATACTGGCAAATAGACGTTAACCATAATAGTAATAATAGGAAGTTTATCTATCCGGAACGAAAGTAAATGAGAATGCACATAGAAATTCAAAAGTAACAAGACTGTACATTATGAGAAACTGTATGCAATAGTCTATATTTAGGGAGTCACCACTAATACTGATATCGAAATGTGGATACATGTTTTGTGTGACTAGACGAAACATAGGATGTGACTAATTGTTGCTGTTTGCACGGGCTAGATGATGACCATTGTGTGCCTTCAGTGGTTACTTAAGCGTTTATTGTTACGTGTTATAACAGTGTAGGCAATGGATTCATGGCCCTCTTGAAACACAGTTGTGCAGTGACAAACTGATCAAAGTAACGTATCCTCTAGTGTCCACAAACTATATTGCTGGTGGTAGTAGTTTGCAATGGAAAGTAGACCCCATTCCGTTCGTGATACCAGTTTTTGTCGGATACTGTTGCTGGCAGTGGATAACATGCTTTCCAAAGATGATTCTATCTCTACATTCCATTTAAAGGAGAAAAATTAGATCGAACTTTCGACCATTGTTGTGGGAACAAGGTAAATAAACTTCTACAGGTCACGTTTGTGAGAATCACTTTGATAACACGCTTGCTACACTTATGACCACAACTGTGAGACGTGTACTAACACGTTTCGACATGAAAATATTCATCATCAAGAACCATTAAGGGACGATTAGGCTCATTTTCAAGGGAAAATGCAGAAGGAACGTAAACTGGAGGGTTTATCAGCAGTGGATTTAAGTTACCGGGGCTGAACACACGAACAAACCTACTTCAAAAATGACTCTGGCTATCAAAATTCAGACCTAGAGTGTAAAAACAGCGAACAAAAAGGGGATCCCAAATATGGCATATGAGAATAGTAATTCCGTCATGCGTGTACACGTCAAACTTAATAGTTGAATTTGTATGTATGGAGCATTAAATTAGTGATGTGACTGTGATATCAACTGGATTGGCGCCACTCGAGTTACAGAAGATCTATAGCAAACAGGTAGCCTAATAATGTGTGACGAAAACTGTATACCTGATCGCATTTGTGTATTCTTGCGGTCGTTGCTAGATTATGCAACTGATGAAATGGTTTCCAACTATCTGGCAAACAGGGTTCGAATAAATTCGTAACTATGAACAAATATTTGTAATAAACTTATAACAATTAATAAACAGATATAAGACTGCCTTTGGGAGTTGTATCGGTTTCTATTCGCCCTCGTTATGAAACGGCAATAAATCACAACGTGTACCAAAGCTTCGAACAACTTCTTTAAAAGGAACTGAAATATATGTAAGTTATTACACGAAACTTATAATACTTTTGCTATTTTCAAACTGCCAAAATATGTTAACGCTGTAGGCACAAGGCGTGTCTCTTAGGGACGCAGCTTTGTTTACAAAGTTATGTAACGCAGATATGGTGGTACTGTATTTCTAAAGAGTCTCGTGTAACCAGCCATTGTTGCAATACTTCTTCAGAAAGGTTTAAATTGGAACATGTAGACACTGAGTTATCTTCAAAGTGTGTAACCGCTTGTAACAAACTCGATTCGTGTTCTCTTGACAAAAGTCACCCAAAATTTCACAGATCTTCCAAACATAATATTGTAACAAAACAGAGTACTGGAAGGTACACTGAAACGACGAACGTTGAACTACACATCGTATTTCTTGTCCAGTTGTGTAACTGACTAAGAATCAGACGACGTAACACTGTCTCTCAAAGCAAGATAACAACAGTATAGGTTTGGGCTGGTATATGTCACCTGGTTCTTTGGCTAGAAATAACAAGCACGCATTACTGAAGTTTTGAACAGTTGCAAGTTGGTCGAAACAATCGTATCCCATCTATTAGCTGAAAAATGAGGCCTTTGATTAATAACAACAGAATCGACAATAGTTAATAAGTGATTAACTCTGTGCTTTTCCTTAGCTACCTTGTACTCTTACCTGGAGGGGTCTGCGGGAACACACATCCTGCGAAATCATTTGATGCCTTCACCTAAATGTGCATTCATGGGTATGTCGTAAAATTTAAAAGTAGACACTGTAAACTGTGTATGAATTACATCAGTGTTGAAGTCAATCCCAAGCTAATTAAAGTTAATCATGAGTGGAAGCCACGAAAATTATGCAACAGTGACCTTGATTCAGGTTGCCTTTATTGGATGGTCACCAATCAAAATGTCTGAGTGCGATGATGTTGCCCGCTAAATATGCAGGTGAACGATCACCTGGCACAATACCATATTTCGTCATTTTGGACGTGGAAAAAACCAGGTTGCGCATTTTAAGAGGGACGGGCTAGGGATAAGAGGTTAGTTGGGAATAAAATTATGCACTGGATATATCTTCTCTGTCGTGTAACTTTATTAACTAGTCAAACTTCCCAAGACAACGGCTTTACAGTTATTAGTTCAGCAAAACTGCTGAATGACCACTGTTTTCTCTAGGCTAGTCCAGTATCGTGGCCAGACGTGAATGGTATGCAAGCGATTGATGGGAAAAAGTTTGCAGATTCAAAAGTTTAGTTATCCTGTTTTGCCAAACATTTACTACAAGTGCTACTTTAGAAAAGATCGAATGTACATTATAGTGAGGGAGGTTTGATAGAAGGAAATTGACTCTACCGGACAGATTGCTTCTGCCTTCTTGTAAGTGATCCTGCTTATGCTGATTTAAGAGGACTTCATCAATCGATTTCGAAGTGGCGCAATCAGTGCTATTCAAATTAATTTCACCTCCCCAAGTTTCTTAAGTTAAACTAAACGCTGATGATGAGGTCCTTTGTGTTGAATGACATATCTCTCGTGGCACCATCTAAGGTCTGTTAGCAGTTTATTTTGGCTGGAGTGAAAAAATCCAGCTCATGTAATTTAGGATATTCACCCAGGCGATTGCGCTGAAAAGATAGTAGGCTCAATATCTGTGATTACCAGATGCTTCCAAATAAGAATAACATTTGAGCGAAACTGTTTGGGCTCAGGTATGCTGCAGAACTCAAATGAAGTAAAAATCCCAAGTGATATGTCCATTCGCCAACTGCATCCGAACAGCTCTCTTGTGGATACTGTCGCGGAAATATCGACGACAAGTAAATGAGCTCAGAATTAGAAACATGGCATTTGAAGAAAATCGAGCGATTATCTGAAGATGTTTTTAGCAACATCTACAGAGGAAATGTCTTCAGATGGGTTGTTGTATTTATTCGTGAACTATATAAGAACAGCTAGACAGATATTAGCGATTCCAATGTATTTGAGAACCTCGTCCGTTTCATTCCAGTCAGTATTCTTGAAATGTGCCCCTAAAGACGATGAATTAATATTCAACGATAGTTATCTACGCTTTAGTACACCCAACAAAACGTCATAGAAACGCATATCCCTTTTGTGATCAACTGGCTATCATAACCAAAGAAGGCTACTTATCAACGAATTCAAGCACTGAAATCAACTCCAACACGAAGTGGAACCATGCTCACTTCCATGCCTTTCTAGTCTGGGTCATTGTCTGATTAAGCAGTGTGTAATTAGGCAATTATTCTGGCTCTTCAATTGGAAATACCGATCAAGATGGATACAGTTATCATTGAATTGGTCTAAACTTCCGTTAGGGAAGAATGTAACCACTTGTGTTGGTTTATAAGCACCATTAATCGTTGAACTCCTGGGTATCTTATTACGGCGAATCACTCACTAATCACTACCATGATTAATGTATTATTATCTGAGTATCAGCAAACTTAAGTAAGTGCATACTCTGAACAACCTACACGAATGAGTGATATCCTTTACAGCTCATGCATTGACCTGCCATTGAAAGATGGCATCTGTTTTGATCATTATAATTCCCGGCTTCCTGTTTTTCTGTACTGTTGAAATCTACTCAGCTGTGTCTTACTTTTAAAATGTAAGTTATTTAAAGCAATAAGGTTTATGGGTCTGAATAGCCTTTTTCGTTTACTGTCATTTATCAAACAACAAAAAAGCATTAGACATTTTAAAGGAACTATACCAAAACATGGACTCTGTGGGTCACAGAGAATTCATGTTAAAAAGATAGAATATAACTGTCAGTGAATAAACCTGAGAGGTGAGGTTGTCAGGGGTGCGATTTATGAAAGTCGTTTCCGTCAGGAAATTGAAAACATTTGTGTTTTCAAAATTTATTACTCTAAACAAAATTTCATTTATAGGTACATCACACAAAAATAATTTAGCAATCATGTCTCATCACTAAACGCGTAGAGTTCTTCCTGTAGCTGTTGTGCACACTACCCAGAAAAAAGTGACAGCACTGACACTTATCTCAAACTGAGTATAAATTAAACCGACCACTGAGATTGCATCGGTCGTCGTCCTTTAGCAGTACCACTAGCGGATAGGTTACACTGTAGGGATCATCGAGACACTCACTTTCTCGCAGTATACCACGAAGGGAAGCGTTTTACAATCACGTGCATCCATCTGTTTCTTTAAGAATTTAACAATGTCTTGTTAATTCGCTAGTCAATAAGATAGTTCGATATGCAGCAGCAACGGGAACTTGGCAAAAAGCACCAATTTGTACGCCTGCTCATAACGTTACTTATATTCATGTCGTATTCACTTTATTTCTAACCACCATAAAACACGCACTTTCTTTTAACCCTTTGAAATGTCAGTGTCTAAACCTACAAAAAACACACTGTTTGATTGTTTCGTATTACAAACGGTGTTACGTCAGCCATTTAAATACATACTGTTTGCTATCTAAGCGGGTTTTTGAATCCGTTTGAAACAACACTTTCGATTTGACCATCATATTCAGCCCCACTTATTATATAGGTACCCGCATGGTAAATTTCTGGCAAATACAGTAGGTGTTCTGTAAACTGTTCTGCCTGACTGCATCTTGACTAGGTTCCCTCAAACTGTTCGAACAAAGAAAACTGGATTCAAATCCGCAACCATGTGTTTATGTGATTCTCTACCTGTGTGCAATGAACTTTAGACAGTTTACCCTTTAAAACTATCGAGTCACTACTGACCTTCCGCCTTTTGTCTGGAGTGTATATTATGATCCAAACCAGATTATACAACCTCATTTTTCATACTTTATATTTAATTTATCAAACGTTTTGAAACCGAGAACTTCTAACACTGTCCTATTTAAGTTTAAGCTAAAAGGCTGACTTTAGACGATTTTTGATAGACGTTCTGTACAGGCATATGTACGCATTAGCAGATCGATTCAGTCAGTATAGTGGATTGTCGTCGACAGGCGTTTAACTCTTGTTAATTGGCCATGACATTTGCTTCTAGTTAAGCAAAACCCAACAAGCTAAATCTGGAGGGCAGGCAGCTGAGTGAAGTTGAAATGCTGCCTGATATAATTCTGCTGCGATTTGCTTTTTGACATTCTTACTGTTTGTTGTACGCACTTTCTCAACAAAATGACTGGCTGAACCCTCAAATTCCTCAGTTTAATTTTTTTTCCTGCAGGAAATTTTTACGTTGTCAAGCACGTACGGATTTTTCTCTGTATAGGCCAGCCTGCATATAAATGATTGAGAGCTAGTCAATGTCAACATTTTTCAAGTCACCGGATAACAAGAAGCTGTGTTTCCGTAGTAAGGTACTAGTCACGATTCAGAAATTGTCACTATGCACGGATGTTATATTCATAACGGCGATTCGGATAAAAATGTTTCGAAGTGCCTGCAAAAACTTCCGGCAGGAAGTCCCTTGAACTTCACTGATCTAGAAGTTGTCTACATCATGCACGTTTTATTCACTAGAAGCGGAAGCGTGTGGTTGTAATCGTAGCTTTGAAATGGTTGAAAAATTGTTTCATTAGTGTTAGAATGGTTCCCTTCAAAAACATCGTTTCCACACTTAAATCGTTACTCATCAAAATCGAGACTGGTGGATCAAAATTATAGGCGGTGGGACGGATCGCGTTCTGTTGAAGATTCACCGGTGTGCTGATATGTGCCTGAGTTGGCAACATTTCCAACAAACCCTTAGTCGTTGGTGTTAGACGTTTCCCGCCAATACGAATTCTGATGGTTCCGGAATGATTGACAGAAGAATGAACAACACATATGGTTATAATTCCTTATATCTTATGAGTTTTAATGAGTATATTCGAGTGATGTAATTGAAGCACATCATTCTTGACGCACGAGTATCATTTTGAGCAAGAGTAGGACAGGAAATGTTGCCGTCGAATATCCGTACGTCCCAGCTCATTTTATAACTGGGCTTACACTCAACAGGTCAGAAATTTACTGATGTACAAGAAGCGTATCTTACTTTTTCCGTCGCAATACGTCTTCTTGAAATTAGTTGCGATGCGAGTGTCGCCTAATACGCTAGGCTAGCTTGCGCAGTTAGAAACGGCACAGTTCATGCATGACGGGGAAAACCACATCACATTCTCTGCCGTAAGATGAAAACCAAACACCGCTGAATAACCATAGTATGCAAAGTATGTCTGCGATTTTCAGATTTTTATTTCTTGTTTCTGATCTGTTTTCTGTTTACAGAAGTATTGTTTTGAAAAAAAATCTGCGAATAAACTACATGTCTGGGGACATCCAAAACTACCGCATTCACATCACGCTCAAGGCATTAAACATGTTCTATTCGTGTGGAAGCTGTTAGGAGACGATTTCATCATAACAAACCAGTCAGGTTATCGGTGACGGCTGACAAAATATTTCATCATAAAAACTAATCAGGCCATCGGTGACGGCTGAAGAAATATTTAACCAGCAAAACACTGGCTTGCAGGTCGAACCAGCCAGGAGAAGGCGTGAAGGTGCGCGTGGGTTTCATGTTAGCCTGATGAACCAATCCGAGTGCAACGGCTAAGGGATTGACCCTACTTAATCGCGAAGTGGCCTAACGGACATTGGTTCAACTTGTAAAGGGCCATATTTAGCAACTACTTCATGCTATATATTTACATACACTTCGTTCATTTGTAGTACTTGAAGGAGGTGCCATAGTGTGTTCTCCGCAGTCGTGTTCTTCCTCACTCCACGCTAGTAGACTAAATGAAGCCGCACAGGAGGGATCCGGGTATAGCATTCAAGTCGGAATTGAACGTTTAGCAAAGTAAAGACGCGTTACACGAAAGTAAATACACGATGATTTGTTTATCCATAAGAAGGGCAGGTTTTTGTAAAAACATGCCACTTCGGTAGACAGAGGACAGTAAGATTCGAAGCAAGTTCATATCCAGAAAGGTACAACAATAGATCAATTCTGAAAATCCATAGTCTCTGAGAAACGACTTGATGCTAACTTGATAATTGTATACATATGCTCATACACTAGCGGACTTATTTTTGTCAAGCAGTAGGATGCATTCAAACAGTCCTTGGAGAAGAGTTCGAAAGTGCGGGGTGACGAACAGACATAATGTCAGGGTTGGTACAATCTGGATCTCCTTTCCTACTTATATCCTCACCACTGGTTCGGTTGAGACGCTTGATTTGTTTATCATCTACTAAGTTGTAGTTTTCTGTATCTTTTACCCAACACACTGTCACCAGTCACTAAATGTGCATCCGCCTCTTTGTTATCTGGCTTTGTGTGTACAACTGTTTCCCACACCAGTATTCCCATTTACATACCGATATATCACCATTTTCAGGATGCGGCATTATGAGAATGAAGTGCATTTCCCTTCGAATATCGACAGAAACTGTAGGTGGAATGCGGTAACCATTAGTCAAAAGAACAATTTGTGGGTAAGACATAACTAAATCTACCGGCTACGATCATCTTACTCTTTGGAAGTTACTAAACAGTAATAGATTTGTAATGAAGTCAATCAATTTGTCACTGAAAAAGGCACTAGCAACTGCATCTGCTTCAGATTATAAGCAGCCTTCCAGTAATTACAGCCCGCAGAAAGTTAACGGTACTGAACAGGTGGACGAAGTTTGGGAATATTGCTCACAATTTGGGTTCTGTTCCATCAAACGTCAACTTGATCTAATGTATCGAAGTGTAGCACACGGAGTACAGTAATAGTAAACATGACCTATTAGTGTGCAAAAAAGAATCCAGCTTTATGATGTCTAATTCATGAGTAAACAGTCCGTGTAGCTGATATGCGAACCAGGTACAAAAACAAATGTCTGTTTTTCCGTCCTTGATGAGCGATTAATTAGTCAGCTTTACTGTTGTCAAAGAGAATGATTAGAAGTTATACACCAGATACTCACCCTTTAAGAACTGTAAATATCTTGTATCTGAAACAACGAGATGTACGAGCTGAAACAGAACCCAAATTCTTCGACGAACACCTGTAAGAGAAGCACGTTTGGCGAATACGCATTGGAGTTTGAGGGACTAACTTGAACAAATCCTTTTGAAGATTTTAACATAGACGTTGAAATTACACTGGTTCGTGACTTATGTGAAAAACGTTCCATATGAACCAAGTGGATGAATGAAAAATCGGTGTAAATCGACAAAGAGTTTGTCGAAAGTCCGGTTAATATGACAGGAAAACAGTGGGACTGATGTAGTAACAAACAGTACGTGACGAACAACTCTTCAAAGTAACCCATGATCATAACGACGGAGGGAGTTAAGCATCAAACTGACGATTATAAAACAGTAAAACTCTGTAACCTGGAGCGATTAATAGGACATAAAAACGGTATATTTAACAGATTGTGAATTTTCTTTCATACTTGATGCAACGGGTAGTGGATTTGGCTGAGTAAACGTGTCAATCAGTCATTTTAGCTTTGTGGTTTGTAAATGCAAATTGACAATTGACTTCACTATAAACTGATCGCATCTTATCCTACCACTTCTGTAAAATTGGAACGATATCGTTGACGGTAAAGGTGTAGTACACAATGCCATCACCAAACTGGTATGCATTGAGATCAGTTCTTACGTGAAATGTTTTCAAAAATAAATAAGTCAATGATGGGAAAGAATCTCATTTTGAAGGGTTCCCGGTTGTTTGATGTGCTGAACTGTTTTCGCCATTCAATGAAATAATCGTGACAGGTAACCTCCGACCAAATTTAAGTACACTGAATTCAGTTTATTTTCATGCTGAATGTTTTGTACAATATACAATGATTTATTGTCCACAAAGTGTCTGTTTTGTTTTTGGAAACTAGTATGCCATAGTAAAGTCACGTTTTTGTAATTCAGATTGTAGGACCTAAACTGACGAATGTATCAGTCGTCGAGGAGGCATAAGTTAAAGTTATTCCGCGCTGTGGAATGCATTCCAGATTTATTCTAAACTGTATAGCTTAGATAAAACAGAAATTTTACACTGAAGTGTGGATCGAGAACATCTTTGTGGATCCGGGTAGGTATGAAACACCAAAAGTTTTCCGTTCTCAGCGTCTGAAACCATGAGGATGTGAGTTGATAACTGGCTTAGAATACAAAGCAGTTGATAAGCCAACCTTCCATAACTAACTTTTGAAAGGAATAAGAACACACAGTAACAGAACCAGCCGAGGTATATCTACACATTTGATTATCTCTGGAAAATCCTTCATAACTTATAGATTGAATTACGAACTCAATTTGATATATTTTTCACTAAACCATACAAATGAACGTCTCATCGATATGAACTCTGTTAAGTGTTAATTACATAAAATTTGGTAGAAACCGAAAAAAGCTGAAGATAATACCACAATAGTTAACGAGAATAAACCAATTTGAAACATTTATGGCGTAAAATAAAATTAGTTATGTAAAGCGTGCCCTTGTTAATGACACTGGAAAAATTATAAATTCGAATATTTGTCTGCATGACTTTTTTGTTATAGCAATGTTTTCAACGAAAAGCGAAATGGGTTTCACTAAGGCAGGTATTTCACCGTATCAAGCTGCAAGCGATATCACCTTACACAATGATTGATTATTTGACTAAAACATACTACACAACCACTACAACAAATTTGTTGTTTTTCTATGTCAAAAATAGGCATAAAACTAAAGCGCACATTTACAGAGAACGGTTGACACTTTATCAAGCATTGTTATTCTTCTTGTATTCTACTCATTCTGTTTTGCCTGACATGATGTCATAGTTGAAAGATCCTAATCCGTCTACAAAAAACATGAAATTGAGAATTTGTGCTTCTGATTTGTTGGTAGTGATCACTACGTACAAATCATGGGACAGCCTCTAAGACTACCTATTCATAATCTATGTATTGTTGAACTATTTGGCCTTCGTGTACTTAATAATCATTGCATGCCAAAGCACTAATTGATACTCTGCAATAATAAAGTTTTGTTAAAACAGTGTATATTATTTACACAGTTTGACTGGAAGCATATTCTACCCCTCAAATTTCATCGTGGTTTTAGTACTTCCCAAAAATTCCGTATATTTTCCTAATCTTTAACGAGACTATAAGAGGTGCATTCATATACTAATCAAACTGATACACTGGATGGATGTATATTTATTTTATCTCTACCAAAACTGCACCGTATTTAAAATCGTACGAGCAATAGGTTGATAAAATCCGTGAGGGTACCAAGCAGTTTGTAACTCGCGTTTAAAAAAAATCCATTCACAGTCTTTCGCATTTCACCACCTATGTCTATTACGTTTCAGCTGTCTTTCAGTAAACAATGTTGTCTTTGAATATTGAACCGATTGCATGAATTGGTGTAGGACTGCATGAACTACTTTGCTATTTGACTTTTACATAATGAAGTTAAACATATTTGCGTACCATGTTCAGTTTCACCGCTGTCACTCACGTGTTCTCATTATGATCATATCAGTGTTATTTTCAATCAACGAAAGTTCCCCTTTGGACTCGACTTGCGCTAAGTTTCGCCTCTGCAACGGATACCTTTTCTAACAAAGGGATTCATAATAGAATAGATTTTTAAGGCAAGAACTGACGCTGTTGACTGGATGATTGTTTTCTCCTAACTAACTGCCACCCAGGGGATAATAGAGTAGACTATGAAACGATTGATAATACTGAAATTCATATGTGTCATTGTTAAAAATGGTCAACAGTCAGGAGAAATGTACAACATTCAGAGGAATTTGTAAATTTTTAGACAAATTCAACATTGGTGTGATATTTGAATAATGGCAAAATTCATCCACAGCCCCCAATTTGCCTCTCAAGGAATCTGCGATATTTAAGAGAACTTGTAATTGCACACATACAATCCCATACCATGGTTGCCTCGTATGTTTACACAGGACGGCAAAATCAATATTTGAATGCGAAAATAAAGAAAGCCCATTGACTGGTACGGTAAATGCCCATTAACCAGATAGGTTGTCACACTGATAATCAAGCACTGAGTTGATATAACTAGTAGATTTGAGGACAAAACCGTGAGACAGATATTACTTTCATGAAAATCTGATCTTTGAGGCTCGCGAGATGCAATGAATACCATGCATGAAATATGTCGTCAACTGAGGAAATTGTTCTATACTTATCAAAGAGTGGAATTTCAGCTACCAACAGTACCACACATTGAACAGTAAGGAGGACTAAGATGTACTGCAGTGACTGATATAAGGATAGAATGAGAAGTAGTTTAATATGATGTTAATCTACATTAGTACGCACTCAGGTGTCCGTTAAAATCTAGAAAAGTAGGTTCAAAATTCATGGAAATGCGAACGCGCCAAGGAAACAATAAATATTGTAATCTTAAGTACTAGCATACCAGGTATTGAAAAAGGACCGAACAAAGGTTAGAACAGGTCCGGAAACGGATAAGACTTCCGTTCTCAAGGAGTTTCACCGCTGAAAGTGTGCTTTACTGTTCACATCAGTGAAACTGACTATCTACAAACGTAATATTACTGCCTTGAGCTAGAAACTGCATGCAACCTGTCAGGAATTTCAAAAATTATTTTATGACACTTGAAATGACATGACAAGGGTGAAACGCACGCTTAAACGATAAAAAGTGAAAGATGGTCTGTTCTAGACGTACTCGACTGAGTTGCACCGAAGCAAGTATCCAGAGTGATGAGCAAACGGAGGGGAAACTGTCAATTTTTCTCACTCGTCTTCATCAACTAGATCCAGAACCTGTAGTTTTTAGTATGTTATCACTACAACATTCTCGGCATCCGGTTTTTCGATGATCACAAAAATATGGATCACTCCACTTATTCAGTCAGTGGTGCTGATTCAATCCTGTTAGTGTTTAACTTAGCCTACTGAACACTATGTGCCAACATTGGGCCGTGTATTAGACAGTTTTTATTCGCTGGCTTCTGATGAGCTCAAATACCCGAACGGATGAAGATGATTAAGATGGCGTTGCTCCTTCTGACTATCTGTAAACTAAAGTAGAAGTATATATGTAACAAGAAATTAAAAGATATACGAAATTTCTGTCTAACCCAAGTAGGATTATTGTGCGATGCTTTCCGTTTGAGTAGGTGCCCCATAACTGGCATAGTGATTGTCTTCTGTGATGGTTTGTAAATGTGACCATCATAAGCTCGCTTGTTGTAATAGATTTGCTCCGGTTATTACAAAGGTGTTTGTTGTAAGAGGAAAAGTTTTCGTTGTTAGCATTTAATCATGAATGCCACTCATATGCTGCGGCGATTTTCATATCATGATTAAAGTTGTGACAACTCTATTTTGGAAAAAGAGCTGTAAGTTTGGCCCCTTTGTAGTAAAGTGTGTTGGTAATACACAGTCTTATCTCAACTACCGTTAAGCCTCAAGCATTTACTGCTATAATTACGAACTTGTGATTGGCCCAACTTTTAATGTCAGGACGTCCACATAGGAGAAACTCTAGTTACTACGTCAGCTTCAGTCGAATATTCCACAGGTCTGGACCAATCAGTCAGGCAAGTCATATGAATGATCAGGAGAAGACTGAACAACTTTATATCTCTCCATCTTTTGTGCACGCGTCCAACAAGAACAGTTGAACTGTCAATTTCTTGCAATATCTCTTTCCTTCCTGTATCAATCAGCTGCATCAAGAGAGCCAAACGTTCCAGGTCGTTACATCTGTAACGTCTCGTTTCTGACGTAGAATATTTGAGAACATTCAAACACGCTTAGTTTTGCGGCATTGAGAGTGTACTTTTATTCACAAGGAGGCATGTAACATATGTAGATCAGCGTGCTTGATTTGCGAGCAATCTGGGAAAATGTTAACCGGAGCCAAGGTTCGAACAAACTTTACCAGAAATTACGCTTATTTTCTAAAAAGAGTGACTATCAAGTTGTAGTCAACATTAAATACTGTAGGTTGAATAGTACTCAATTCTGTTAGCCGCTTTCACTAGCAGATGTACTTGTCCATCTAAATTTATTCAAAAGTAAGCGATTTTCCTTTTTGCTCGAACTCATCGCTACAGCATATCTTTGTCCAGACTATAGGTTTAACGTCCGTCTTCTTGTTTGTGTAGCACGCTTACATCAGGATCCTTTCAGAGAACACGACTGATCCACAAAATGCAATAGGTCAACGGCTACTCCCTATAACTGATGCATGTAAAGTCGAGGCAGTACACGACGTGGTGGTTCTACCCAGTATTCGGCTTTACAGAAGAGGTGGTTCATGATTCGTCTTAATCCGATGACCATGGGAGATGAGGGTTGAAATCTTGTTAGTAACCTCTGACTTGGAGAATATAGTTTACACTACTGTCTTGAGAATTTTGTTCAATGATGTCGATTCAAGTCGTGATCTTTCATCATGTCGATGTCTGACAATACAGTTTTGTCACAGTGAGCCACAATCTTATCCGACTTCTTAAACAAAGCAGCTCTTTGAAACAGCATGATTAAGAGTGTGTGAGCTTTCGCTAGGACTTTAGATGCACCGTTATACCCAGTGCAACGTATCAAGGGTGATCCAGCAACGTGTAAAATTTGGGAAGGCCTCCCGGTTGACGAAAATTATTACAGAAAGAAATGAGTGTCCGCTTTGTCCATCTCGTGCCTTTCGGACCTAGTCTACAGAAAAATGCCTCGGAACCGAATGTTCCAAAAGCAGACATCAAAAACTATATACTGTAGTAGCCATTATAGCTATTGCCATTAACATTAGGCTCTAGCTCTCAAAAAATAACCACTCTCAATTTACTGTCCATCGTACTTTTACGATGACATTTTAGTTTTGCTCTGTTACTACTGCACACAGTCATCAACCTGTACCTCGTGAATTCAGCACAGAACTTGTGTTACAATCAGGTTAAATATATAAAACTAATGTGAAGTATGGTGTGTGAACGCACTTTGAATAGCTCGAAAGACGGGACCATTTCCGATGACCAATTAACACTGGTTACAACTATAAATGCTTCAAAGCAAAACGTCGTCATGTTTCCTGATGCACTCAGACACTCCAGAGTGAAACCCTTCCTTGTTTTGATGCATAAAGTACATATGAGATCAGACAAAAGAGCAGAACTGTCCGTTCCACAGTAACTGTTCCAGGTCTCATTTACTACGAATGAGTGAATCGTCAAAACATTTCACCTGAATATATACCGTTGTCAGAATACTTTCATCAAGGGTAAAAAAGAAAGATGTAACTTTGTGTTATTTCGTGACCCGTAGGAAACTACGGATCCTGGGATCTAGTTGAATTGTCAGTGTGAACCTTGAAACCGTTTGAATTGTTTCTGTAGATAACGGCCACTTCATAATTGGAAGTTAATCGGAAAGTCTGAAGTTATTTCTACTTTGTTTAGTAACGAATATGAGGAATGATACATTACAATTTCGGGAATACAATGAGTGGCGCATAAGGGTCAGTGGAACGTGCAACTGCTATGCTAGAACAAGCTTATCACGCTGCACTAAGGACTGGTAACATCATTACAAACGAGTAATACGACATAGTGTCCATGTTCTTTGGCCTACACACTGAGTTGTGGAATTACTGGGCTGCAAACACCGTTCATATTATTTGTGTTAAGGTTGGTGACAGGCGAACACGGAGCCGCGGACTCACCGACTGCTCGACAAAACCACTCAGGGGTCATGACTAAGCTCACCTTTTACAGAAAGCTACTGGGAGTTGAGAATATGTTTGAGTCGGACGGTGTACCTCGAAGATATTGTATTCTGGCATCCGTATACAGTCAGACTGTGCAGCCTTAAAGACGTCACACAGTTATCACACAGTCATTCTGGTAGAAAGTGGATTCGTTATTCTGTCGCCATGGAGTAGTCAGTAGTCTTTTCAGATTGTCTTTTCCGATGGGTCACTTGCAGGTGCTCTTGCACGAGCAGTTCTTGCATCAAGCATAGACAGAACTTCTCTCTGCTTTGAATGCCCTTGAGATTCACCATATTCTATTTACTTCATAGAACCGACTTATTTTCATGATCAAGTATGAAGACGTTGACAGTGGACAAGTTGGAGTCAATTTACTTGATTCAACTCTGACCACATGAGCTCTGTATACTACAGCTACTAACCAGTTACCATTGCTACTCAGCAACCACTCGGGAACGTGAATGTAAACCCTTGTGACTTGTTACTGTGCTATAGGTTCGCTCAAATGAGACATTTTGATAGATTTTGGTGAGCGATTATGCCACAATCATTTCCTTTTCAGAATGTTGACGTTTTTATGCAACGGAGACGTTTAGCTTAATATGTGGGTTTACGTTTATTTATCGATTGGCTCAAAAATGATACCGTGCGATGTGTAAGGAATTGTTTGCAAATTATACGTAGGGGCCGAAGCCAAGTGTTGTTTAATGTTACGCTGGCATGCTATTTAACAGGCCAACTAAGATAAACAGTTTATTTAACGTCCAGGTTTAAGCTTCAAGATAAGAAACCGTCAAGTTTGGACAGTTTTCAAAAAAGGTCTAAGTAAGGCAACTTTGCGAGCAAACAGTCAATATGAATTATAATTACAGGGGTAGTGAGTTAATGTAAGACATATCTGATAGTTTTCCAAACCTCACAACCAATAATAATCCATTGGTTTTTATAATGAAGATGTTATTTGTCATCGTCTTTTCATGAGTTTGGACTGAAGGTCGACAGATCTTTAAGCTGCTGTCCGTCAAGCTCATTAGATTTAACTTATGCACCGACTTTTTCTAAACAGAACGGATTCGTCACGTCTAAAACCAAGCAATATTGAAGTAAAAGTAGTTTTGAAGTGAATTTATTCGGAAGCTTTATTTTCAACAGAGTTCTGGATTGTACGGTATGCTTTGTTGTAAATATCCAACGACAAACACGACAGATAGTTACAGGTTGATTGGTTGCACTAAATATGGCACTTATAAGAGGAATTAATTCGAATACTTCCCCTTCATGGGTCTTTATCGGAACTCGAAAAATACTTGAACCCACTCTAACCCGCTAATCGAAAAATTGTGACTGACTAGTAAGCAACTTTCAGCTTGTCTGTGAAGTGCACAGACAGATTAGAAAAGCGTAATTTTTGCTTCCTTTAAGATACTTACAAAAAATTATTGCCATGAAAATACTTAGTCTGCAAACAGACCTTGGCGAATTTAATGAATCTAAATATATTCGTGAAATACTTCCTGAACTTTTAAGTCCCACGTCAAAAATCAGTCATCCATGCTAATAAGTAAGGCTTGATACAAATTTTCCTTGATATACTGAAATTAACCTCGTATCAGTCATATGTACAGACGAAATATTGGTCGATTCGCTGTATTGCACAAGAAGTACATTGTCATGAAATGTTTAGTAGTCAACTTAAAATGAAGCCAGTAAAGGCCTGAACAAAATAAAAAACATTCCATGATTAAAAAAAGTGTGGTGTTAAAAACTTCGTTGTAACCGTTGGGAGGATCCGGTTGGCTTACTCTACAATGTATCATTAACTACAAAAGTGCAGAGTATGAAGTGTTACTGTTCACAGCATCGTCTACTGTTCACGTCTGATGCGCACACAGAGTTCTTTTAACGATAAAACTATTAAAACACGTATTCACTAGCTTGCCAATTTCGTTCGACGTATCCTCCCATGTACTTGATAAAAAGTTATCGTTTATTAACGGATTTGAACTTCACGGTGTGGTAGTTTTTAGACTGTGCCTGCTCTTATCGGGACTAACTGAATTATTGCTCACAACCTTAAAAAAGTTCAACTCCTACGTTTAGATTCGCAGAGTTCTTTGAGACCATCCTGTAGATTGAAATGCAAAGAAGTCTAGTGCCATTGTTAAGCGTTGCCAAGTCATGAGACACCAGTAAACACACAAAGGGTGACTGTAACATCACATGGAGTGAAATATCAAATATTCCTGAATAAATACCTTGGTTTATACTTGCTGCAACAAACTGTACACGCTGGCTAGAAATCATTGGTAATCTCGATTTCCTCTAGGCTCATTTAACATTACAGTGTGAATTTTGTCTAAACTTCCATCTTCGGTTTATAAAATGAAACTATAAAATTTAAATACACAGATAACTAACGCACAAAAAAAATCATCATGGCTAGGAATGCTAACTGAGATAAATGGTTTCTTTTGTTGCAAAATCTGGTGGAGATTACAGTTTATGTAAAAATTTAGAAAACTTCAGTCTCACCATATTAAAGTGGCAGAATTTGGTGTAGAGTAACCAAGCGCAATTGAAATACAACATTCCTCAACATTTTAATCAGTTCAGCCATACAACTAATGTATATATTTCAAGCAAGAAGCACATGTTAAAAAGCAATCTATTAAAGTTTTTTTACCCAGTACTCATTTGCATTTTAATTAATCGACACAGCTGTTGAGAACTGGCTGACAACAGCGGTTTTATTGATTCTCGAAAGAAAGCATTTTGAACCAACCCAAAAATGTCTCGCATTTTTACTGTTGAAGACAATATGTATTAGTGTTCAAATAAACTCAATATCTTCTAAAAAAACGTTCTGGCGACGGAACATGTTAAACCTAACTGCGAAGCTCAAGAGGCGTTCAAACAATCAAACCATCGACCTGAGCCATTTACATCGTTACTGTGATCGACAATCAGGAATCACTTCCTGAAACTCACCCAGTGGAGTATCCAACTTTGTAACTAATGAGAAACGTGCTCGTAACTGGCTTAAAGCGATCATTAGTTTTGCCTGTTTCTATATCCGTGACACTGAGATTCTCGTATCTACACATTAAGACGACAAGAAGATATACATTGTTAGATTCAATCACTTCATTTAAACGTGTCAGTAATTGCCTAAATCATTTTATGTAAATATAATAAGATCAGGGTGTAGTAATTAATAGCACACCCAACTTGTGTTTTATGAGTACAAACAGTTTCCAGATCACATAACCGCGGTTTTATTACCATATCTTGCTATGAAGCAATCACAGGGTGACTGTTGGTTAACGATCGCTAAAGGTTAACATTACACGGTAGCTCCGGGGGGCAAAACAGAGGTCAGCCGTATAATCTATTGCATTCAGACATTCCGAGGTCAGTGACATCGGTCAAATTTATGTAATAGTCTGTGCTAGTCACTCGAGAAGGTACTTTGACTATTTTCTTTGTAGATGTTGAATCGTCTGCCAACTAAATAATTCACAACTGCAGTCAAAATAAAAGATGTAGACGATGAAATTTCCCGAGGGAAGACAATCAAGATGTCGATGACAGTCCTCCACTTGTTTTCTTCACACAACAGGTATAAAACTGATGTTCCTGAACTAGTTGTGTTGCGATGTAACACATACATCCGTAGAATTTAATACCACGTATAACTGACTAATGAGAATTGACGGCATATATGCATTTGATACAAGTATTTCCACTAACGATTATGAACATGAAGAGCATATGACTAGTGCTGCATGATGTGTGCTCCAAAGAATCACGTTGTAACTCTGAATACATTAAATGACTTATGGTTTTACTAAAAAGATTTTCAAAGTAGGAAAAATTAATAATCGCAGGCCATTTACCCGGCATCTAGAAACGTGCTGTAGGTGTGCAGTTATCCTTAAATGCTGTGACAGCCTTCTTTTTTTGGTGTCAACAGGAAAAACATTCTTTTTTTGGTAGCTTAACTTTTGCATCATCATATAAAGCCTGTTAATCATTGAAGATAACTTTTTATACCGTTTGTTATCATGCAGTCTGATTGTGACAAGTCGGCGCTTCTGATCGGTTTTTCCATTAATTCGCCAACCTTAGTTGCGTGATATCATTTGATACATCGTATTACCACAATGTCTTCCTATATGTAAGCAATTATGTAGAAGCAACCTTTTGGAAGGCCATACGACAAACGTGACCGAGAGCGTGGTAATTTAGACGATCGCGTGAGGTCTCTGGCTTTATAGCTTAAAAACCACAACAAACTACCGGCTACAAGCGCTGTGTGGATACCTGATGGTTAATGTCTCTTCGATTAGCAATTATATAATTACTGTCTTTCTGGTATTTCAGAGGTCGTACTAATTTGTAAGTTTACGGATTCTTTTCAAAACGTTTCTACTAGCCTCCATCAGAATGCCCACTGTAGTTGAAGGAGAGTCGTCTGGTTTGCTGAACCAGAGGCAGAGTTCACGCAGGGCACAAAACTCAAAAAAATACTGTCAGATGGACTGGTTTGCATCTAACATATTTTGGCAGTCATTTTCCTCAGAATCTTCTGGCTGTATTTTTGAACACGCAACACAGGTGCTCCTGATCACTGAATAGAACGGGACATTCATAATGGCAGTACATCATAAAGAAAGTCTTCCGAATCTGCTACAGTACTGAAGTTTCATAAAACTTACTGTAGGTGGATGTCAGTTTTATTACATTTTTGATCACCACACTTTTCAAAGACACAGAGAAAAAATAATTTCAACAAAATACTTTGTCGTTTGTCATTAGATTGGTGAACAGTTTAACACGGCTTATAATTCGTCAGTACCGGGATCATTTCGTTATATGCAGGGAACAAACCGAATAGTTTTAGTCAATTTACGATAAACCTTTGTAATTCAGAAATATCTGGTATAAAAAGCAATCGTTTTAGTAAAACCAAACCGCAGTGGCGCACCCGCACTTGTTAGCTGGAATTGACAGTTGGAAAACGACGTCAAACAAATTGAGCTGTTTTGTGTCATGTGTAATCAGATTTTATTGTGTGCGCTGAACAGCGCAGTAAAAGATTTTATTTAAATTATCGTTCGACTTTCAAAAAATGCAACCGATTCTAAATGTTGAGAACCACTTGCTGGTTCTCGTTCTGAATTCCGGTTCACTTAAATGTTGTGAGGATGCTGACTAAGAATAAACTACGGAATGCCTATGATGGCATTAGAGGTTCAATTAAGAACATTCTAGTGTTAACTTAATCAAACAAACGGAAAGGTCCTTTATTCTCCTTATAACTTTTAATAGCTTACTTTGCAATATTAATAAGTAGGAACTTTCAACGTGTGTATTTTTGTCGTCACATATGTACAAACGTGTATACTGAATAGTTGTTGTATTAATTGGGCTGACAAGTGCAATACACAGTACTGTCGCTAGCAGACCATCAGCAATTCGAAATCTCATACCTAGTACTTTCTCTGATTTATTCCTTTGATCCAGTCTTTTATCCATTCCTTCACGTTAGAGATATAAAACTGGATTAGACCACACATCTCCATCCCGTTTACAAATGAAACGGATGAATATGTGATACAGTTTTACGTAACGTACGCGACACCGCAGAGTATCAGAAGTTGGTTAACATGGGCGACGCAGGAAAGAACCAAGATCTTCAAAGTGGAGAAAGAGTTACACTATAATGTTATGGCTTTCGGTGAACTGACTGAAATAAACTCCTCACATGTTAGTAATATATGAATTTTCTACCGCGCACAATTTAGGTACACTAATCTCACTTGCTTCCACACATGGTTTATAATTCACTAGTTTAACAAAAGATTTCTGTGCAGAACATACGCTTGAGTCTGTATACCCGGTTATCATCAAAGAAGCAAGCTGTGGCAAGCTGTTTTTTTCCGGTACTTCGTTGCTATCCACAAACGTTCCTTTAGGGGCAGTTGAGTAATTCTGTAGTGTGACGTACAAACTCGAAGTTTCGGCTCAGCTTCCAGTTAGAAAACTTCGTATACTTTTAATATTTCACGAAAATTATTAATAAGCCGAATATAAATGTCAATGTTACAAACAAATCAACTGTGAATATAGTCTATTTCTCAAAGATGCGCATATCTTAAGCTATCATCTGTCTGTTTTCTCACAAACCGAGAGAAATTTATCTTAATGTATTAACAAATGCCTACAATATTGACAGTATCTAACTCACGTGTTAACTGTCATTGACTTAACAAAGTTGAAATACGTTTAACGTTACCTTACAGATGGTTGAATCCAAGGAGGATCGTGATGTTGTAAATGAGACTACGGACTCTCTCTAGGCTGTGTCACACTGCAAGTTTTGGGCAGATGTGATTGTTAAAAAACGTTCACAAGATAATATGGTAAGCTCCAGTCCCGCTGTATTGATAGGTACATGTCTATACACTAATCTAACCAATTAACTACGATGCTTCCGGATTGTGTTTAGATCTGGACTAGGATCAGCCTGAATGAGTATGCAAAAATCTTGATAAATAAGCCCATTTTTGATAATTTATCTCTAAGTAATGGTAAGTAATGGGGGATTTTAGCTTTATTGTTTAGTTGCCAACAATTGTCTTATTTAGAGACCTGGCACACAGTGAGCATTAAATTGTAAAATAACAAAAAGAGAGAAGCAACTCTACCAACTGAGGTTACCCAGTTTTTATCACCTAGAAAAACCTATACGAGCTGTGCTTTTAACAACGATGGCACATATAAACAGCTGGCAACGCCAAAGTAGGCGCCGAATTTAAAAGGTGGGATTTTTTTCTCAAATTTTACCAGTAGTACATTTATTCTTAAGGTTTATCAAGGTTAAACCTGAAAACTGAACATACCTCACAATTGACCACAGCTCTCGCATCAATACAGAACTTCCTGTCAACCCCTCTATACAGGAAGCACTTCATTCAAGTTTCGTCCACGTCAAAGCTTGTTAACAGTACACCTCTTTGCAAAGAAAGATAATCGAATTCCGTTTACGCCTTCATAAAAGAGCTGCGTTGATCCCTGTTCCAATAACCTTACTTTAAGCAAAACTAATTCACCATATGCAGACTCTCAATCAAACTTGGTTGTGAATAGTACTCAGATTGTGAGCAATGTTCCAACTAAAATTCTTCTAATGCTTGTCAATAATCAAACTATCTCCTAATAGGTTCAGTTTTTTCCGTGATTCAAACTGAGGGGATGTCTTGTTCACAGATTAATTCACCAAATCTGACGGCACAGTTGTTTGAGATTTTCTCCGAGAGATTTTGCAGCTTGTGCAGCACTCACAAGCATACACGACTGATCGCCTGCATATAATAATGTTTTGACGGCTGAGCTTTCAACACAGTTGTGTCGTGAAGGCGTGGCCGAGATTCTAATTCTCGCAGTTGCATGGATGTTCACTTCTGACGAGCCTTAAATGCAAAACTGATGTGTTCTGTTTCGGGTGGGGATGGCTAAAATGTCTTCGGGGATGCGAAAGGCCCAGTCCTTTATAAGTTGTGTTTAAGTTGCGCAAGCAAAAATCCAGTATAACTTGCCGGTCAGATTAAGTTTAATTAATCACCCACACTAGCCGTCGTCCACCAGTCTGTCAACATCACATGACTCTCTGAAAGCATTACTCGTTTAGTTTCAGAAGAGCAATCATTTTGGTAAATCATCTGAAGTTTTGTCTATACAGGGCCTAATTAGTCTCAAAGTTTAGAGTATGCTTGCTCTTGAACGACTGAAACAGAACAAACTTTTGACGTCAGTTTCATACTATATATAACTTGATACCACTTATACTGGCATCTTTAGACGCTGAGATTAGACAATTCTCTGGAACAATTTTCTGGTACAATTTACGATTGATACGTTAGTAAAAATTCCGTTTATCTTAGAATGATTGTGCGACTGTTGACAACAAAGGAAAATCTACAATGACAAAGGGAATTCTAATTCAGTTTTGGAATTTCAAAATCCTCTTTATATTACTTTGTCTGCGTGGATGTAAGACAGAAATTTGATTTACCCAACGAAATAGAGTCTCTACGGTGGGATACTGGAAAACGCGTAAAGTGAAGTACATCTCTGTGGTAGATACAATTACATACAAAGCTGTGGTCTATTTCTTTAGATAAACGAGATGAAAATACTAAAACGTCCATTTAAGTGATTATACGAAGTATGTGGACTCTCTTCTCAAGTGACTTCCGGTTGACCTTATTGCGTGCACGGTTTACGAATGCATTTGACCAGAGCATTTAAATCAACTCGCGTTTATATCTGTCATATTGCAGAAATATCTGTACACTGTAAAATCGATGTTCATGTGGAAAATTAACGAAAACATATAGCAGCGCTAATGAAGGAAATCGTGTGAGATTAGAAGCTTATCTCTTTTAGATCGTTTGGTAGAAAAACATAAACACAGGCTTGTTTCACCTAAAGTGTACCGAGATAAAATATGAACTAGACACTGTACCCAGTTCCGAATCTTCTTACTACCATGACACAAACATTATCCGCCTTAGACGTTTAGATATTTGACAGAAAAATTCTCTTTAAAATAGTACCTTTCTTCCGAAGTGAACTTTGATGGAGGTATTTGTCAAGTAGACATTGCTCTAAATGTTTTCCAGAGTGAATCACATTGAAAAAACTGATCAAGTAATAAACATTAGAGAGTATGATACCTAAACGCATGACCTCTATTTGAATTATTACGAATAACTTTCTCATTTGAACGGTAATCAAAGTGCCAGGCCAAAATATGCTTCTAAACTAGCCGTCATCTTCTGAAGTAAATACTTGATCGATTCGTGCACTAATAATTCATGTGCTTGAAAAAATGTTTTTTAGATGCATACGTGCAGATGATCATACTGACTGGACAGCAGCACAAGTGTCCATCAGAACCGAAAATCGTTATCAAGCCTGGTGTAGCAAAGACCTAACCAGAGGATTTAAAACTGAGTTTGGTGTTCGCTGCCAACATAAGCCACAAGATGTTGATCAACCAAACGTTTAATCGTACTGCGGCATTGCCTGTTAGTCTTCCATCTGTCATATACAGTTAATGCATTCAGCCCCTGTACCCTGTGACCTGCTGTGCTGAGGAAAAGCTGTACACACGGTTTACCTTCACTAACTTCATTGTACTCGCTCTTACCTCAGTTCGGGTTAGCCACATCCTGTTTCGACGAACCATAACTGCCCGCAAATTTTTACTCGTGAATGTCAGCACTTTACCTGCGACTAATACCTGGTTTCGTCATACCTGCTACACGTCCGTCATTATTTTAATATTTAACACTAAGATTATGCACACACTGCCTATTCACTGATTGACACTGTACATAAATTTTAGGGTTTCCACATGGCATTAGTCTGCAATACACCTATCCTCCAGTTCACTGTGAGTTTAACCCACTTACCTCATACGTGTGTTAAGAGAAACGCCACCTTTGAATTGACTGGTGGCTTATCCACATTACTATTGAATGAAACACCAGTTTGTATTGACTACAATCTGGAAGATTAGAAGTGGTGTTTGTAAACCTTCCTGGAGTACACTCTCCAATCGGCTTTTTACTTTTCTTAAATCACTACATGGCGAGAGCGTGAACAAGGAATCGAAGCAGCAATCCTTCGGGTTGTGAACAGAAGTTAGTATTTGTTCGGTCACCATTGTCTGCAAGAAGGGATTTTTAAGCAGCAGTCAACTAGCGCTATCGGTTTAACTGAAGAGACATTGATTTCCGAGATGATTATAATGGATCTTGTTAACTGTCATTGAGGTAAGGGACAGAAAGTGCATAGGATGTTCACTCTATACTGTTAGAAAACGTTTGTACCGGTCTATAAAAGCGAACATTGAATGTGGAGTGCCATGTTAGGACGCATCCGATTGACAACGGATCCTAGTGTGGATTTGAAACGTCAAAGTAAATACCCATCACACGATGTTCGCTTTTTACAATTAAACATATATATATTTGTACGGATATACCTATATCCATCCGCATAAGTGCGTGACTTTACAGATTATTTTTCAGGAGACATTTTTAATATACCGATGAACAATTGTAAATATAGCAGTTTTAACTAAGTTAACAGAAAAATAGAGTGGTTCATACTGAGCACTATCCATTGAGGTCTACTCCGGAAAACGTTCACTGTTACATCGTTTGGATCAAGCGTATCTAGGCTGTAAACTTTCTGTTATTGTGAAACTGTTTGTTGTCAAACTGGTCGGTGGTGTGACATGTTCCTTACCTACATAAGTGTCAATATGATCACAGTTAAGACGTCATTGTGATAGGTATAAGTATTGCTAGTAAATCTTCCACCCCACAAAGTTCTATAGGACTGCCACAGGTTCATACTTTGTTTTAAGTTGATAGATAAAAGTTGAAACGAAGTAGGTTATATAATGTAAACACTATTTCAACTTTCCGAATAGCCCCCATGAGTTCATTAAAAAGGAAGAAAGTATTTTGGCGAACAGTGTGCTTTCGAGTATTTATCATCCGGCCAGTCACATAACATGTTACATAATCATGGCTCTCAAGCAAGCAAAATCAAGAGCAGTTGATCAGATATTTGTGTGACATTATTGTAAATTGGACGGCAATTAATTGGTCAAATTGACTACCGGAGATATCAGATCGGCGAGGAGGGGATGACACAAATATCTTCTGAACTCACAGTTGTGGATTGAGCGGCCGAATTCCGGTCGCTTCCGCAGTGGCCAGAATACTGAACGTGACTCTTCTGGATTGACGATTGAGCAAGCGATAAATAGGGTGGAAGCCAGCTTCCGGTAAGAATAGATGCCCTGAATCAACGAGGTACACCAGAATTCCACTGCAAATGGACATCACATCGCCTCTAGTCAATCCCTAGTCAACCATATCGGGTGGTGCTCATGCAGCCTCGGAGAAAGGCGTCTGGTTGTGTGACCGGCGTAACCTGTTCCGCAAGAGTATGTGAAAGAGTAAACGCAAAATGTGGTCACGTATATGGGCAAAGTATACTTGAATTGTACGTAATCCATCGGGTTGGAGTTAAACGAGATTTACAGCTGTGCAGCAATGTAGGTCTCTTCAGTGACGTTATTCACTCTACAGGTCATCAGTTTAGCCAACACCTCGCCTATGCAGCCTAGCGTCATGTAAACAAAATTCCTTTCTACAGACGGGAACTTAACTTTCGGTTCTTTTAGTTCCATATGTCTATCAGCGAGGTTTACAGGAGAGACGTTCTCTGCGGATATCTGCCGTGAAAATATCAGTTTTGTTTCACTCGCGTTATCAGAACACACCTTCTTAGTCCTGGTGTTAAACTGCAAACTCAATGACAGGTAACCAAAAACTGACTGTTTTCTAAAACACCTTTTACTTTTGATAAACAAAATTTAACAAAACCCGTTATTTATGGCATTTGAGTATTGATATTTCTTTGACCAAGCGGGAAAGTTTTGTATAAAAACCACTGGACTACTATAAATGAGTAATTAGGTCACCCGTTGAAGCAAATAAAACGGGAAGAGTAGTGGCAGGATTGACTGAGTCCGTTTTTCTTCCTGCAATCCATGTTTCAACTAGCAGAGGGTGATTATTTAAACATAAACATATCCACACTGTGAATTTGAGAAAACGTGGACCATAGATGAAAATGAGTAAAACTGACCATATAAAGCCAACTTTGTGATTACCTTTCAGTGGTTTGACTATATTGAGAACGCTGATGAATATGTTAGTAAATACATCAAAATGAATATAGCTAGGAGTCGTTCTGAAGCGCACTATGAAGGAACCACTACTGCTGAGTACATGTAATAACATGTGATTTTTTCCGGATTTCTTTACTATATCGTAACTAATAGTGTGCTGCAAAAGTATGGTAGTCCCACTTTGTTTTTGTTTTAGTCATCTAATAATAGTTACTTTGCGGCATCTATCCTAAGTTGGTGATACAACCATGTTCGAATTCGAAATTGCTTAGTAGCAGGTCGGTATTATTTCTTGTGTAGATAATCTGTTTGTTTGTGGATCCAGATTGTTTTGAGGATGAGATATTACCATCTACAAGATGACAATCTCTTTTAATTGTACCTTGTATCAGTGCATCAGATTTCTTCATCCAAGTGGGGATTAAGTAGACAACTAGGCACATTAATCCCATGGTTCAACATATTTATACCCCGACCTGAATGTAGGATCGTCAGTTTGAAATTCTGCCGTTGATACACTACTTCTTTCAGCATTCATTGTGTGCTTTATTGAAGTTGAAGGTTTTGCCTACACGTCTCTGTGAAGTTTCATCTCAATCTATGTCGAGTAATTCTAGTTAGCTCGACCTGACATGATTTATTTATAAACACGGCAGAAGTGCTGTAGTTAAACTTGGACTGGTCTCCATCTGCGTAATTTAACCTACTGTAACCATCAATCTGTATGAAATGGTAATAGCCTCACAGTAAACGGTGTCACAACCTTACGTACTCAAACTCTCGTTGCAAGATGGGGTAATAACGTAGCTAAACCATAGCTCGAGGGTAGCTACAAGCTGCGCGTTATGGGGTGGGACCAGGACTAAGTTGAGGTCTTAGTACGTTCACACACGAATTGACAGTGCCGTTGTCAAAATGTTCAAAGAATGTGTATAGGTATCGTAAACATACGACCTGATGACTGCAGTTTTTTTTGCTCACACGGGCTCGAAATGACCAGAGTAAGGAACGTTCTCACTTTTCAATCATTTGAGCCTAGCAACTTTTAGCTCACCAGAAAAACAAGTGGAAAATGTGACAGCGATGGTCAGTGTCACTTGTGAATTGCTACATGACTTATGTGGAGTGTACGCCCCACCGAAAAGTACGGTGGATACAGAGGGTGAAATTTATTCTAGTAGTTGTTCTTGGTGGTAACTATATTGATATAACATCCCTTCTGTAGGTATACGACCTTCGCATTTTTTACTAAGCCATCAGAAATGTGATATTCCTACTTGCACGGAGTTCACTCCCAAAAGTCTAGTGCTTACATAGTGGACTGATTAGTGTCCTGTCAATACTTTCTTGTGGTAAGCGCATTTGCATGCCTGATCACATTGATAGTGCAATCTCCTGAGAGATTTCTGAGTATCACTCAAATTCTGGTTACGTAGACCAGTTGCAATATACGGAAACTTGCGTGCAACTGAGTGGAGGGGTAGGTTGTTTCGACTGACCTCTTGAGCTTTCTTAGGATGAGTTCGGCCATTAGATCTCCCTTGAAAGACAAACAAGCACCAGCTTCTTATTCACAGAGGGTGGCTTAATATCCAACTTTACCACCTGCATCATCTTCTGAATTAAACGCATTGGGTAGCCATTGTGCGTGAGCATATCTTGTAGAAAGTATAGCTCAGCTTGTATGGTGTCAGAGATGCAGATCTTTGAAGCCTTACTCGTCAGATATCGTATGGGGGTTTCGCTTTTGATTTAGCGGGACGAAATTGTCAAAGTGAATGTACTGGCCACCCCGAGTTTGTTTTCTGTACATATTTCGTTGGAATACCTAAATGGCACCTCTTTACATTTTATTCGGCTGCAGACATTCAATGGTCGCGGATCATACCAACAGCAAATGCTGTTCCAGATGATTGTTCCTTTCATATGCTATTTACAAATTAATTAAAACATCAGATTTTTGTTACACAAGAAAACGATATGATCGTTTATAACAACAAGAAACGCCGTTCGTGGATTCGAATTTTCACCCTTTGTGCAAGTGTTTTTCTTAAGAGGAGGCACTTTCGTCACACAGTCTAGTCGGCATGAACCCGGCACAGTAAGTAATATACGTTTACTGTACAAGAACTGTCAAATTAAGTGTGTGTACATAACTAATGTGTTGATCTTCTCAGTACTGTGATCAACGAGTTGACCTCGTCTTGCTACAGAAGAAATTGTCATTCTCCTGCTGTGCTTAGATAATTGTCATGCGGTTTAGCAGAAGTACAGGTAAGTAGGAGCAATTATAATGGGGTTGGAATAGAAGATGAGAATACAGCCTACATTTATCGGCGTCGAGCCATCGAACAGTTACTACAAATAAACTACGTAATTGTACAATTTAGATATCTATTTTAGGTCGGAATTATTCTCTGATAACTGACACTAACTACTAAGAAAATATGACCACAAAACTGGCTGTCTCTCTCAGTTGAGTTACCAAAGTACTCCCAAAATATGGAAGTCTCATCTTTTTGACTGTCGCGTTTACTTCCGCTCTCAGGATGAAATCAGTTAACCGCCTTGTGGTTGGTCTGCAAACGAGCAGGTATGCGCTACATCCCCAGAAGGGACTGAGTAGGGATATGAAGCAGTTGGTCTCACTGACCACTAGCAAAACGGTGGTCATGGTTTGCACATAGAAATATCTGCTGACGGAACCGTGGTTAACATTTTAATGATGTTTAATCCTTTGCAGAGCTTAACTCACAGTTTCTATAAACCGGTTTCTTAGCGTTGGTGTAGAGATGATTTTATTAGCTTTAAGGAAACGCTCATGTACAAGTTTACATTTTGTACTTTGGCAGCAGCCAGCCGTTCATTTACTTTCGGGCACACAGGTAGGTTTTCCTTTGCCCAGTTCTCAGGTCCTCTTCACATTATCTGGACTAAGTCACCACATCTGGCATGAGTCGGATTGAGTATTTTATGGGTGGAATGTACTCAATCATCCATTTTCATGGGCAACTTAACAATCAGTTTAGCACTTCATGTAACCAAGCCGCTTGCAACCAGACAAAACTGCCAAACAAATTTTTAACAGACTTGGGCTCATTTAAATCCCTCTTAAAGCGTTTTCCTTATGATATTACAAAAGAGGTATACAAGACAGAAACACTTGAGTTTGGGCAAAATACTCTGTGTAGAAGAATACTATCCTTTGTCAAATTTATCTGTTTGGTGATAGTGTGTATGTAGTGAGGAAAAATTCAAACACAGCTTTCTAATGTAAGCTGCCCAATTAATTGCATTCTCGACTCAAATGCAAAGAAACAAGAAGGTTTTGCATAATTTTTGTAAAACTAGCTTATATGTTCCTCGGATTAGAATGAACCCCTGAAGGCGTTCAATTTTGTTCCACTTTATCAAAACAATTTTTATGACGTTCTTATAATATTTGTGATGTTTATTTTATCTCCATGGAACCCATTTGAAATCCGTATGATCTGATCTAACACTCCTCACGACTGACAGTAATTTTCACCTCATACAGAATTCCAGTTTATTCTCCTCAAAAAAAGAAGCCAAACTAAAACTTGTCTATTAAGTGAGCTCGTTAGTTACGTATATCTTATCCGGAACGATTAGGTGAGCTCCAGGCACGTTCTTTTGAGATAGTGGTGATAACTATTACATTATTGACAGAAATTATGTAATGCCGAATTATTGTACATGAACGGTAGACAATGTTTGTTTACAACTCACGTTAAATTTCCTCATAGTTTCCATGGTAGATAGAATAACAGTCCTCCTAATTAAGAAAATTGATCAAACAATGGAGACGTTTTTGGTTGAAAACAAAAATTATTGGATCTGTCAAGCGGTATATTACCTACCAAAAACAGGCGACTTTAGATGACATATACGTTTTGTTCTCAACACTACTATTGACTTTTACTTGAACTTCAAATTGAACATCACCCACTACTGATCATAGTTGTCGCATCCTCATAGACTTTCCAGTCGGTCCCTTTCGAAAAGAACTACTAGACTCGAGTTTCGCTCTTTTTGTAGCAGCTTGTCAGTAGTGCATATCATCGCCACTGCCGGGACTTGAACCACTGACATGCTGTTCATGAGGCAACCGTGTTTATCACTGTGCCATTGACCTCATATTAGGTACGACCGAATTATCATATGTGAACGCTCAATCACTATCGCTTGTGAGTAATGATCAGGTTGCTCGATCGTCTCGAAATGGAGACACAGTTACTGTGTGTTAACTCCAATCGATAACCCCGCGATTAGGACTTCCTAGACAGGTCGAAATCTCCGATCTCATTGAACCTGCTAGGCGATATTTTAGATTACTGATGAACGTCTTTAGTTTCTTGGTTGAACATATTGAACGCTCACTGGCAGGAATACTTGGAAAATAACCTATGGTCAGATTGATAAAAATGAGGCAACATATGTTTGATGACATTTTTTCATCACGCAAAATCATTTATCATTTTCTCCCTACAGCTGACAGATATGATGAAGCATGTGTTGGACTTCACCAGTATTCCGCGTGCTTCCACTTAACGGAAATACAACGTAAGTCCGACTGTCCATGAGAAGACCGTGTTGACCTGAACTCTTTATGTACAAGGCATATACATCTATATACTCGATTACAGGATTAGTACATGAATAAATTAATACGTTAAACACAGTCATTGACTTCCGGCTAATAAACAAGAGTTTTCGTGAGGTCACTAGCTGCTAGACGCTTTGTTGGAACTACTTTGAGAATGAGTGAGAGTAGAAAGCTATTGATCGTGTCGATATGATAGTCTGGTCATGGACATTCTAGTTCTTGTGGTGCGTTTGTCAACATTACCGCCTGTGATGCATGCAGACCTAGCTAGCTTTCGGGCTTGGAAAGCGAACTGATTAGTGCTGATTAGATCACATAAACAAAGGTCGGGTCTAGTGGACATCTTAGGAAGATCCTGAATAAAAGGCTGCAGGAGTGTAAGGACTCCGACTATGTGTACATTGTATAACAAAAATGCCACTTCTAGTCAAACGACGATCTGAGGATTTAAAATCAAAATAAAATACTCACCTGCTCAATCGTCACGACGTTTGTTTCCTTGTTTCTGTTAACTACCATAGGTTACGAAAAGATTGCGCAGTATTACATTGATGAACTACTTTAGGGGAAAATGTTCATAATGGCTAGTATCTTGGTATATATTGATGAAACGGCATGTGTGCTATACGAGAAACGCTTGTGAGTGAAACATTATAAAAACCTGCGAGGTGCACCATATCCTGTAACCGCTGTACTATACCTGCAGAAACGAATGGACATTGGTGAGCTTCAAAAACTCCCCGTTCTTGCCAACAAGTATCATAATGTTGTTGATATTTTGCTGATCACCTGAAGGTTACTAGTGTAAATCTTTGAGTTTTGTTAATCAATATACTGAAAAAACTACATAGGTTAATGACTGTCGACTGTTGTTCCTCCGAACCGAACGTTTCAACAAAAGTCCAGTTGAGAAACAAAGATTTTACTGACGAGGTATATTGACAAAATACTAACTAAAAACAAGTAATACTAACGAACTAGTCTTCAACTTACCGTTTTGAAGAGAAAAATAAAACAGAGGCATTATTTTTAAAAACCACTTGTTTGAATGTGTCGTTCATCATTTGCGATATTCCACGAATAAAATGAGTTTTCAGTTCGAGCGACTGTCTTTTTTGAAGAGATCCATTTCCCGTGCAGATTCACCGTGACTAATATTGACAGGAACTTTCGGGGATCAAACGGGTTAGCTTAAGTTATTTCAAGTTAAAATAAAAACGCAAGAATACACATCTTAGAAGGAATGCACAAATATGGTCGAATTTCTAGGGTAAAAGGCTTGACCAAATTACAGATAGAAATTCAATGACCAAAACTGATACTTCTTGAATGTTCTATTCTCAGACCAAACTTACGTTTACAAGGCTACTGAATAATAGCTTTGAGACTTTATCAATGGAACTTAACTCCTCCTGCGAGGGGACGTATGAACCTCACTAGAAGTCACCAACAAATCTCTGGACTGTCATACTTTTTGACTTGTACAATAAACATTTGAAACTCCTGAAAATTTATTTCTACGGATCCCTTGTCCAACCTCCACCATATAATTCTTGGATAGCTCGTTAGTTTTTGCCAATAAATGTATACAGTTTAGTGTGTTAATCTGCATTCGCATGTAGAGTTATTAATGACATTCAAAAGAGTGAAATCCAGATTGCATTGTTTGGATTTTAAGGTTCCAAATTTTCGGTCGATTCTTCTGATGCGCTCAAGAAACGTATAACTGTACGACTCTAAGTCAAACTTGAAATATTTGGTCTGCAGTTAAATCTCAAAGTTCGTCTCAACTTTCTATCACATAGTATTTAATTTCAGTATCTGCTTGAAAGAACTTCGTTTCGTAAGTGCATATTCATCTAACCGACTCGTGGTTTTGCGATAGATTTGGATTTTCCCGTAAATAATTGTAAACTTTATTTATTTTCATAGTTGATTGCCCAGGACTATGCACACTGATGTTTTCTGTCATGTGTTCCAGTATAATATCAAAGCTCGCAACTGTAAACGTCTTAAAATCTTGGGTTTTCCATGAACTTACACATGGATCCCATTCTGGCAGCTTCTATTAAAGTCCGTTTATATGGCCCTTGATGTCAACAACGAAGATTATGTTGTTTAAAGGTCTTTTTACCATGCACACTTGGGCAGCTCCATTCAAAGCAACACCAACATAACATTAGCTTCCATGATCAACGAGTTTATGATTTACTGCTTGCAATCAACGACAAAAATTCTTTAAACAGGTAATCAAACACCAACATCAATAGACACTTTCGTTTTTGCCGTAATGATGAGTTATTACCAACAAATACGTTGTTCATACATAAAAATCATTCACTACCATAATACAATCCCAGTGTATGAAAATGTCAATAATTTCTGAGGAATTTCAATCTCTTCTCAAGAGCATTCAAGTAATTTGAAATAATGCAATTTTACTTATATGTATAGAACGTTAAAAGAATCGCACACTATATTATCATTATCACAAAGTAAATGTTTTGTATGTGTTTTAGCAAAGAATTTAGTCATAATTGTTATGTTGGCACAAACAGTAGAATATCTAGGCTGTCGTCCATATGTTGCCAACCTAACCTCAGAGAGCATCAAATGTTTTGCACATAAATTTATAACTGAATTCTTACTGTTAACCCGCGTTCACTCACTGTTAAGTGTGAGTATAGAAGTGCCATTTTTACTTAACCCTCAATGAAATATAGTATTTTATATTATCGAAAGGATTAAAAAAGAGATCCATTTGCGGAAAATCTGCACATCGACTAGATTCGAACCAGCGACAGCTCAGCTGATAGTGCATTTGCTACGTTTGGGCATGTTGTTTCTGTGGCTGGTTTGAATCCAGCCGAATTCCAAATTGTTCGCAAATAGATTTCTTCTAAATTGTCAAATCAGCCGAACTACTTATCGGTTAAAGTAAAAATAAATACTTAGTCATCAGGATGATAAACAAAGGCCGAATGGAGCTAATGAAAATGTAGGAGAAGTTTAACATGTATAAATTTTGTAAATCATCATAAGTTTATCCTGATCACTAACTATTACTAACATGCATGCGCCAGAAAAAAACGTTTCGCACTTAAATTCGGTACACCAAAAAATGAAACTTAAGTTTTTAATTCTGACGGTTGTAATTCAGCGGCTATAAATCACATCTGTCTACTGTCGAAATGTATTGTACGGACGAGTTTTTGTCCTTTCCAAAATAAGAGTCATTGAGTATCACAATTTCTGACGAGTAAACATTGCAGTCTGCTAAGCAAGTTCTTTCAGATTAAAAAAAGTTCAACATAATGACCTCATCGAAATTACTTCTTTTCCTTTGTTGACAATCCAAAAGGTTTTAGTTCAGCTGACGCACAAGTCATTACGTGATTTTGAAAGCACAATTCCTGCCAGCCCACAGTGTAAACTTTGTGTAAATAAACTCAGCAAACAAGCTGTGAACAACATGCACCCTGTTTATAGTAAAGTTTTTGTCGTAACAGAGTTTCATTATTAATGAAACATTTGAATAATGTTTGGTTTGACTATACATGTGATCATTAAAAAAATGGTGGTTGAATCATTATCATCGCAATAGATCAGCTTAATATAAGATAGTCAGCAACCTTTTTTCAAACATATGGAGTTGCCAGCGGAATGTGACAAAATCTTTCTTGAAAGAAAATAATAGAATTGACGGGATACTTCATAACGTTTACGCGGAACCGTAATTTCAAGTCCTCACAATGACCTTGACCACAAGTTAAGACCTGAGAATCCAGAATAAACTAAAGCATAACAATGAGGGACGGCTTTAGTTTGTCTGGACAAATTATGTATGTAAAATGTGTGTAATGTAAGCAAATTTACGTAAAATACAGCGAACCCCCCCCCCGGAAGAACACATGGCCCATTTTAATCTGTAAACTTTTCATAACGCGCATCCATATTACAATCGTTTACTTGAAAACAAATATACCGACCCATCGTTTGTATCTAACATAAGTATAACCTGCTGCCGAAAGGCTTATGGTATTCAAACTAGACACTCTCCTAGTATAACCTGGAACAATACGTCAACTCCTAATTTACTAAACGATTTGTGGGGGTGAAGATTAAATCCAAAACAGGAATATCTATCACGATATCTATCACATACCACAGTTTTGCGTACCATCGCAGAAACCTTCTATTACATTTGGGCATGCTACTCTGCAAACTTAAACCCACACACGTCTAGCTGTTTTCAATTTGAAACTAATTGATGAAAGTAAAAGCCAACATTGACTCAATTTATGTGTTCAGCGTTCTACTCGATTATCTTGATAATGAAGCCAGAAATACAGTTAAACTGACCACTTCACCAGCACATTCCCACAGGTTATCAGATGTGGGCAACATTCTACTTTGACCTGTTTTCAACAAGCAATTGCCTAAATCCCCGAATCTTCACTACTAATTGCCTATATGTTTATCGGTTTTACCAGTGTGGTGCCTTAATGAGTTTTCACTTGTTTGACGTTAGTATGAGATGTCATAACATTTTTATATACGCTTCTATTTTCTTCCTCACATTCCACAATAAATGTTGCACTTTTAAACTGCTTGAAATTTTTCACTCAATAAGGCTATGAACAGACGCCTAACTGGAAGAGGTTGTCGTAGGGCGTATATTAAGTCACGATGTCGTTTCACACACCGTCGACACCCGTAAGAGACAGGTGATTAACTGATATAAAAAATACAATCATCCATCAGTAACGCAACTAAATGTAGATTGAGGTTGTCAGCCGAACTGACGCCACCGCGACTCACGGTCAGTAGCCGTAGACTTCATGTGAGTTTACGACCAGTCGGGTTCAATAACGTGGATGATACAATCGTCTGACTTGGTAGTTTGCGAAGTCAGTGAGTTTAATGACTCAAATCTGATAACACCTTACCTCTACTGATATATTTTTTTTGCAAGTTATTTTGTTGTGGAATGTTTGAACATTAACCGTGCTGTATATAGTGGTTGGGTCCATTTCTTTTACTTTCTACTTTCCTAATTATGGCGAATTTTCCTACTACTGGTTGTATGTTTCGGCGCTTAAACTGATACATTAATCCGTTTCATAATGACAAAAACAGGCAAATTCTGGCTGAAATGATCATACTTGCATGGAAAATAAAACGAGTCTTTAAGTTAAATATGTGGGGTGACGGAGACCTCTTGCCATTGTTTCCACAACTAAAGCTCTGACAAATTTTCACGTTTGACTGCGCAGCTCAGTCGTTATGCAATCATTCCCTATTTTTACTTCGTCCGGTCTTTATACTTTTGGAGTCCGAGCGGCGGTAACACAAAGAACCCTTGCAATAAAACTGCTGGATCACGCTAACAACATATAGTGTATACAGCAATGGAAGCAACGAGCAGAAAGGAACAATCCTATATCAAACTTTACGAATCGTTTCTACGTTATGTTTAAAATTTACGTTATTTTTTGAAAGCGTGGTCAGAGATAATTTAAATGTTCATTGCTTGATATTATTCATTCTTGCCTAATATCCTTGAGATGCTGTGTTTATAAAAAGGTTTTTAACGTGATCTACTAGTTGCAACAATAATAATAAAGCTTGATATTGTGCTTGCTATACAGAAGGAAAAAGACAGGATAGGATGGACCAGAATTAACTTGATGCTCAAAAAGTTCATGGTGTTGTCACTGTGTAGAGCTATTGTTCGTATCTACTGCGGATCTCATTTGACAGTTATAGTTTTATAAACCACATATTCCTTATTAAGAAAGCTGGACAACTTAGGGTAAAACCAAACAATCATTTTTTGGCCGAAAGTTGAATCTGATGCTTTTGCTTCAAGTCTTGCGTCTAGTAATGGGACGACGACTGCTTTCAATAAACCACTTGTCTCTTTAACATGCGGGCTTAAGGTCAGACCAAGTATCATTGTATAATGTTTCGTCAAACAGAGCGGCAAAGCGGCACTTTATCTCAGCAACGTGCCTAGTGCAAGGTGATGACAGATCTCGCGCAATCTCTCGATTAAACAGAATAAGGCAGACAAAGGCAGCATTGTAATTAACCACACTTGCTTGTTGCATGTCGCTTTTAACAGCTAGTTTGACTGTTGGTTTGACTTGTACGTTTTTACTGACATACACATGTTAGGTGCCGTCTTTCGTTTGTCCAGGCTTTCCTGCTTGCAGTTTAGTACAAGAAGATTTAAACGGAGGCGCCATGCCTAGTATAACTGGTTCAGATTTCACATGAAAAGATGTTTATTCATGTTGGCAACTCCCCACACTTAACCACATACAATTGCTGAACAATCATTCGGCTAGGATAATTATGGCATTACCTCATTGACACAATTACTTACTTGTCGATAGCGACCGATTTCTCTTGTACACGGGTGAGTATACTTGCTATTTACGAACTGAGCATTGGAACTAAAGTTGCTGGTTTCGTTTTCAGTAATTTGAACGCTTACATGGCTGTCTACACAGTGCCAGTTAGCTTGACAGGTGGGGCGTATAGAAATTGTTGACTCCATTTAGCATTGTTTCCTGTTATTCTTGGAACTAATTTGCCGCATAATACTGTTTAACACATTATACTGCTTAAACCTTTTATATCATATGTGACCAATGGGAAACTTTATGTAAGGTTCACTCTCCACTTTTTCTTCAGCGAACGTATGTTTTACTGTTAAATACAGAAATGAGTTGAATTGAAAACACTTGTTTCACCTGTGATCTATTGTTGGAATATATTCATTTTCCGTTCGTAGTGTTGTACATATGATTGTTTCCTTTTCTGTGCTATTCTAGTGTGCTCCCTAAGTTTCATACAGTTCCCAACGTTGACTACTTCCGTCGGAACAACGTGCGATCCTAAGACCCAAGAAAGGCAAGGTGTGCTCTCGTTCCTGGTTAAACGTTACTGAAATTACCAACTAAGCACAACTGTATACTTTGGTCATTTCGTTGGCCGATTTTGCAATCTTTCCAACTAACAACTGAGTGGTACGTTTGTTTAACTTTACGTCACATACAGAACGAAAGGTTAGTCAGAGCATGATCCACAACAAGGTAAAGGCATGCGCCTGTGACTGGCATTCAGCAAATACAGGCTTGCAAACATTAGTCAATAATTTACATTTTACGTTTAAAGTGTTAATACGTCTGTGGTTAAACGGTATAAAAAGATGTTTTACTACTTATTAACACGTGACATGTATATTTGTGGAAAATTGTCATTTTCGATTAACGAAAATTTTATGAACTCAGGATTGACGCAACCAAAACTTGCTGTGTCATTTGTGGTATTCATTTCTTTCATGCTTGGGAAGCGTTCAGTTTTCTTTTTGAAATATAAAAACTGGGAAAACAAGTATCAAAGCAAAAAATTGTTTCGTTAACCTACTATGAGATTCTTTCATTGTTGTTTGGGTCTCATTGCAGTGCCTGATTTACGAATATCTGCGGAATCGTGCATTTCAGAGGTTTTAATATTTACTGACACTGTCTTTGATATCGCTTTGCAGTAACGACACCATAAAATAAGTTGTGTTTGACTCACAACACATCTATCATCCCAATAATAACACGTTGTATTGTTCATTGTCATGTGCAAACTGCCAGAATTTACCCCGTCCCTCATTCTCATACTTCAGTATCAAACCGCAAACAAAAATGATACAACTTTGACTATCTTAATCAGTCGAAACGAAATCGATTCAGTATTATGTTAATTATACTGACAAAATACCAGCAAGCGAAGTAACTTCACTGTTTAAAAAATACGTTTTAATTTTACGAATAATATAAAGCTAGTCAATGCAAAATAGGTGCAATTCACTAGAGGTTTTGAATTTTTAATACATACAGCAACCAAGTCATTTGAATAGGTGAGGATTTATACACAGACTAACGATAGTGAGTTGAATTATATAAACAAACATTGTTTGATTAGGTTGAAACATAAGTTGAAAGAAACCTACATACGAGGACATTTTTCTCGAGTTTGTTAGCACACATTCGAGTGTTATACATAAGGATAAATACTAAATACTATTGGATCTTCATTACATACCAGTCGTTCATAGGGAAGTTCGCAACGTTAAACAAGGATTAGTACAGCCGGTGTGGAAAACGCGAGCATACACAAGCCTTACAACCAATGTGAGAATAGCAAGAGTAGGTTTTGATAAACTTAAACAGTACTACGTCGTCCAAGTTTAATAAACATTGTAAGGATTTATTGGTTACATTAAATTGGGGGTGATATAATCCTATAGTTAAGTAAGCACTACATGTAGTTAACCACGATTGTCCACATACAAAGAGTTACATTGACGTGCTTCAACAAGATTCAGAAATATACTCATGTTTATCATCGTCGAACAGTAACTTAGAATTGTTAACAATGATCAGTGGTCATGGATACGGCTGATTTAAAGTTCAGCATCATTCGCATTTTGAGGTGATAACCCATGTAAAACTTTGTAGAGCAGTTTGTATAACACAGTTAATCTGCTAACTAAGTGATGTACCATTCATCACAATCTTGTTTTCAAAGGCTATCAATCTTTTTACAATTTTGACCAACGTCCCTCAATTTCTGTCAGTTTGAAACAAACGTGTTTATTATTTGTGAATTATTTCCCAATATAGGTATCCATGAGTATCGTTCTGAATACTAACACTGTATCAAATAAGTTGCTGAGCTACATAGGAAACGAAAAGAACAGTTAGACAGATGGTCTGAAATGTGGATTCAAAACATGTTTATGTGGGTAGGGTGTTCAGCAGTTCTGGCATTATCCTTCTAAAAGCTGATTTGATGAACCTGTTCGATTCCACTCTGTTGAACCGCTGTTGATTTTTCGACAGTTACCGTCGCGCTTCTACCGTGTATAACAATTCCACTCAGTGTGCACTGAAATCTCTACCGTTCCGGTCTAATATTAGACAATGGAAAGTATTCTTCGACGGGTGGTGAGGTATGGCCATTTGGTTATGATCTGTTTGGTAAGAATGTTGACATAAAATGTACTGAGAACTACAGTTAAAACAAAAGTAGTCTTCCAACATAGACGGATGAAATAATCTTTGTATGCCCAAGAATAAACTTGGGTTAGGATGTCACTATAAATATCGTGTTCTCAAGGAAATGACTCGAATACGGGTACTTGAATACCGATCAGTCGAAATGTGACATCAATAGCCGGGGCTTGCAAAACAATTAAAACAACGGTTGTGCTGATAATCTGTAGGAGGAAAATATGTACTTGCAAGTTCTGAGTGAAATACACCGTGACTTCTATCTCTTTGATATATGCATGTTCGACACTTTCAGAGGCATACATCATTACACCACTAAACCTTTATACCATGAGATAGTTCAATATGAACAACGATTGAAGCAGATGAACTTTACCACAAGACAAAAGATGGGGTATACCATCGGTCAACTTTGTTTATTTGTTTGAACTGAAGGGGTCATTTTTGAAATCGCGGTGTTCATGAAACAATTTGTATCTCACAGAACCACACATAAATATTTCTGAAAAATTAAACTTTTGTTTCATATTGGCTAATCATCCAGAAAAGATTTAGACCACATTCTTGAAAATAAGTTACAGTTTTCGAAACCCTTTTTTTTGGAGCGCATTGTTTGAACTTTTGCTCGTTCACCTCGTTTGAACACTCAGCATAGTCACGAGGGCAATGATGTAGTTGACATTACTGGTTCATTTTAGTTGATCATCACACAACACCACACAATATCATAACAGCACCCATGATGCATGAGAAAACCTTCCAGCAGAGATTACCATCCGCGTGCTTGCTAACGGTTCTGCAATCATTTTTCCAACTTGTGCCTGACCGACTTCGCTGTTGTTGCTGATGATCAAACACAGAAAAGTACTCTTTTCTGTACGGCTTTTTTCTAATTTTTACTCTTTGGATTTCTGACTGACATCTCCTAGCCATGACAGATGCAGTACGCTACTTTTCTAGAGAGAACTACACAAACCAAGAAAATAACTGTGAGTAAATGACAAAACAAATTTTTATTCAGTCTTCTAAAATAAATGATCAAAGATTGGTGATAACCTGGATTTAAATGGTTTTGAATGAGCAAATTAACATTACCAAAGTTTGTTGATATTCATTTTAATCTCTTGCATTTGACCTAAGGTTTTCATGCAACACACATGTATAGTGGTCCGTCCAACAGGGCCTGATTGCCAAAAGAATCGTCTTGTATATATAAACCATTTTTATTTGATTTCGACGAGTTCATTATTTTTGGACTATCTGTGAGTTACACTAAGTAATAACTCAACTCAATTTGGCCGTCCCTCGTAGATGAACATCTGTTGAGGAAGCGATCTTATATAGTTTTACAAAGTCATCTTTCACCGATCATCCTTGTAAGAACGTGCAAACTTTTGTCATTATTTTGATGATTGTTAAATCTGTCGTCTGTGTTTGGATTTTTAAGCACTGAGTACAATAAATCCTTATTTTTACTGCTACCAAGGGATTCCGTGGAACAAATAATTCATCTGTTACCAAACATATGACAACCATAAGGGTATCAGTAGAAGCATATGTTAGTTGAAACTCTGCTTTCCATTATGAAGTGAACAATAAACTTGGGCACATAAGATTGAGGTAGAAAAATGTTTTAAGTTGAAGAATCTGATGAACGTAAGTTCTTAGTTTCCTTAGAAAACACTGTATTCAGTTAGTTGTCGCTAAATGTGCTCTTGACATAGGATACTTCATGTTCATTTTGAAAATGATAACATTCATGTCTGAAGGTAAATGGCATCATATCCTGATTCACACTTTTAGATTCCCACCTTTGCTGCTCTGACTTTAAGCCAAGTGTACACTTATGAAATAATACAGGTATCACGTTTACATAATGGCTTAATTCATAAAGTTTGCTTAATAAAAAATGTCAAACCATTTGTAAGCTGATGTATACCTAAGCGAAAATCAAACATGGTTATCTGTCAGTTGGATATTGAAGAATGCCATCAGTCACTTAATTTACCTTGTATGGTGGACTTTTTTGACAGCCATTCACGTGCTGTTTTTAAAACAAACCTATTTTACCACATTTATTGCAGAGGGTTATTTGATCTTTTAATTCGAACTATATAAAGTGACAGCTAGTACTGTTCTACCTCCAGGCGATTTCAAATAGTACACAGTCCGTTCTTACACATGTAATCCGAATAGGTCAAACTCTAAAGTGTCTAGAACCCTTGCTCGTATGAAATATTCAAAGTAAAGTTGAAATGTTTCTCGGCGAATTTCACAATCAATAACATTTCAAAGCGGCATCACTTGAGGGCGCTTCCAAGTTACACATGGCAGATCTGTTTGCTCAAACGGCATTAGATAAAAGAACCAGAAAAAACGGTATAGTTTGTAGTCTCTCCTTAAGATCAATACTGCAATCACCGCACATGCTTACCAGCTGGGACTCTTCACTCTTGTTGAACTGTTCAACGACATAACGTGTTGTAATTACGATTACCTCTTGATAGGGAATAATCGGGTTGCATCACTGAGCTCAGTTCTAAGGTAAGGCGTTTCACAGTGTTTTCCTGGGTCTTGGAACCACGCGCAATATTCGTATTCAGTTAGGCCTGTTGGTCAGTGGTACAGCAACATATACCGGTGTTACTGCTCTCCTCTTGTATTTGCCTGTCATTGTATTAAAGCCATAACGCTTATAAGTCGTTCGTTTTCGTACTTGTTAAAAAGCAAGGTTATTTCATTTTCTTACTCAGCTTACCTCATTTTTCCTACAATTCTCTTAACTTGTTGTAGGACTTCTAACACGGTATTTTCTAACTACCTACACACATAACTTATCTCATTCATTAAGTTCAATGAAGTGTGAGAGCAGACTTGGCGTTTCAAGTATTAGTTATCTTAGCTCATGAAAAGATGGCATTAGTTTTATCTTATTCGTCTAGCTGCCTTTGGATTGCCGTTCTTAGTAGAATCTACTCTGATGTTATGTTCATTCCCTCGCAGTTATTTCTTATTCCGTTTATATCAGTCTTTTAGTTTTTCAGTGGAGTAGTTTTAGCTGAAAATTCTCAGGTTAGGTGTAGTAAAGCATTATCTGAATTGGCATGACTGCAACAACGGCGGCTTAACGAATTTAAAACGATGGTTTAGGAAAACAAAAAATATCAAAGTAGAACATTAGTATTTTTTTTACTTTAGACGAAATTGGGTCCATTTTCAATGTTCTGGTAATCAAATAGTGGAATTTTGCAGTCCTGGCACACTAGGCCAAGAAGTAAAGAAAGCCTATTTACTAGCACCATCAACTTGTTTGTTAACACGTCCACGGTGGAAACTAGCGTTGAGGACAAAAACACTACGTAGTGACCTATCACTCAGTAGTTTCAAGTTGACAGAATTGATTACTCGCCAGCCAGTTATTATCCTCAGAAACACAGAGTCTTCCAACTTAGTTAAATGTTCCTGCTGACAGTGAGCTACAATTTCAAAGTAGCTGGTATTGGCCGACCCACACAAGTGTACTGATTTTCGTGTTGACACACTATGGAGTATGTTGGTCGGACCACCATGAAGTCGTTAAAAGGATGCTACCAGCTCGATCTAACATGGTTTAAGTTTGAATTGGCTGAGATTTTTAACAGCATATTGATCGTACGTTTTGCGAATGTGCTTAATCCTTTGGTTTTGACTGAGTTCGACGTGCAAGCTGAAACTTTTTAGCAAGACCTCCACACTGGGCTACAATTTGTGTAAAAGCCCCGGATAGAACAAACAAATAAATTTGGTTTATTCACTATTGACAAAGACTGGTGGGAAGCTTTTCAATTTAGTCACTGCTTTTAAGTTCTTTGGGAAGATTTTTGTTTTCAAACGAGATTTATGAAACAATTCTATTCATACTAAGCGTATCAGATTAGTTACTGATAACGGTTTGGCAAAAAAGTTACTGTTTATTCAATTACGCAAAAGAAAAACCGTTCAATTGCTTCTTGCTATTATATCTTATTATATTTTAACTAAATTCCATCAAGCTGTTACCATGTGTTTCACAAACATTCTGGATAATATTAGCTATCAGTGGACACCCGTAGGGTCGAGAGGTTAATTTCAGTTGTTATTGATTTATGTGGTTACCCCATGCCATGTGTAGTCTACGCACAAATTACTTCCGAGGGATTTACTTTCACCGTTTGTGATTTGACAAATTTGTGTTTCGCTAAGATTTATAAGAACTTTGCAAAAGTAAACGCGGATCTCCTAATCGGACGTCCAAGAGAAATTTCGCTTCCGTAGGTTTTCCCTTCTGCTGAGCTCATCTTCATAAACTTGGTCTTACAACACTTAAGATCAGCAGTCAAAAACTAGAAAACCAGATATTCTGAAAACAAGGTTTGTTTAGCGATCTACTGAAAGAGCGACAAAAAGACCTTAAAAAACGATCACAGCTGCTCAAAGAAAGACAGTGTAAACCTTTATCATGACTACATGGTAGCAGACTAACAAGCAGAAAGCCGAAGAAGGATTTTGTCCCTTTCGGAATTGAAACGGTTGTTTGAACATAGAAACATTATTCCGAAATGTAGCAAATTAAATGCGGTTATCTAAGACAGTGTACGCTAAAATAATTAAATTAGCTTGAGATAAGCTTATAACATAATGCGCTGTCACGTTGTCTACGATGGTTCATTATCCCAAGAGTCGAAAGACATCTCAGAATGACGTGGCGGCACTAGAATAACACTTTCCACTTCGAGGAGCTTCTACTTGTTTAAGTCGCTAAAGATTTTATCATTAATGAAAATATTATTAACTAATACTGTATGTTGAAAAAGAAACTCCAGATTGTTTTTGTTGTTTTACCAAGGAATGGTAATTACTTCAGTGAAATAGTAATACTAAAATACAATTGAAGGGAAGAAATGGAAACCAGCGCTTTTATTAAAAAGTGAATTACACCTACTTTCACTGCTTTCACGACCTATGCGCCATTATCAATGTGGCAATGCTGTCACAGTAGCATCGAATTCATGCTCCCGGTTATTAAATTTTCACTTGTTGGTTGAAAATTGACTTCATTGACTAGCATCCGGAGAGTGGTTTTAATTGCAACTGACAGACTGGACAGTGATCATTTAGTGATGAAGCAGGGTGGGAATGGCAAAACTTTTACCGTTAGGTTCTAGAAGTAAAGCACAAATGTTTGCAGAATTGTGACACAGATTGTGAACATTCAGCCGAATTTTAGTTGCCATTAAAGTTTGACCAACCAACTTTATAGTAGGCAGCATGATGTAGATAGCAGTTGTAGACAAATGGAATGTGTGTAGTTGGAATACTTACCTCGCGAGTTTTCATCTCAAAGTCTGAAAAATTTGACGTGTCATAAAAAACGTTTAGGAGGGTTTTAACACATAAATCTCATCTACAGGTATCAATAATTCTTGAACGACAGCAATTCCAACGCATTGTATTGGAACTATAGAGGTTGGCAAGAATTCTACAGCGAACTGTATAGAGTTTGATATAGAAGGCGCGTATAACATTTGTTAATTCTGAACCGTCCACAAGACAAAAAAGATAGATCGAAAGATCCCATTCGTACAGGACATCATACATCTCAAACGCATGATGTGATCGGTCGTGGAGATTTGGACCGTAAAATGTTAATGCCGATGACAAGCCATTTGAGTGGTTAGTCCTTGGTAATTTAGATTGCGTGATCATTGCACAGTAAACCCGTATGGGGGTTCTCGAGTATTCTATTCACTTTTGTTAAACATTTGGTTCATATAATGTAATGAGTAATTTTGGAAAAAGGTGTTTTCATCATCAATGGTTACTTCCTCCAGGGGAACTTTAAAATGAGAGTTATTTAGTTGAACTGTAAATGGACAAGTCAAAGTTACAAAGGCATAAACTTACTTAACAGGATGTTATATATGTCGCCAAACTTTGGCAGTAATGTCCTCCATGTTGATAGCATGCCTTTACTCAGCTACTTGCAGATACATTTATTACAAGGAACGATAAACTATCAACTAAAGACAAAGTAAATGCCATCAATCACTGTGAGTCCCACGCTGGACTCTTACACCGTTGTTAACAGAAAAAGTAGCATTAATCAGAAGCCATATTGATTAAGCAAGAATGGCACACGTAATTAAGACAAAAGCTGCTTCAACAAACTGCTCGATCGAGGTCATGTGTTAATAATTGCAGATCGATACCAGCTTGTTCATACAACCAACCACATACTATTAACTAACATCCACTCACGTTCGTTACTTTCCTTGTGAAGCATATCCGTGTAAGTTCTAACCTAGTCATTCGCCCTGACTTACGCACCCGAATGACTGCTGAAGCTACATCATGATGAGACAGTCGTGTTGAGATCAGGATGTTCATTTCATTAAAATGAAGACCGTTTTGGCCCGCTCAGATCAGCTAAGACGGAAGTAATAGTGACTAATTGGCCAGAAATATCCTTACGATTCCAATGCCTTCAATTTTTCGAACTTCCAGACTTAAGCAACAGACTGTTTTGGAAAGTGCTATCTTGAAAGAACTGTAACTGTGAAACGGCAAAATTATGGCGAGCTAATGAAGACCGAACTACAAAGGAAATAAACTATTTGGTCCGATCCTCTGAAATCCTGAAGGCAGTTCTTCGTGGGACGCACATATAATCCAATATGAAGGTAACCCGCTTTGGTCTGATGTAGTACAGAGTAAAGATTATTCAGTTTGGAAAATCACAAGAGCTACTGAAGACGAAGCAGTCGACCAGATTAAATAGATTAAACAATTACTTTTCAGCGGAATGGATTTTTGTTAACGTTTGCAGATTAAAAATATCACCTTCGTCCGTTGTTTTCGAGTGGGGATCACCTTTTTCGAATGTTACTGGTTTGTTCATCCAAATGGAAAAGTCAATGTAAACTTAATCTTGAACTGTGGTGAAGCAAAATTGCGGAAATCGAAATAAGATTGTGAATGTCTCAACCATATTTTCTGATTAGGTGAAGGCATTAGAGCTAAAAATAAAGTGAACAAAGTCCGCTAGCAAAGTATTCCAAACTGATAATATGATGCTATTCATTTCCTTTTTGGTATTGCTTACACGAACAAAAGAAGAAATGAGAATGAGCCGAATAGAATCAGAAAGTAGGTATCAGATTTATAAGAAAGCCAAATAATTAAAAGTACCAGCTTCTCAAAATACAGTTTTTGAGAATGACTGACTGACTCTTTCATTTCCAAAATCCGTCTTGAGTCAGCATGTTTTTTTTATATAGTTTTGAATACGCCAGTAAATACTGTAACTCAGAGGATGTATCCGAGATGACCTTTTGAATATTTTCCTGATAAACAGGCGGCTATTTTTCGAACGTTTTGACAATGTCGGCTTGTTCAGCAGTCAGCAATTTGTGCTGGTTTCCTAGGTTTCAAAAATCAAGGCAAAAAACCATCAGATTTCCAACCGATGCCCATAGTGGACAAGCGGGTATGCAGTTGACCCTTGTTTACTGATAGTAAAAGACGCCCTTCATGAACAGCATTCGAACTATTGTTCAAAAACAAGCAGTGAACTAAAAGAACGAGACAAAGCATGAAACCAAACGGTGTTTTTCCAGCAATGTTTGAAAATATGATAAGCATTTATTTCTAGCCTGGTCTGGCATCAACGGCATCAACCAACAGAAAGAAAGACGGACCGCAGCCAACTCGGTAGCATCCAAAGGCACGCCGAGCGAAAAGTTTCGAGAAACTTTGAGTGCGCTAAACAACGTTTGAAAAGGTCCGGGTTAAACAACCTTGAAGAATAGAGTAGTAGATGAGTCGCTAGAACGAACACAAGCTTTCCTTACGTCCAATCTATTGTACGACTGGGGGATGTGGCAATGAATTCGTGTTGGGCCTCTTGTAGCAGGCATATATAAAATCATGCAACCAGAACGGATAAGAGAGGAAACACGGTTTTGAACGAGATCCTTAGAGAAGCCACGCGATCGCTGAGCATTACACACTTGTAAATATAGCTCGCTTTTCCTAACAATGATGCATATACTTTTTATGGCCTTCCCTACATAATTCTATGGATCAAACGGATATGCAACCCCATACCCTCCGAAACTCCAATGCTCAAAACATGCTAAACCTTTCATTCTAAAATGATTTACTTGGTCACTGCAGCGCCCACAGTAATGGCCATTATCATGTTCAACCTGTTTTAATTTCATAATCCAATGTCTTGCTTCTTTTAATCTGGTTCATATTTCCTCCCAATTTGTGGTTTTGTAACTGAAGACCTCTTATCAGCCATTTGGAAATGTGTGTATGAGATCAGAATATAGAAAATTCGATCATATGATGAATGCTATCACTGTTCAATCCCTTGATTCTACGTTAACAGGAATAAGTTCATCTCAGCCCAACCTCTTTCCTGATTTTTGACTCGTAACGTTTAGTTCACAATCAAACATTTTCCAAAGTTTCATCCTTAACTCAAAGTTAACTTATATTTGGCCTACAATTTGGATATTTTGTCTTGCTTGTTGATTCTCGGTGATAAAAGCATACACACAATGGGTTGTGGATTTTGACCAACTGGTTCACAAGTTTGCACACGAAGAACTGTTAAATAATCCTACCACTGGTTGATGATGGGGTAAGTTATGTTGATACGGTAACATAGTTTAATGAAAAGTAACCGGAAGTGGATGAACCGTAGGTTTTGAAGACTGCTGACGGGCACTCATTTCACCAACGTAGACTGAAACATATCAAACCAACCTTCTGAGAGATATCCAAATTTATTAACCTACCAAAGCGGACTACGACTTTTACCACAACACACGCAGTGAACTTGTTTTTTCTCGGGCTTGTTGAGTGGTACAGTTTGAAATCTCAACCTGCACAGTAGTAAACACAAAGGTGGTCGGTGTTTTTCAGTATGATCAACTCTCAGCAGTGAGAAATTTCGGTCTACAGGATAGATTGCTCAGTCCATGCAACGATGTTGTAGAAAAACTATTTTGGTTTTTACCATCGTTTAACAGGACAACTCAGTAGACGACTTGATGTATATTATTTTAAAGATGAAAATTAGATGTCCCCTAAGATGTCCGTGAGGTGTTAACAGCCGATCTAATTTCAGTATTTTAGTTGATAAGATTTTCGCCGACAGTACAACTCTACTGCTGACCCCTACGTGAATATCCTTAGTAAGTGTCATACATTACTGATAGGATAAAAGCAAGAATATTGTATCCTTGTTCTAAAGTGTAGACAAGTTAGAAACTGATAAGAAATCATTAAACGTTAAAGGTTTACACAATTTCACTTGAACAAATCTGATGTCATTATTTTGTTAACTAGGGAGATACAACAGGCCATCGATTGGGAGTGGAAATCACGAAAAGTTACTGAATAGACGCAGGAAAACGAGGATTATTTTGTTCCAAAAACAATTATCTACATGAATCACTTTTTGGACGATTAGTTTGGCTTCAGATATCAACTTTCAAACGCACCAGCTTTAAATAAACGAACATTTGACGTTATTGAAGATATCATGCAGTGCGTGTTTGCATACTATCTCCAAAACAATGGAATTCTTAAGCTAATTTCGGGGAATTTGAAGCTTTATTTTTGACTGAAGCATATTTAATGGTTTAAATAGCGTTGATTTGTTTAAACCCAACCAATAATGGTCAAATACTCTGGAGTATGCCGACGACATTCCCCAACTTCATTTTGTTGTCTGTCAACACTGTTTGGTTCTCTGTGTCATGCAGCTGAGCTCCTGTTAACAGTTTTAGCTTGCTACCTCATCAAAGGCTCACAGTTGTTTTTTTAGTTGCCAACCCTAAACTGACAATGACAAACGAGACCCTTTCCTCTTAAAACGATGTTGATGTTTTTTCTATTCAGTAAATCGACTTTCTGATTGTTCAGCCTTAAAACCAAGGGTACCACTGCAAAGTTCTGGGAGTAGTTTCTTTCAAACCTTCGGATCAAGAGCATTTGTATAGGCCGATAACTCAATTGAGTCATATATGGTAACTTCTGTCTGTTTCTTCTCCAAACAAGTTGCCATTTTTCATATTTTATATTTATTTCCAGGTAAATATGAGCCACTATGCTAAATGGAAAATTTACGCGCTACCTGTGACATTCATTGGTGACAGTTTAAGTGCTGGAATACATCTTCCAGTAAAACAAATTTTGACAATTCCTTGAAAATGTGTTCGTTGGTTATCACTTTGTCTCGCGAAAGTTTGCCTGAACCTATTTGCTTGAAGCTACCTTGGCAATCCATCCGTTCAGCATAGTCGATTTATCAGAAAGGACAAAATATGTTGTAAAACGTACATTACATCTGTTCGTAAAATACGGTTGTACTTTGACATATCTGTTCTGTATGCCCAGTTAATTTGACCAGCTAAGCAGACTCCTGCTTATTTTGCGGTCACCTTTGTAATTACTCGACTAGTTTGAGAAGACTAATCGATAACCATCAAATTTTAGTTTAGTGGCAGTTCGGAACGTCAGCTAGCTGAATTCTAGAGCTGATCACCTTATGTAACTGTTAGGGGAAACCTATCAAATATTGGGCTATCAAAATAGCATTACTGGGCTGGTGTGAGTACATGTTGGCAGAGGTTAATTTCTTTTACTGATGAATGATACAGACAGTCACGCGGCAAATACATAGGTGATGTGTTATGACTACAACGAATGCAACAAAACAGATCTGACTGCATTCATGTAGAAGGAACACAACCTGAGCTGATGTGTAGTGGAATACATATTTGTACAAATAGCTGCTGCTGACCAGTCCTAAATTGATTTTGTATGAATGTGATTAAGTTAGCTCAAATTAATCTCCATTATGTACTGCTCTAACAAAATCAGGATGAGTTATTTTGGAAAATTCAAGTGTTTATAAAGGCGGATCACAATATCCATTCTACGCATTTGTTCGACAATTCATTTATAATTTTGTTTGAAAAGACAAGCTAGTAGTGGTATATTGCACGATCTTTGTTCGAACTGATTTCGCTGCATCTTATCAAGTACATACTGCAGAAATGAAAATTACAACATATGCATGAAATTATGACTTACGGAGCCGCCATTGTGTGCGCAAAAGGAACTGTTTATTAAATTAGCACTACCTTGGTAGTGCTAGTTAGTTTCTTCTATTCCTTATACCTGGACC
>LUCH01000165.1:111661-139766 GCA_013368495.1 Paragonimus heterotremus
GGTCCAGGTATAAGGAATAGAAGAAACTAACTAGCACTACCAAGGTAGTGCTAATTTAATAAACAGTTCCTTTTGCGCACACAATGGCGGCTCCGTAAGTCATAATTTCATGCATATGTTGTAATTTTCATTTCTGCAGTATGTACTTGATAAGATGCAGCGAAATCAGTTCGAACAAAGATCGTGCAATATACCACTACCAGCTTGTCTTTTCAAGTACATTTCGGGGAAAGCTTGTTTCAGTTATAATTTTGTTGTTAGGTGTTCGTTTTTCTTATCATATTTTTCCTGTTTGCGTTAAAATTAGAATAGTCTGTTGACCAGCATCACATTAACTCAGTTGAGCCATTTTCACATTTTCTGCTGCGTCCTTTGCATCTCTCATTTGATCTAACCGCATTAATCTTCGCAAGGATATCCCTGTGTTGTATAAAAACGGCAGTTAAATTATACGGCCACTTCGTCTTTTGAAACTATACTATCCATTCGTTTCGGTGTTGAGCAATTTACACCGCGACCTGGAGATGCGCGAATGTGTCTTTGGAGAATTATCGGAGGGCTAAACTGGGCTAAATTTGACGTACTAACGACAGGGCTAATGTAAAACTGTTTGGAACAAATTTAGCTTTCGATAAGAAAAACGTCAATTTCTCGATTCGGAACATGAACAACTCCATTATATCTCAATTTCCTCAAATTTAGATAAATGTAACTTTTCGGTAACGCAGTGTCCCAATTTACGTACAACTTATCTTGAAGCAGCGGCTAAACCTTTCATGGATGGAGGTCATAGTCTGACCTGTCAACAGGCTCTATTCAGGAGCGGTGGACAATCCGTACGATTTATTATCTAACCAAGTATGGCGCCTAGGTACACCGATCGACGAGTTGATTTAAAATTGTTTTGATGCGAACATGATGGAATCTGGTGTCGAGTGAAATACCTTCATCGAAGCACTGAAGCAAACTGATAGCATAATGTCTCACTAGTCCATAGCCCCCAAAAAAATGTTTAAGTTGATCATACGATTATGTCGCGAGTGATTTTGTGATTGCCATGTTTTATAACCTCCTCCCAATTAAAATGTGGTCGTATTTTATCCAGTAATGAAAGGTTTACTGTCAAGTTGCTTGAGTGACATGATTAGCCTGACGCAAATGACTTGTTCACGAAAAGGATATTGCCAAAATGTGATCTGAACATATGACTCGTTCGGATGGTGTATTGCGTTGGTAAAATTTACGGAAGTAATCAACAAAATACAAAATAAATGTCAGTGCTGGAGGAAGTTAACGCATTTTCTAAGTTTCTTTATGCGAGACTAATGTTTTGTGAGATACAGCAGAATTTTATTGATCACGATCATGTCCTTTCGTTTACATCTACAGCAATTAGTTCACTGACTCACAGTAGATACATTTGCTCATTTGGGTTGTGTGACTCGAAACACTTTTTGGTTTATGTGTTCAGCCTGTATTACTTTTGCTTAGTATTTCTGTATAATCTGGACAAATACAGCTTCTCTCGCATTTTTATCGGGATGACCCTCTCGCACTCGTTTATGTTGTCCGTGACGTGTTGATTGGCGAAGAATGTTCTTCTGCTCAAAGCAGGAAAAAACTTGTCGGTCAAAGTTTCAGACAAACACTTCATTATCGACAATAACATATACCGTATACTCTGCACCATCAGAGATTATCTACCTCACAAATGTCGAAATTCGTGATTTTTACTGACTGATTCAAGGCGTGCTAAAAACATGCCATTTTTAACAGACGATGAGAGACAGCCGGGTGTTATTCTGTTATGGTCCACGCTTTTTATCTGTGCATCATTCACACATTGTGTTTGAGACATGTGAGGAAAATGTCCAAAACAACTGCTGTCTTTCGAGTATCGTCTTGCTGATTTGCTTGTTTCATCTGTCTGCCTGCTCAAATCAATGTTGACTCACGAAATTGAACAAAATAACTAGGGATCCCGCAACAATTTCGTGATATCTTGGTAAATTATAAACAGAGAGAAAACATGCATTGTACTTATTTACGTAGTCCATAGAATCGGTATTTTCAATAAAGTTTTCTACTGTCCAAACATCACTGAATGAAAAACGGAAACAAAATTAAAACGGGTTGAAAATAATTCAGATAACTAAATAATCCTGTTTTTCACAGTGGCACAAAGTGTCCTCGGCAACAGAAGATACAAGCCAAAAAGTGGGTTCGGTATCAGTCGCGAATTCCCGTGGTCCACTGAAAATTGCTAGTGCCAGTTCCATCAGTTTAATAGATTCCAAAGCTGATAACCGCCATTCAACTTGGTAGTAAGCAATTCGATTCTAATGCTTCTTACAGGAAGTACCTGAATAAGTGTCTTCTTAAATAGGAAAACACCGTCCACTTGTTTGTTATGTTTTCTGTCAATAGCTCCCGTACGACTAAAGTATCCTAAAAGAGCACACGTGACATATGGTTGTAAGCGAAGGAGGAGACAAAAATACTGACTTGATAGAATATTGGAATTTGAAGGATAAATATTTTAAGTTGACTGATCAGACCTAAGAAGATTGTGAGCAAACTCTTGGCGCATATCCGACATTAAGGGATGACAGAATTAGTTTGTTACAGTAAATGCTGTTTTGCTCAAACACTTTGCTGCCCCAACCAGCCAGTCATCTTCATTTGGTTTTAGAAAACAGAGAGAGAGAGAGAAAAGACACTTGTTCATATACTCCTGCCACTGTGTTAATCGGAGAATAATGCATTATGAAAGGTTCTTAGATGCAAAAAAAGATAGTTGTAAGAAAGATAAATGTACGTAAAACAGAACATTTGACCTTTAAAATAACACAATTCTGATCCAACTGACAAACATGCGATCGGAGAGGAAAAAGAACGTGCATACACGTAGGGAAATGTACACATCTCATGATTTGCATGAATGTTTTGTAAGGGTATCCTTTACATCTATGTCAAATAGTACTGATTTGAAAACCTTTTCAAACAGTAGTAATGTATGAGGTACATTTCACTGTGTTCACTCTAGTTGGATAAAATAAGGCCGTGCCAGACATCAGACTAAACATTTGGAACTAATTTGTCTAATGAAATAATTGCTGTTAACAGATGACCAGACGTGTGCTCACTTTGGTGCGTTAGAATACAGTACTCTCTGAGATGGTCGAGATAAATTCAGACCTGGGGAAATGTCCCCAGCTGCGAGCCTCATGCTCCTCTCAGTAGTTCACCTCTGAAAGCTGTCAGTAAGAGAAATGGTATTCTATACAAAGCATCAAGCTTGTATGTTGGTTTCATGAGAGAAAGCTTATTAGCGCTGTTCTTTATGGGCAGTGCTTACGGGTGAAAGCGTTTTCTAATTTGTCTTTTCGTGATTTTGCCTCCACGGCTGTACAGGTTTTATGTCAAAGTAATTTTCTGTTACCTAGTATATCTGTCTGTTCACTTTCATAGGCATTAAATCGATGGTTATCCACAAAACAATGGGTAGAATTTTGATGGTGAGTATGCATGGCTCTAAACTATAACAGTTGAGCATTTAGTAGTCGTTAGTAGATGCTTTAGCAAACGAAATGTTGTCACCTTATAGAGCTACTGTACACCGTAGACCATGTGTGAATCGCATTAGTTTTAAACTCATCGGAGAGCGATATTAGTGTCTTGATAATATCTAGCGGATTACAACTAATTGGAGTGAGCAATACTGAATCTAAGATGGACCTTCGCGAGGCACTGCTCTTCGACAGACCCCAACATAATAATCTGCCGTCCACTATTGAGTTAATCCTACATCTTGTTTGTTTCTCAGTGAGCTAATTACCCTGTAAAGCCACCGTTATCAAGGTTTCTTAACAAGGTAAACTGACGGAGCACATCGGAGGCTTTGAAGAAGTCTGGGTAAGTTACAATGATCGACAACCGCCCTTATCCAAACCTCGTGAGCGATTCGCACGTTTGAGATACATGATTGTCTCTTGGATAGACTCATCCCGTGCCTTACTGAGGAGCCGCAATAAGGTCAGCCCTATTTTAACAGATATACAACAAACACTTACTACCTCGAACATCAATACAGAGACACTGTCGATTGATAAGTGACTGGATCATCTGTGCATTTACATTTAAAGGCATGATTGATGGCAACTTTTCTCCGCGGCTTTGGTAGGAGGCCAGTTGTTGATAATCCTCCGTGGTAAGCCGTTTGTAATTCACTTAATTCCGGTGTTAAAATGTTCTACTGATCCACAATATACAGTGGACACAGGGCGCCTTTCAGGTTAAAGACTTGTTAATTTGGGCATTATTAACTACAGTAAAAATGAGAGAAGTACACGCGTTTTTTCAATAAGCTCATTAAAAACATTGAATCGGAAGTCATGCGAACTCACACACTAACTTTCTCAAACGCTGGCGACATACAATTTTTGTTTATGAGTCACTCAAACGGGAACCGCTAAGCTCACATTTTTTCCTCGCTACCATTTCATTGAGAATACTTCTGTTTTCATCCTCTTGTCAATAGGTGAATCGATCTTTCAAACGAGTCTCGATTCGACTGCGGCAGTGGAACAGTTATTTAAGCAAAATCGTTCCTCTGTTTGCTTGAAACCACTTCCAAACTGCGTCTTTCAGATAATCCATTTTTTTCTGTACCACTTTCCGGGCATACTGGCTTAATGGAAGGCTCAGTTTGGTTAAGTTACCTAGCCCCGCGAACCTTTCGAACACAACTTTAGACCCACCCTCTAGTTAAAACGTAAAGAACTTACGCATCACTTATCAGATTCTATGGCCATGTGGTTACTTCTATCAAGGGAAACGGAAATTTAGTATATTACATTGTATTCTGTTCGCATGGTCAAGGTCGTCCGTAATCAAAACGTTGAGGATAAGTTGAAGACTGCATTCTGTGTAGTGCGATGAGCTCTACTAGATTGATGACTGAATATACAAATAGGTGAGTTGTGGGTCATCCAAGCATGGAAAGAGATAGGTTGGGTCAAGTTGTTGACTTGGGGGAATTTAGAGGTGTCTTACAACAAACGAAAATATTTTCTGGACTAAAGTTTGTGTGACCAGTAATACTACCCATTTGCCACATTTCCTATCAATACAGATCACAACTGTGTCACAGTTGAAAAGCTCACCGTCTTTGTACACTCTGTGTATATGACGTCTATCATGTATGGGTGATGATGACCGCAGCACGTTCATTTTGTTAACCATCGATGTGAACATAGTTTGAAGGCAGAAGTGTATGCCAGTTTTACGATCCAAAATCAGTGTTGTGGATAAAGAGCTCCTGAATGAACTTTTAGATGTGAAAATCTAAATTGACATGGATTAGTTTGTGTTACTACCATTAACTCATATCAGTGACACTCAGTCTACTAAAATCCGAAGCAACTATGGGATAAAGACAGAAGACTGCATTCTTCGAAGTGATCGGCAGAAAAATGTCGTGTTCCATGTTGAAAAGTCGGTTCAAAAGGCCCTACTTTTCACTCAAATCCGAAACAGACAAAAGAGCTTAGCTATCCAAATGTAAAGCTGCCAGTCCACAATGTTTTGAATTAGATTCAATAGCGCAATTGAGTTAATATTTTGTGGTAAAACCTCTTAAACATCCCATTACCATTGATTGGTGGATAACAACGCAATGAAACTGTCGTCTTCTAGTAGATTAGTATCTCGATATATCTCGTTTCACTCCGTAACGAGGTTCTTGAAGAAATGACCACAGTTGAGCTCACTTACAAGAAACACAAGTGAAGTTGGCCGGCAACTTAAAAATAAAGAGGATCCTGGGAGTATTTTCTTAAAAAGTCGACGTAAAAGGAAAATTGAAGTTTTAAGCTTGCGCTTAAACGCTGTACAAGTAAGACCTTTTAGTCAGAAACAGAAGATGGATAGAAATATGTCAGTAACCTTGCATTTCCTTAACCCAGACCTTTGTTTTACGTAATATCTGTGATATTAGTTCGTTCCTGTTTTGCGTTATATCGTTTCCGTTTGTCAGAAAGTACACAGATAGTAAAAGCTTACATCAGAAACAACTGTAGAAAAGAAGTCTTTATGCTCAGAAAAAATCAGTATATTTCAATAATATTTGTGGAATCGTTATCAATCTAAGCACTTGAACACTGCTTGCTTCATTTGTGCTCAAACTCCTATTCATTACGTTTACAATAGCAATAATGATAATGAAGGCAGCTGATATACAAGTTTTCTGTCGTTTAAAACCTCACCTACCCGCTTATCATTTGTGTACACAATAATCCACCACGTAGTAACTGGTAGGCTTCTTCTATTCTGCACAAAAGCACGCTAGACGTGAGGAAGGCTTAGTAAAAACAAGTACCTGTATTAAAAGACCCAGCACAAAGAGCGTTAAAACGAGGCACGGGTACACATAGAATGCCACCAGAAGGATTGTTATATATAATGTAGTCATAAAAAATACTGTGTAGCGAACAAGCTTGTTTTCAGTGATTCATCATCAGGCTAAATACATCACATTTATATCACCAATTTTACAGTGGAATCATTAAAGGGGGTAAACGTGGACCAGGTGGTTAATCAGGTCAATCAATCCAATGTCACACTGCAATCAAGTACCCACTTGAACCGTGGGTCTTGACAGGCTAACAGGGTGTAGGGTTGGCCATGGCAGATCCAACGCCTGAACAAAACGCTTCTGGGCACACAGGGGTGGGTTGTACAGGCGAATCCCAATAGCTTCAGCTGTGGACAGAATCCTACGCTTCACTGCCCTCGATTAGGTGGCTTTAACTCAGAAGATTGGGCGAAATGCGTCCATCACCGAGTGATTCGAATCCACCAGGTGCGATAGTATGGCACTGTTGACAGACTTCGTTATACCACTGTTCAACCAAGCTGGGTGGTGTTTGCGGACCCGTTCGGATAAGCATCTGGTCGTGCGGCCTACATAACTGGTTCCATAGGAATACTTGTATTTAGCCTGATGATGAATCACTGAAAACGAGCTTGTTCACTACACATTATTTTTCATGAATGTACAATGTACTAAAACAAAGTAGTTGCAGGCCACCGAGGCCACAGCGCTCCGAAGACAGTTGTATTTTTTAGGTCTTGAATCGCTTTGAGAGTGATGTGAAGCTTTAGTCACGCCACAAATAGATAGTGTTTGAGTCAAGGCTGTCAGAAAATTTGCCTTGACAGCAAAGCAGGATATAAACTTTCCCGCTGTTTTACGCGTTCCCTTACAATTCCCACAAATTTCAACAATTTATTAGGTCTGTTTGTCTCTTGAGGAACCTAAATCCCATTATTGGACACTTAATAACGGACAGCCGATCAAGTACTTGGGGTTGAGTATTGCTAAACATAGTGGTAAGCTGTAAACATAACCATTCGGCGTGCTCTTAGTCGGAGCATCTTTCCCGAAATTCGTGAGTTATATGCCATGAAGTTTGCCTTAATTGAAAACCAAGACATTAGCTTGATGGAAACCATCGTATGTGAACTTGAATCATCCGTGACCTTTCATACATGTTAGGGAATATCAGATATCACGGTTAGTATAATTATTGTACGACTTGTGTATGGGGTATCCCATGTGACACACTTCAACTTCTTGTCGATTGCGCCCAACGGTTTCTATGGACGATCACGTTGTCGATTACTGATGAGTAGCAAGTACACTCTGTGGACTCAGCTTACACTTGTTACACAGTACACGAACGGTAAATGACCAGAATACCTGTATCTATATCCCGCTTTTTTTCTTATGCACGAAAATGGGTAAGTTTTTAATTGACAGTCGAAGTGCAACAGAGTTTAATCTTTTTTGTTATCGAAGAATAACGAGACAGTTAGCCAGTTTCTATATAAAAAAATACATAGTACAATCTACAGGCAAAGGAAACCTAGTAGATGCACCTGACGCAACGTAATAGGATGCGCTCCATTTATGAAAATTTGCTGTCTAGTGTGGTTATTTCTGTAGCAGGCAGTTATGAATGAAAAGATGAGTTCCATTTTATAAAAACTTGACAGGTTTACACTTATTTCGTTTCAATTATGGACTGTTCTTACCCGAATACACCGTCAACAAACCTCCAGTAAATGGGTTTTTGTACTTAGCAAAAAACAGGATTTGATTATTTATGAATCGAATACCAATCTTACTTGTCCGCATGCTTTTGAAAACAGATTGTTTTTGTCCATTCTTGGCATATAGTTTCTGATTTATACATTGTTGAAATAAATTTAACAGTAACATTTACTTTAGGATTCTTTTCAATTATTCCAAGTTAGCAATTAGTAATGCTGGTCACGTGATCACGCTTGTTTGCAAAGAAGACTGTAGTGTAAGTTAGCAAGTTAAACGATCTCATGGTTCGAATCTGATCAGATTTGATCATCAGGTGGAGGTATTCCAAGAGAGGTTTAACCTGACGGCTTTCGTATAAAAAAGTAGCCGGTCTTCTAAAATGACGGTTCAGGCTTGATTTTATTTAGTTTGCAATCCGACTTATTACACTATCCAAATCAACTTGATACAGTGATTGTTCTTAAGAAGATTAAACGGGTGGGTGCTTGTTTCGTAGCAAAACGATTATTCGTTGAACTCCTATTTAGGTTATCTTTACAATTCAGATAATGGAAAGCTCGACCGATCTTAGCACAATGTTAGACTCAGAGTAATTGTGAACAGCACTGTCACTCCAAGCCTCCAAGGCAGCAGGCGGGGCATTTTCTGTTGACTTGGGCTGAAATACCTAAATCCGGTTCAACTGTTAGTTACCAATGCATCCAATAAATAATCTAGTCGACAGACAGCCTCGGAGTCCAGCCTGAACCAATAAAGCTTATAGTTATCCATCACAAACCTTCGGGACTTTCATGTACGCTCATACCATATTCCTATTTATTCGCTGTGTATCACATGTCTACACAGCTCCTCTTGAACCATCCTGAGTTCTTGCCCTACACCGAAATGTGTTCAGTTTTCGCTTTTAGCGTGACAGAATTATTTTCGGAAGTGCGATTCAGTAGTCCGGAAAAAACATCTAAGTGCTTAGGCAACGTACAAAGTTAACGAAGATCAAATAGAAATCCCGTGCTACATCATGTTTTTCTCTTCCAGGATGAAGCCATTCCACATCACCAAGCTCCAATTCAGTGGAGATTAAATGTCTTAGAAAATGCTGTCAAACAAAATATAGCAGAGAGACCAGATTTTAGTCGCCATCTCAAATTTTTCTTCACGCTCACAGTGCGTCAGAACAACCGAAGTAACTAAAACAAAGAGATTGTGGACCAAATATTTTTTTATTGGTTTCTGTGTAAGCCAATGTAATATCTGAGCTTTTATTACGTACCGAACACAAAATACATCAACCAAGTTACTTTGTAAGCCATTTCACTAACAGCCTGATCAGACGTAGGGAACTAAGCTCAGGCTGTGCATCGGTAAGCACGACATTTACAAAATCAGAATTAAAATTCACTTCCGGGAACTGGATGGTTTGTGTAAAAAATCGTTTACAATCGTTCGCAATAACTCGTGATGCAATGAACCTCTTTTTAATAACGAAAACAATGTCTTGGAAGGATGTCAGAACATTTAAATTGCAAATTTTCCGTCACCAAATGAGGACACACAATTACTGCGCACGCTTTCCATCACTGATGATGTCACCTAGTTTGGTGGTGGAACGTTTGCAATCTACACGCCAGGCCTAGCGACCAATCGAGGACCGAACTAATTAGCCCGGGTCACCAACTCCCTCATTAATTTCAACAGTCACAGATAACAGGATAATGTGGTTGCACACCCAGTAGTTGCAGATTACGAGATTTTACATACCGGTTATATCATACTATATGGTGGTATTAATAAACTCCACAATGCGCATGGATTCGTATGTTCCGTTTTGCCTCTGGCCATTAGCCGAAATTAGATTGTCCAAACTGTTGACTGGGTATAGGAATGATCTGGAGACAATAAATTTTCGAACCTTAGTCTACTATCTAGAGATGTGATAGGTGGCCTAACAACTCTTTGTCTCCGTTGACAGTGCGATAGATTAAATTCAGCTTATATTCGCAAGTCAGGAAAAAAACAGTGATGATTAAACACCTACGGGAGCTTCCACAAGAGTGTTCAGTGTCTACCGTATGTAGTATGTTACCTTTAATATGGATGAGGGCTGACTGCTGTGGCATCACATATGATTCTGCCTTCGCAGTTGATTAGAAGCAACTCCGAAAGTTTGAGCGAAGAATGGACGCGACACTGTTGTAACTCCGGATCGTTGTTTTGTTCTCGTGCTAATTACTTCAAATAGACGTTGTCAGTTTGGTACTTAAGGTAACTCTGTATAAGGGATCGGCGACAGTGATATATTGTGTCTGCTGTAAACTGAGAGATGTGGTCTAGCTGTCGAACTTCCCTAGGGGAATAACAATCGGGCTTGGTGTCGAAAGAATAAATAAGTGGTTTGTGATCTGTTAGAACAGTGAAACGCCTGCCTCCCGACACGTGACGAAAGTGTTGAATGGCGAGAAGGATAACGAGCAACTAGCGACCGAAGGTACCGTAAGGTGTTTGCGCCTGTTAACGCTTGCTGGAGTGATGAACGGTAAAGGTTTGATTTGACCTTTCACGATCTGCTGCAGAACCATGCCGACAGCTGACTGGGATGCATCGGCCTGTATAATGAGACTCGACTCTTCATCTGCAAGCATGTTCATCAGGGTCGTTATCTGTGATGACGCGTCTTTGTTTGCCAGAAATTTAGCCTTCGCCGGAGGCATCAAAACGAAATGTTTGGGATTACACGTTAACAAATCTGTAAAAGGTTTCAACAACTCCAAACATTGCGGGATAAAACGAGAGTAGTAATCAGCAATACTTAAAAGCCGACACAGGCTTTGTGGTGGTTGATAATGTTTAAGGATAAGGACTTTCTCTGCTAGGGGTTTAATGCCGTCACGAGTGATTCGAGACCCCCAAAAATCTATGGAATCCACCCGGAAAACGCACTTCGTCGGGTTTACGGTTATTCCACACTGATCCGAACGTTCAAAAACTGCACGGAGGTGTGACACGTGTTCATGTGAGTCCTGTCTATCTACGAGGATGACGTCGAACTAGACAAACACGAAGTGTAGGCAGTGTAGTAGATTGAAAAGGTGTGGAAACTGTCGAAACAGAGTTGCGAAATCTTGGTCTGATGAAGTCGAACGTAATCACACTGAATTAATAGGTGTGACTTTTCAGTGTACGCGCAAAGCTGTTGTGCTATCCAGCAGTTTCCGACTCTTTACATCCACCCCGGGTCCAAAGGGAGAGAGAAAGTCAACGCGAATAATTGGGTGCCGTACATCTGCAACGATAAAGGTCCAGTGAAAGCGCTGACAGAGGGAGCAAGGTCGACAGTGAGTAGCTTCTCTCCGTAGGTCCGAATGATGGTGAGGTTAGCGGTATGTAATTTGTACGACAGCGGTTGGTAGTGCGATAGGATGAATCCCGCTTATATCCGTAAACCAGGAAAAGTCATGCGTAATACTCACGGGAGTTCCCATAAGAGTGTTCAGGTCATGAGCTAGAAGATGTCTGTTTTACCAAAAGTGAGAATAAAATGCTATTACTCTTCTTACGACTGATTACAATAAACAATTAGAGGTCTGTGGATAGGCATTTTAAGATCATGAATAAGTTTTATGGACAACATCTTTCGACTTCAGGATTCCACTGGTTTGTCAAAAATCGCTAACATATTTGTGCGGTTCAACCATTCACAAACGGCCTACATGATTTGCAAACTATTGGGCGACTGTCATATTTTGGTGTTTCCATAATCAGAATAAAATTACTTCAGATACACAAGCAGACACGACCATGGGGCAATTTATACACATCGTGAGTTATTATTAGATTACCTATTCATCTCTTACATTGACTACCCGTTTTAAATCGTGATTCTTAGTAAAACGATCACCGCCGCGCTTCACTGTGCCATTCAAGTTCACGTTCAATCAAATGAAAATGTTAATTATTCTCACCACAGAACGGGGCAAAGTAAACAGTCGTTAGTTGGACGTAAATGGAGGGGTGACGTGTACTTTGCACGTCAATAAATCCAATTTAAACCCATGTCCAGCCAGTTATGAAATTTTAACTCGGACCAAGTTCGTGTAACGAGCAAAACGGGTGGCTTTTAGAACTGTTTATGCTCGTTTGGGACCACACTTATGAGTTAAACTATAGGATCAACCTTCTACGTAGTACTACACCCAGAGTATAAAAAAGAGCCGATAGTGATTGAAAACAGTTGTTGACCCCTTCAGTAAGGGTTATGGCTTAACCGTTCGGCTGATCCAAAGTTACACACACATACCAACTGCTGAGACACAAAAAAGCTGCAGTCTAGTTAACCATCGCATTTTAAATTTTATACTAGCACTCACTTTTGGATCAGCCGATTCGAATGCACACAGTTAGGTGAATAAAACCCAACGTTATTTCTCATAATAAAATTGGAAATAAGAATAAATCAGGGCTGGATATCTCAGTATTTTTAGGCCGCGAGTAAGTAATACATATGAGGCAATAATTAAATGTGTAAAACTGGTGGAACATAAAAGTCTGTGATAAAAGTAGTATTCTACACGTAAGGGGATGAGATAACAGTAATCGCTGCCGCTTGCACCAGTGAAAGAACACCGTTTCGTCCCCATTGCTTACAGATCCTCAGCATACTTTGATTTTCTTCACAAAGCAGCTCTGAGTTGTATGCCTTATCCCTATTAATGCAGTACCTATTCATACCACTGTGTGAGAGTTGTTCATAATATGGTATATCACCTTAAATATACTCATCAAAGACAAATATTGTTATCATGCCCTCCATCGTTTGCTTTTCTACAGCGACCAAATTTGTGGTCCTAAAAGGTAGAGGTTGCTAAAACAGAACGATTCATGTCCGATTTAAACGCTATGTCATGACTCAGACAACCTTGGAAAGGTCCTCCTGGAGCTAGTGGGCAGACGACCGCAAGTGCAAAGACACCAGTTTACATAATACGCCCGATTCGAAGAAATATTCAATCATAACATGACTAACCGAAATAATTTATTCGTATCTTCGACCTAACAGACAAGGTTATAGATCGTCTGTCTTTATCGACCCAATCAACCTTGAACTGTCCCCATTGGTTGCAACGAGTCACTTTGCTACATGAGAAAATGACGGAACAGACGCATGTTGGCTGGCCTGTAATTCACTAACTGTTTCTAGTCAGAATCGGCTACTATTCTGGTAAGTCACATAACGTCAGGTCTAAACACAAAACAGTGTACGCTATCGAAGAACTGAATGCAGATACACACAGCAATGTTTCAATTGTTCTTTACGTATGTGATAAATCTAAGATGGTGGTCGACAAAATTTTGCCGTCATCTGGAAGTAAAGAACGGCCTCGAAGCATACTAAAGCGTGGTGACTCAGGCTTCCTCGCATGATACGATTCTTCAAGCACAGTCATACGTTGTGCTCACTTGGGGGATAATAAATTGGCCAGAAGGTGACTTGCATAGTTATGACGATTCCCTTTTCGAGAACCTATAGTACCTTATACACTGAAACCGATACTAGTTGACCGAAAGGAAAATAACCGTCTTGCATTGAATACGTTCTGATAGTTGAGGTAAACTAGACATCAGAGAACCACTTATTCACGATAATTTGCTGAGTAGATAAAAATGAATAAAGACGTCCTATCAACAGGCTATATTCGATACGACAAACACACGGCTGAGCAACTGTAAATGATCTAACCTCATCATAATAAACAATCCCAGAACATTCTGTACCAAACACAGTTGAACGAGGCTGAAATGTTACTAATGTGTTCCCGTTGTTTTCCCCATTGAGCAGAAATGTGTGAAGTATAAGAGCAAAAATATGAGTGTGAGTAAATTTAAACGTTCGATATGCAATAGATGTTTCGCAAGAGACCAGATCCATATATTTGATCAGTAAGTTGCGTAGCTCAAGCCTGCCCCGACCATTATACAGTCGGATCTGTTTTGTTGTCAACATGGTTTTACTCACAGCCTAAGAATGATTCCTATGCTACTCAATAGCGAAGCCGCAGTGTATACGAAAAATAAAAATGACAGCTCAAGAATTCAGTGCTTTGTCGGATTTAATGATAATGATCTAGGTATTCAAAAAACGATTCAGTTGGAACTACGTAAGTCTGTGTGGCTGCACATTTGTGATGGCGTTTGAGCATTTAGTGAACAGGTAACATGAATTATTCCACACCTCAACCTTACAAGTTAGAGTGGATTCTGAGTAACTACTGGTATAGAGATCACTCCGTCGGGATCTGATATCCTTGGTCGTCCCGAAAAGCTGTGCTACTGAAATGGCAGTCATCAACTGTACATTATTATCACTCCATGACAAGCGTCACGGAATACCTGGAAAGAGTTGACAATGAGATCATTCTAGAAATGTATTTGTAGTGTAAATGCAACTCGAAATAGGTCGATGAGGTTAGACTCCGTATTCTACGGATTTTATAGACGATTCGTGGATAAGTTACCAAGCCTTGCACCAGTTAGATGTATACTTTACGTAAATCGATATCAAAGCGCCACAGACCTGTTACTAGTTAATGGCTTCTGAGCGTTGATTTTGGTTTGCTCACTACTGTATCACCCTGATTCACTTTAACGTGATTGGTAGACCTAAGAACATTATTTCACTGATAAAGCTGTAAAACTACGGTCATGGCGAGCAGTTTCTTTCAATAATTAGAGTTTTTTTAAACGAAAGTATGCTCAAGGCTTCAGCAAAACGATATTTATGAAGACGAGTTTGTGCAAAAACGGCATTCCGCAACTACTAATCCTGTGTGTCCTGTTGTTCATTGTCTCTGTTCTTGAATTACTCATTACTGTTACTGCTGTATTTCAGCGTTAACCACGTGTAGTCTGTCCAGAAGAAGTTCAACGGAAATATTCCAAACCACGGTTTACATATGACGACGTGCTAATTAACGTCAAAACTGTCATTAGTACTTGACAACAAAAGTTTTTCAAAGACCGCCATTGTAGCATCCGCACTGTAGGTAGTTACAGCTAGAATTTAGCCGATTAAGTCCTTGACTATGATCTACACAAATCTAACAGAAACCTATTCGTTGCGTCAGATTACAAAATATATGGAGCACGAGGACTCAAGTCAAAACAGACCGTTAAAACTTTTGGTTGCGTCTAACCTATAGTAATTTTCAAAATTTCATACTGTCTGAGCTTTATTGGCTTGAGTTCAATCACATTGGTTTGCCGACTGAACAGATAACTTTCAAAAGTGATGCAAAACCGCTACAGGCAAATCGTTTACCTCTGACGCATCTTAGTATGACGAAAAATGTACGATATATTGGGTGTTGTTCGAACCACAGCTAGTGTATGGCATTGAGTGAACTGCTTTGCTGATGCTCTCCGAAAGTCCTTTACTCATTTGACCAACTGAAAAGAGTCAGCAGATTTTACGCCACGTCACCATTCGGTTCTTGTTGAAGTGTGGTTGAAAAGTTTTGTGTGTGTGTTCCTAGAATTGTTAGTCCTCATCTACAGTGTATGAGTCCTGGCGAATCACAATGCTTTATAAACTTGCACGTCTCGTATGAATTATAACTTCATGTACAACATTAGCTGCATAAATCTGTGAATACTAATAACCAGCTTTCTGTAGTTGTTTGTGGTTAGGAAGTATATCCGAATCTGACATAATATAAACATTAGGTAATGATTTATTCATGCAGTTCTTTAATCAAAAGTGTAAAACTGTTTCACATGACCTGCAAAAATTCGTTCCACAAGGTTTACGTTTTGTGGTTTGAAGTGTAGAATTTCCACGGTTATAATTATTAATAGTCTTTTGCCTTTTGGTTATTTTGGAGTAAAACAGTGGCACAACAGATCAGTCGTATATGTTGTACCATAAATTTCGTGTTCGAATTTGAAAGCTGTTTTCCACTCTTGCATATAAAATTCTTACTTCTTTTAATCGAAAACAAGTATACACATAGCAACCTCATCAATATACTACATTTTCTTTTCTTTGAAGGCTATGATCTCTAATTCTGCAACTGTTCACAAAACGTCAGATAGTTCACACTTAACACATTCGTGTTAATGGGCTGCGCATAGTTCAAATCTACACGTCTGAACTTCAGTAAAATATCACCTGGATAAACCTTTCAGTTTCGATATTTTGTCTATTAGGAAGAATATTATCAACTGAAATCAAGAGATTAAAGCAACTTTTTCAATTAAATTCCCATTATTTTGTTTTAACAGTCTTTCCATTTCACAAACAGTTGTGAACCTCAACTTAATTAACATCCATTAAACGGATTTAAACTGGTTGTCGTTAAATAGGCGTTTAGAATTTAATCACCTTCTATACATGCAAAATAGTGCTACTATAATTTTCAACATTTGATCTCAAAAATGCCAAGCATGCAAACAAGTGTATCACTTTGATTTATTTAAACAAAAGCCATTTGCATCCTGTCACACGCTGGTTAACAAAAAGATGTGTCGGGCAACCTTTTAAAAGTGATGGCAATGTGGAATGCATGAATATCGCAATTTTCCTTCACTGTATACTGTGTTGAAATGTGCTTTAAAAAACTGTACTTAAGGAATTTTCCTAACAGACACTTTATACCTTAGCTAAAGACTTGTCGTTTCGAAAGCTCACTTCATCGCGGGTTAATTCTTGACAGGATTTGTGCTGACAACTCGTAACAGTCTTTGAATACGAAAGGAGAAAAATGACATATGTATATGCGTTTATCGAAAATCGATTAAATTACGAACATCCCCAGTGACAGTGAAAGATCAACTCATCTAGGCCAGCATGCCACCAAAGTTGACAGCATGATTTCCGTATTTATCTATAAATTGCACGCCGTATCCGCAATAAACACTGTCCGTGAATTGTGTGCGTGTGAGCGAGAATTACTTTCAAGTAATTTCACTGTGCGTGTCACCGGAAGTTAATTTACACACGTCACTATATGGGTCACGATGTGCTGTCATTCGAGAGCAGGAAATTTATTTATTGGACATTCTTAGTGTAAATATCCTCTTTACATACAACAGTTTGCGCCGTTTTTAGTAATCAGAAGAAAAACTGCGTTAAATTTGATTCCTGCTGTTAGTAACCGAAAGCGTCGCTTAGTACTTTCCTGTAGAAGAATCGCTGACTAAAATTCAAAGTGAAACCAGTTTGCATTCTAAACGGTTTATCCACGTTTCACTCACGTTCAAAGCATTTTTGTAGCTCAACTTCAGTCTCTCATTTCGAAAAGCCTAGAAGATTATGGTTTGCTACCACTACTCATTTCTAGTAGCAAATGCTTGTTACTATTTCTGTTTTATTGGACACGTTCAAACAAGATATCAGCAGATCATCTCATTCGGAAGTGAAAACAGTGGATGCAGGTTTTCAGTTACTCACAACATCAAAACCAATATATCCAAACTCTCCATCACTGGTAAAGTTACACCGGTTTCCAGTAAATTTCAGCTACAGCCAACCGACCACCAGATACAGATTTATCTAACTGTTAACAACCTTTGCTGAAACAAAACGCACAATTTCCTGAGAATAGCAGTCTAGGTTTGTTAACGGCTCAAGTTCAAATTTGTGAGTCATTGAGAAAGGTTAGACTTTCTCTTAAAATGACTGTGTTGCAAGGTCTTAGCTATTCTTTGTTATACGTTTAGAGCAGTAAACGTATTCGTTGGTGCTCCGTCTATGTTTTACTGTTTCCACGAGCATGCGTTGGTCGCTCTGTCAACATAATGTAAAAACCCATGGATTTTCCTTGTATAAACAAGCACCCTTGTTCGTAAAGTAAACAGTCAACAGATGAGGCACGATAAATGCAGATACCTCATACTAGTCTTTTATTACCAAAGCAGTGGTAATCTGACTTATTTTACATGTAAAACTTCCATGTAATGGAACCTGAATAATCAGATCACAAAATAGGGTGAAGTTTAAGGGAGAAATTTTAAACCAATTACGGCAGTCTTCTTCACATATTTACAAAACTTTCCCTCACCGTAAATCTAGACAATCAAAAGTTCTTGCTACCCTAACTATCCCAGAAGTTGGGTGCAATATGACGTGTTGCTCATAAGGTGATTGGTTTACCAGAAAACATTAGCTGTTTCCGAATACAAATTTTGTCACGGATTTCTACTGCAATAAGTGCTTGCTCAGTCTAGTTTATCAATCTGTGTTGTTTGATGCAAAACATATGCAATTTTTAAAAGCGGCCGCATGCAAACATTCGTAATTTTCCCCCTATAAACCTCTATGATTGTTGTTGTTTTGCCTTATCAATGAGTTCCTCTAAAACATGTCTTTTTTATCAAGATACTTATCCACAGGAATAAATACGAATCAAAACCAAACACTTTTAACTTCATATACAAAGTTGAAAGAACTGTAAGACTTGCACACTTCACACAGTTTGTGAGATGGTTTGGCATACAGATCACAATTAATTATTTTGTTATAAGTTCACACTGTAACTGCTCAAAGCGAGATTTTTAAAAAACCATTCTCCCCTTCCATTTTCCTAAAGTGTCTGCCCAACCTAGCAATCACACACCATGAGCGTGTGAGTAATTGACCACAGGATAACAATAATATTTCCTTGGCAGTAAGCTATTTTCTTTCCATCTCTGACCTTTTGACCTTGAATCACTTATGTGCTTGGTATTTCCTATATTCTATATATTTGAAATTTCAGCCATAAGTAAACTAACTAAATATTATCTATCCGTTCCACATTAGTTTATATTAATCTGCTAACACGAAAGTAACTAATGGGTTGACACCAATGAAAAGTTGCCGTTGATTATGGTTTTAAAAATAATGTAACACTCCTTGATTGGTTCATAGAACATCTGCATCCCGAATGACATCCATTAAAAATAACTTGCAGTTTAGGTCAATACATCAGCCCCTTGAAACAGACAGACAAGAAGTAACTGAAACAGGCTGCCTGGTCTCTTTGGCGGATACATGGTCGTAATGACATTGTTCTGTTCTTTCAACATGTTTGTCCGGGATATTTTTCGACATATGCTATGAAAATTCGTACACCACTGCAACACGCAAGAAACGAGCGAGCAGTGAGTTTGCGAAAACCTGGAGTGAAAACATTCAGTTGTTTAAATTTCTATCGAATGTTCATCCAAACAAATTTCACTAGCCATCTATGACTTAAATGATAATTTTATGCGTGATGATGTAAATGTTTATATGCAATAATCTTAGAAAACACTCCAAGAAAATTGCAACGCTTGCACAAAATGTACAAGTTTGTTATGACTGATTGTGATCAGCAATGAGTGTCCACTTTGGTAAATTAGAAAAGGTGATAAACTTTAATTTTAAAAAATACCCTGTCGCTTCAAAATACTTATCAAGCAGATAAACTCAACGAGCTATTGCTTCAGCAATTCTCTCGGGATATATCTTCCGACCAGCATTCAGATATGTTGTTATAGCAATATGAAAACTACCTCCAACACATTGTAGCACCGTCATTCAAATACACATTTTTAGCGAACAACAATTAAGGTAAATATTAATTTGTGCTTCGTAAGAGTCGGATTAGTGTATATCTTTCTCCTGGCTCCAGTGTCTGTAAGGTTTGAATGCATCCGATTATCTCACTGACCCAACAAGAACTGACGGAGTTGGTATATCCAAAAGTCTGATTGATTTATCTGAATAGGTAAGGACACTTTGACAAATAAATATTCTTTGTATACGGTTATCGACTGAAGTAGCCTTGGTAGCTGTGGCATAATTTTTCAAGATGATGATGTAACCCCGATAACACTCACATGCGATTGCTCTCAACCACTTACCTATGGTGACCTGGTCATGTCATCGTGAAATCACTGAAATAATAGCTGCAGATGTTCAATATCCCACGATTAAAATTAATATTTTCTCAAAGAAAAATGTCGTTTAAGCGACTTGTAAAAAATTTCTAACACAAGTAGATTGCTTCTTTCCCAAGTGAATCAGCTGGAAATATCAACACGACTGTGAATTCTCTTAGTAACTATAACGTGTTCAACATGTGTTACAGCTGATGTCATCATCACGATTGTGTCAGCGGAGTATAATGGAAAATATTACCCGTTAGTGGAGAAAATATTGGCAATGACCAATCAAAAGTAGATTCATCTTCCTTGAAATGTCCACACATACCTCTATATCAGTGCCTTCGAGCATGACTGCATACTTAGATAGTAATTTCTTTGTGTGCTCAAAATAATTCCTGAGTTTCTCAAACGACTGACCTTCAGCAATGGCAGTTATCGAGCCAGAAACTATTAACTGTTAACCGCCAGCAAAACTCGCTGCGCTTCTATCCTTATCAGATTACCCAACTTGTCACAAATAATAAGTTGTAATTAAATCATACATATTTCGTGAACCCGTTATTTGAACCTATATTTTTAAATGATAATTGTTTATTGAATTCGATAGATTGCTAACCCAATAAGCCAGACATATCCCAAGAGAATGGAACCAGTGTGTTTAACTCGCTTGTTAATTGAACATAGCCCGAAAAAACGATTGCCCGATTGCCAGCACTGGCTAACGCGAGTCGACGTGCTCTTTTTAAAACAAGCTGATCCGATCATTTAGACTGACTGATTGAGGCTGTTTTGATTCTGTGAACTCGAGTCTGGCAAAACAAAATTCGCAGAATCTGACAAGTCAGCTTGCTGTTCGTTTGTGCAGGAGATTTGCCGTTTGCTGCCAAGAATACTGTGTTGATGTGATTACAACAGTCTGCATGTTACAACTATTGTTTGTTCGGCTTAGAAAATTAAACGACATTTCTGTTACTAGGCAGTAGTTTGCAGCATGGGCATTTAAGTAGGATATTTTGGTTGACGAATCCTCGATGTAAATGTCGTGTTACTATAAACCTACTGAAATTCAGTCAACGTCACAACTATTAAACTAGTTCCAGTTTTCAACTTCTATAGCGGTTGAATACAATAAACTAGTGCAGTATAAACTGAACGGCACTCTCGCTTGTTTGCAAGCATTGTATTCAGACACAAGTTCCACTCAGTCTGTTCCGGAGAACAGCATTAAATTCCCGTTCCTTTTTCACCGGAGTTGGTCAGTACTACATATCCTAGATGCGAATTATGGCCATGACGTTACAAAATAAACTTGTTGTCAGTTGCACCACTGACCTGGTATTCGGCACAGTTAATTTATCACACAAAACATTCGTCCACATTTATTTATGAGTAATGAGCAAGTTGCTCAATCGTTCAGGTAAATAGGAAAGTCCATATAAATGCGAAAGCTGCGATCAGCTATGAGTGGTGATCATCTAAACGTAATCAAATCTCCAATTGCTCATTGGTAGAGGAAATAAACTTGTTTCTTTTCGGTCGCAATGAGTGTATAATCTCATAATTGTATACGGTACAAAATGTTTAATTTAAAGGTTTCATACAACAAACAGTTGAATGGAAAGAATTCTGAGGGGTTGGTTTTATAGAATTCCAAGTACGCTTTAAACACTGGTTAATTGAATAAATTGAACACTGTCTTCCGAACCGTCGTGAAACACGCTTTTACTAAAACAACCACTGGTTAGTGGGAATGTTTAAAAATACGGTAAAAGAAGACTCGTCATCAAAAACTGGTAGTAATCGACCGAATTGCATTTTCAGTTTGGATCCTAGACACTTCATACATACCGATTCATTTTTAAGTAATCAGGCTACTGTTGAATGTCACGTTGTCTTGAACTGACTGGATACTTATGACGAACGCCGTCAAAGGTGACAGCTACTTTTCAGAGTTTTACTTTTTAGTAAATATTGACGTTTTCATACCTCAAAGACTTCCACTGAGTTGACCATCTTTCGACTGAAGTAATGAATGCTTTTTTGGATTTTGGTCCGCCAATTATCATCCTAATGCGTTAAAAGCTTTTAACAGCTAAACATCCGGAAGACGTATCTGTGTTTGCACAGTCTTTGAACATCTCATGTTGTTTTATTATGAGAGTAAAGTGCTATTTTGCTTATAACCTAGCAAATAGAAATAAGCGCGTGAACAGAACTGGCCAGAATTCAAAACAGTTGCCTGATTTTGTTCTGCTATTGACAGCTCTAATCAGACAAACGTGTTACGACTTACCACAGACCACCAAGAATGGCCATTGCAAATTTAGTTTCCTAACGCGTGCACAAAGAGTGACAGTTGCTGTTTTACAACACATTTTAAAACATCCAATGTGTTAGTGAATTTATTGATCCATTCAACTGATCCAAGTTATGGAAAGTAGAAAACCCTGTTATTTAGTTATGCGTTTTTCATTTGCTACTGAATCTATTGTTATTGTCTGAGGATGATTTAGTGCGATTAATTCTAAATAATAAAAACTGACTGTATAATCGCGAACTGTCATTTCGAGAACAACTTATATTTCTGGTCATTCTTTATTTATGACATCAAACTTAGAGATTGGTAATGCCAGACAGCAATCCTTGTATGTGGAAACGGAATCGGTGCGAGCACAAACAAAATAGCGTGCAAATAAACAGGTATAAACAGGCAGGTCACCAAATAAGGCCAGTTAATTTCTGAATGTCACAAACCAGTAAAGATGTAGATTACGAATATACGTCAAGAAATATTCTACGGTCATTTGTTCCGGTTGCGTGCTCATGTTTTTCCTCAATTGAAAGACGACACGTTTCAATGAACACAAATCTAATCTCAAGAGGGACTGGAGTATTTGATGAATCTTCGTTCGTCCTTTTCCCAGATTGCCTATTGTTCTTAGCTGCTTGTTTGCTGATAAATCGAGAAATAGGAAACATTTCGTTTTGTACATATTATTGGGTTCAGCATTTTCAAACGGAAATTGCTAGTGCTTATTTTCATCAAGTTTAGACGTCAGGGCTACACTTGAATCCAAACTCTGGAATTTGTTGACAGAAACGTTCTGATGCGCCCCACTAACGGTCAGTGTAAGCACTGTCTACAGAGTCGACCACCGGGACTGAGAAAACCACAGTTTTCAACAAGCAGTTCTTTCATAATATCACTATATTTCTGGTGGATCCAATATAATAATAATAACAATACAAATCGTAACTTTTTCAAGTTACTTCGGTACAATTAAACTATAGAAACCATCTGATGACAGACTTTGAGACATCTTTATAGGTGTTTGCGATACATTGATAAATTGATAGAACCAAAGTCGAACCAAAAGAAAAGGACACATTGGAATTACAATCAACTACGATAGCATCACATTAACACTCTCGTACCGTAAAAGTATTACGAACGAATGTTTTGACCAGATAAACCACGTTGTCCAGCAGCAATCATTTCAGTACATCGTCTTGTAGACGACCTTTTCTTCAAGGGGATGCAGTGATCTAACCAATGTTAAACTGTCTACACTTAGCTGTCCAACAAGTATGTATTGCTGCTCAATCAGTGGTTTTTGAATAGCTGTTTTCATCTCAGTAACTCTGAACAAACCGTCAGCACTTTTCACCATTAAATGTATAGGTGATAACGGGGTAGCGGAGCCTCTTGTAGTAGCTAAACCGGATGCCTAATTTAAGCTAGAGTAAGCAAGTGAATTGCAAAATGGATGATGCACCATGTCGCATAATCGACAAATACAACAAAAATGGCTTCCGCTATTATGTGGAGTTAGAATCAACATGCGCAGGAAATCGTGCAACCCACAATGTTTGCAGACTATCAGCCTGACAGGTTTTCCGTATTTAGTAATAGTAATCCTATGCTTAGTTTCTTATGCGAACAGTCAAAGTTCATGTGCACTGGTAACTGGAAATCGCTCACCAGACCACATCAAAATCATATTCGTTTTACTGAATGTCATCAACCTCTTGTCATACTAGAGAGAAAATAGTCTAACGATTGAAAATGAATTTTGTTTTAGTTAAGAAATTACCATTAATCGACGTTTCCCAAACGAATCTTGAACAGTTCAGTAGTAGATATATTGACGATGCACCTGACGCACTGATTCTACGTTATCAAACGAGATATAAAGAGAGAAAAGGAAGCAAACATGAACCAAAAATTCAGTAATACATCAGAACAGATCAGACGATCAACCAATCACGAGGAAATCCAGGTGATACTGAAGGCAACATGCTTAAACAGGTTTTGTGTGCAAACAAGAAAACTTGTGACTTGCAAGACTTTTCGAAAGCTAGATCAACTCTCATACCAATGTGGTTTAGTTAACAAGTTAATACTTACTCCAACAAGTGAGAAATGTATCAAAATCAACATACAAACCAATTTTTACGAATTATGCCGAAATTCCGTTTAGTTAATTATTTTGAAGACTTATCTTCTGTTGACGATTTAAGGACGTAAGGGATTAATAATAACCCGTTTTCTCATTCAAGTAATGCATAGTCCCGCTCACGATAAAAATGTGTAAAGTAAACAAGTATTGCGAGTACATACTGTTGTCCACAATTACAACATTTCGTTACTGAACTAATCACCATGATGGCACTTAATTGTTCGCAAGCAATCAAGGGTTTCAGTCATCAAAACTATGATACAGAACCCGAAAGACCGACCTTGAGACCTACGAACAATTATTAACATACAGTTACGGTCTTCTGTATTAAAAGTGTTATACAGTGACGAGAATTTCCAATCGAATCTGTTTTGCAAGATTAGCGTTTCCAAACTGATAATGCGGCAGAAACCAACAAACTTGCTTGTTTTAGGTAAGCATACTTTTTCTAGACAAATTTGCCAATTTGAACTTGATAATTCTATTGGTCCACACACCACTGAGCAGGCAGATAAACAACTCAAGATTTTTCTTCGTCAGGTTGTTATTAGGTACACTGATTCAATTCCAACTCCTATCCAGTGTATCTTTCGCCCGTATAGTCTGCTTTAACTAAAATCGAAAATATGAGGTTCGGAAGTTCTCATCACTAGTGATGGGTTGGTGGATGCAAGTATAATAAAAAGGATTGGCAAACTATTCCACATTTTCACGTAGGTCACCAACTTGAGAGTCGCTTACAACCTCATTTGATGGATCTGTTGTTCCCCAATATCTGCCGAAATTTAACCTGCTTTCTTGATTAAGTAAACGACAGAATGTATAATCGAGCTATAGTCAACAGTACATTAGGTTCAGTCTGTTTGCCTTACTTGATCATGCAAATGCAGCGAACTGTCATCAGTCGGCCATACTGACACATAAGTGAGTGGACTGCCCCACTGAAAGCGGTACTTTGGAAACTGACAATCGAGAAGATAACTGTTTGTTCATAGAGTGCGAAAAATGCACACACATTTCACGTTCACATAACTTCCAGTAATCAGTCAAAACAGAAGTGAATATGATCGTGGTGAATGGGTTTTCTGTTTTATGTTACAAAATGTAAGAATAACCATTTTGCATTTCAGTAATCGTAGCTAATGGAAACTAACAATCCGAGTTAATTGATGTTCATTCGAACAGTCAACTGTAAACAAGTTGGACATCAAATTTTCTGGAAAATTAACTTTTTTATTTCATGTATGATGTCTTCCAACTAAAAATGGTAAACACGATCTGAAAACAGCCATGCACAACTCAACATAGCAACTGTGTGAACACAATGTGCAGTCGGCAAGACCAACACATTAAAAAAGACATGTAGTATACCTAGGTGCAACATGTTGCAAACCAAACTCGTCTCACTCGTATGAGTCATCTGCCGTATGATTGCGCAACTGATTTTTCTATAAAAGTTACTTTCCAAATGTTAGGTTATCTTCGTCACTAATGACACTCGGTAAGTCACAATCCACGGCGTTAATTTCCAATGGTGTTCTTTTTAATTTCGGGCAAGTTATCTAATCAAATTTCAAACATGAATATCGGGGAAAAAGAAGTATCTCCTAGACTTTTACAATACCGTTGGTATTTGTCTGTTTTTGCGAATTCTCTGGACGATAAACACAACGAAAGCACGCTCGAACACATTTGCGCATGCCTGGTACTGTTACTTACTACACCAGCTGTGCGTGTGCGTAAGTACTGCACACAAACCGCAAGTCATGGTGTATCAGTTATAGAGTATATCCAAAAGCTGGTCAGCCAGTAAACTTTGACTAGATGTGTTAAGCGTAGCTTCACTGGGTTTGACGGAATGCCATCAAGAGTGTCGATTGTCGAATTGTTAGCATGGGGGACACATTTTGGACTCTGATTTTCTATTAGAAACCTCCGACAAACTGCCACTGGCATACGGAAATCTGGTGATTTCTAATTTTTCCTTCTGGCCTTCGTTTTGATTCTTACATTCAAACCACTGTGACAATTGGAAAAGGCCATAACCCATAAGAAGACTGAATTGTTATTTGTTTATACAAATATAAATAGATCATAAAACCAAGAAGAATTGTGGAAAAGAATCATGAGAACTGAAGTGAGATCAAGCCGATCCTTAAGAACTACGTTGGGATCGAATAAAAGACAACAAACTATACTGTTTATTTATTCGTGAGTTTTTATCATCCCATCATGCATACACTACAGCGTTGTTATTTGTATAGCAAAATGAAGTAGAGCTAACGAACAGGGAACGCAAGACCATACACATGCACAGGAACAACAAAACAGATTAGTTACCTCGACAGCTTCAAGCCAAGCACGAAGCCACTGTTGTTAAATATATGACGAAATTTAAGCACTATGTATTTATTTCAAATTGCGTTTAAGTGATTGGAGTCAGAAGAATGAAATCATATTAGACAGTTAAAGTTGGACAAAATAGCTGATCTGCATTTTGATGTAAAATTAGAGTCTGTCAGCGTCGGATTTGGGACTTTTCGAATTTTGATGGTATTTTACTGGTAAACATCGATTGGAACCTGTTTCGGCAAAGAATGTTGATGTAGATGACAGGAATATTTTGACCATTTAACGTAAGCAGATTCTTTCAATTCATATAATAGGTTTTCAGGTGAAATGGTGAAAATGGTGAAAATGGTTTTCAAGTGAAATGCGCCATCTGCGTTTGTTTGTGTGTACGAGTTGACCTTAGCAGAACCAAAAAGTGAACGTTACGTATTCGCACAAATCACACCCGCTCCCGTAACTGCTGCATCCAAGTGACCTTATGCATTGGCCTAAGGCTAGGTAGCGTTGAACTAATTGCATCTTAGACAATCAATGGCCCACGTCACGCAATATGTCAGTCCTGAGTGAGCAATGAAAAGCCCTCAATGTGAAGTTTGTGAGTGGCCATCGCATGTCTAGTTTAATCAGCCGAGGTATAGAGAAATCAGAATCACGTATTTCTTTCAAATAACGTCTGTGACATGCAGCTCACCTGGCGTATATTCTACGAGGTTGACCCAGCCTTTACCCAACTTCCTTGTTCAGTGAAGTGGAAGGTAACAATCACATGAAAAATAAGTGTTTTTGGCAAGTTCAAGTGGTCATTTTATTCCGAACATTTCTTATAAACGGTCAAACGTCCCCTAACTGATGATGTTTTTTCGCTTGGCTTCTCGACCGGTCATTCATGGGTGAAAAATTGCTTGTAGACATGCCGTTAAATTGATGGAAACATGAAGTGGGAGTGAATACCAGTTTACACGGGAATTTTTGAGTTCTTTCTATTTACCTCGTTAGCATGAGGAAACTTTGTTATTTTTTGGTATAGAAATTTGCTAACAAGCAGGGCAAATATTTGGCTGAATAAAAAAAACGTTAACATGATCGTTTAGATAAGAAAACATCTGTTGCAAATTGAGTACAAATAACAGCTGCTCACAAGCACCTTTTAACCAGACATGTGGGAGCCTAACACAAACAAGTGAATATATTAATGTATGTTCATATCACAGAAGAACTAACATGTGATCACTTAGATCAGTGAACAATAATCTCACGAGATGGTTACATCTTGAAC
>LUCH01000165.1:168860-255010 GCA_013368495.1 Paragonimus heterotremus
TATATATATATATATATATATATATATATATATATATATAAACTAAAACGTCAGACTTAGAACAAAATTTGGCAATTAAAGCCTCTGCTGTACACGGCTAGGCATTTGTCTTAGTGCGACATAATGCGTCGTGCGTAGACTGGATATTGTCAGATTGCACGATCGTCACAACAGGAAACAATAACTGCCTGTTAATTCTAATCGACTACTACTCACAAGCGAAAGTGTTTGACCGTTCAGATATACCTCGGTCGTGCTCAGCATGAGGTTAATGGTGCAGCGGTCAACGAGGTTGCCTCTTGGCAGAATTTTACTCCTGACCATAGGAAGGAAAATGCTCTAATGACGAGCTCTAACAAGAGCGGAACTTGAGGCTAGTGCTTCCGTTCACAACAGCCCAGCCGAAAAGTCTATCCAGATGAAGGATCTGAGGTCAAATTTGGGTAACGTTCAATTTGTATTCTGAATAGTTAGACAACTAACACAATATAATAAAATTTTGGAAGTCAATCGCCGGAGTCACACCGACAGAAGATCAACACAGAAAGTGTCCCTGTTAAAAAGTAACCCAGAAGTGTGAGATGACACGAACGAAGTTACCGGAATAATCAAGAGTCAGAACGGATATAAAAAAAAACCTGGAAAAAAAGGCACAGCACCAACTTGAAGTCTGCAAATCCGACCTACAGGAGGCACGTCCCCAAATCTGCTAACAATGAATACAAGGAGATCGATCGTTTAAGCACGAAAGAATTCATATTGTTAAATTTAGAACCGTAAGATATGGTATGTACCACCAAAGGTTCAGTCAAGTAGTTATTGTCGGCAGATCAAATTTGAGCACGGCCTGGTCAGTGTGCAAAAAACATGAGATACTTGTACATAATCCGTCTCAGGATTGATTAATACACAGACTGTAGACAATCAGAGGAGGATCTAGTGTCGAACAATACACGGCTCTTTCACAAAAAGGACACACTAAACGTGTATAAAAATGGTATAACGAAGTTCACTCACCTGCAGTGGTAACAGATGCATCTTCGTCCATTAGACAATTAAAACGGAACTCAATGCGTTTTCATCTTCTTGGTCTATGAGTGCCGGTGTGTCGACATCGGCGTGTGTGGGTTCCACTTTGTCGGGCACACTCAACTCAGATGTATCGTCAAATGGCGTGCAGGAGCATTCGGAAGGAGATGACGTACGCAAGGGATCCTCTATCTTCTGATTCAACATGCCGGCAATGAGATCCGGATGTGGAGATTCAGTGAGTATGGGTGAAACATGCCGTGATGGCAGTGACGAACCGTTTACTTTACGTGATTTGAGACAACCAGGACTGGAACTCCCCATGGGTGTCAGAGGAACAACAGTGGCAGCAACTGAGGATAAGTCCTGAGATTCTATTGGATTTATGTTCGGCCCACCTTCTGGGATAAACTGAGAAGTAACGACAGGTAGAGAAAGCATATCATTATCGTGACTAGAAAACAGCCTAATAAAACATAAGAAAGCATCTCAACAGTAACTGTCGCTTAACCTAGAAACCGCGTAACATGTAACATGTACAATATCAGGTTTCATTGTGTCTGTTAAAGCAGCTAATCACAAATCGAGCTACAGCAACCATTTTTAGATTCATTCAATAAGTCAAAGGGAGTTTTCAGGACTGGAAACATTGCATACATCAAGTGTAAAATCACACTTCACTTCATTTCTACTCAGGGCTTAGAAGTTCCGCCTGGTGGAGAAGTTTTCATACAAGGAGGAGCATATGTGCAGCCGATTGCACGACAATTGAAGAGAGGCTCCCGAAAAAAGCTCTTTCTACAAACAGAGAAAGTGGTGCCACAATCAACCTATTTGCCATGTGATTTAAACTGTATGGTACACAATGTTGTGTATTAAAATGACGCCAGTAGATTTAATATGTTATCGTCATGCATCAAAATCATCCAGCCAATTGCTTTACATAACCGAACGATAAACATAAGCGAAATGTTGTATCTCGCGAAGTGAGTTTACTTGCTGTTCTGGCAAACAACCAAAAAGCCAAGCCAGGTTGCAATTTACTTGAGTCCTTATTGAATGCATTGAGTTATATCAAGTGCGAGAAGTATTCAGTAATCATTTCAGATGTATCATTCATTTGGAATAAATGTAGAGTAGAAATAGGAAGTATTCAATGTACACAAGTACGCCGTTACACTCCAAAGGTAGGACATGTTCACTGTGGTAGGCAACCCTAAACCAGTTCGAACCTGATAGAAGTCTCGTCATTCTGAACCGAAAGATCCACGCTAATAAAGCTCTGTCCTGCTCAGTATCACATGCGCAGGTGACCAACAAAATGCTAAGCTGGAAAGTAACATTAAATAAGCATACTTGCATTTCATCACAACTTACTTCCACTTCGGCACTTCCAGACGTAGTGACCGATGCGGTCAATAGCTCCGGGACAGCCAGCGGCAGACAGTACGGATGACCGACAGGGTCAAACAGGTCGTGCTTCGTAGAGACAGAGGATCCTGGAAATAGGCTGTTCACCAGGTTCGTCTGATTCAGACTGGATAGCGAGAGTGCATCCACAGCTTCCTCGTCCTCGTCGTCTTCTTCATCCAAATCTTCCGTGGTCACTGCATCCTCTGTGCCATACAGACTGCCAGTAGGAGAGCCTGCTGAATGCTCGTATCCACAAGGTTCATAGCCGACACTCTCCACGCCAGATCCGTAACCGGCCATCACAGCGCTTGTAGTATCCCAGCCGAACAACACGACTGGATTGAGATTCCCATGACTGATGTTCGATGTGCCCGGGTCAACATCACCTCTGAGAGCTGCGATAGACAACTCACGCTGAGTTCCTCCAATGGGTGACATCTGAATATCTGTAGGTCCATATGCCTCCATACTTGCAGCATGTTCCAAACGTAGTTCTCGGCGAGGTTCCAACAACACAGATCGAGAGGCACTACTATCAAACAGCCCGGAACTATGGCTAACACCCGCAACACTAGTGGATAATATATTCCGATAATCCGCACGAACACAACCTAACTTCTCCGTGGTCCGCAGATTTCGTGTCTGTTCCATATGTACATCCTTTGCCAGCTCCGAACCCAGACTAAGAGCTAACTGAGAAGGGTACAGGGAAGCAATAACTTTAGAGGTTGGTCCTGGTGCGTCCGTGTTACTTCGCGAGTGAATACAGTCGGTAGGCAGACCGGTTTGTTTGTATTGTGGTGTAGTGATCACGTTGATAGCAGTTTGAATGGCTGGATGACTGAAATCTAGTGGGTTGTGTTCCCGATCACTGGGTATGGTAAATAAAAAAGAGCATTTGATGTGGATAACTGTTTAGCTTAACGTCGTGGTTGGTTAATAGTAAAAATAAACAATTTATAGGATAAATGAAATAAATACGACCTTCAGTTGACCGACATGGTTGACAGTCCGATTGAGATGGACATGTATAGAAAACGAGAATAACTCTAATAAACGCATTTCCACCAAAACGAATCTGAGACTTCCGGAAAACATTATGAATCTGCTCTCAGCAGTGTACTTTTCAAGCTATAGCTACGTTATCAAACAGCTTGGTGGTCCAAAGCTTTTTTTATAGAAAAAATCTAACAAGAGCAGGATACACACAGTTTTAACACAGCTCGATTATCGCTAGCTTTATCGGTGTTCCGCTGATTTTTGTTTGAAGAGATGACTCAATAAGTGACATTACACTCATAGTAGAAGTAGTCGGAAAGTCAGCACTAAAATAATGCATATAGGAAGAAATATAATCTCATGTTTCCATATAAATGACAAAAGTGAGTCTCGTAATCCGTAAAGTTTCCACAAATACAAAAAAGCTGAATACTGTACAAGTGAGTTCTCGTTAAAACATGTGAAGTGGTTCTATTTTTGAACAAAGTGGTTCATGTGCTCCTGTGAACTGTCACGTTTTTGTCAGACAGATAAAGAATTTGGTCAATTTAACATGAAAGGTATTTGAGGACAACTGAACCGTAAGAACTTACCAAGCCACACGCATACCCATTTGACAGATACAACCAAGCCGTCGCAAATGACAAAACAGCTAAAATGCCCGAGTGGAACCAAATTTAGAAACTTAGAAACGGTCGTACAATGGGCAAGACCCTCTAAGCAGTTGGGTAGATATTGGCCTCAGCACTGTAATTTTAAGCTGTTTGACTCAAACTGTCTTTTTTGCCCGAGTTATTTAAAAATATATATATCAAAACCATCCATTTAGGCTGACCGGGAAGGGCCGAACTTGAGGCACTGCCACTGGAATAAGCAGGCACGTTTTTCTAGGCCTCTGGGTGACTTCAGTCATCTGGTTCGTTTTTGGTACAGACTGAACGACGAAGATGGATTTTGGCCTTGTTGGAGGTGGCATTAATCTGAGAGGTTTTCGCCAGCAAAATGAGCGAGCAACATAACGCAGCAACCTCAGAAAAGAATTACACTCGCCAACCACGAGCAGTAAGACGAACAGTATAACTGCCAGTGTCATTGAGCAAATAGAACAAGCAACCTGTTATGTAACTTACTAGTTTCTTTACATACAGGTCAATTAATAGTTAGATTATTTAACACATACCGGTATGGTTACAATCCCAAATGACCAATTTGACTAAGTAAGATATTGATGAACAGTGGGGAATTTTGGTTTTTATACAGACTGAACATCACCCACAATGGATCGCAGCTGTCGCATTCCCATAGATCAGATATCACACAGGAACGAACGCCATCCATTCGATCACTGAACCCCGAATAGACACATGTAATGTTTGTCAGAGTGTTAGTCATCTTGGCACCTTTTGGCTGGGGTGACTAGTCCTATCAACAGACACACACACAGACACACACTATCCGGATGCGCTAGCCTTCGCGGCAGCGGTTAAGACTCCAAAGCGGAAATGGGTGACTGGTGTAGCTGAGCGAAATCAAGCCTACAGACAGCAGCAACCGAAGACTCACCAGCTATAATCACATCAACCATGTATTTCCCGTGAGAATGATTCCTTGCATTTACTTAAATATGTTGAGGGCACACCAACCTATTCATCTACTTCAAGGTCAGTATTGTGTCTATCGTGATTATTGATTTGTGTACCGTTACTCGAAAGAACTTGTTCTGGTCATAGTGACCACGGCATAGACAATATGGAAGTACGCTGTACACTCAACTGATGTTTTTCTCGTTTATCGCAACTCGCCGTTATTCAATGTTCATCCCTGACCACTAGCATAACCTTCTAACTTCTGGAAGCGTCTGTTCTGCAGCCAGTTTGAGGGAAACTGACAGACAGATGCAAATAGAATTTACAAACTGACAATTTTGAAACCACCTCCATACAATTGTCATAGTTACCACATAGTTCCTCCATCGGAGAACAGTGTTTATCAGGTTATGTTAGTGAAATGAAATGCGGTCATCGGTAGACATAAAACAACAAACAGGCCTGGTCAAGTTTAACTGAAAGCAAAGTTTTAAGCACGCACACCATGAAGGTACCGTCATGGTTCATTTTGACATGCTGAAAGTGCCAAGCTTACAGCTCAACACTTAGATCTCAACAAAAAAAAAGAGATGGAATGGAACGTTTCGTACAGGAAAAGCAACCCATGTTAGGAGAAAGTAACTGGGCCTGATCGAACAGCATCTGGTCAGTAAAGTGAACCATTATGTTCGCACCACAATGGTGAAACGTTAACGACTCGGACAGAGGTGAACGGTTGGTTGGTACAGGAATTCATGAAATATTTTCACACAAGATGAAATAAGTTCATCCCACAAATGTAATAGCAATAGTGACCTAGTGGAATCGCAAGCGAACTAAGCCATCGAAGACCAGACAGCCAGTTGTGATCTGATATGTAGCGTGACGGTAAATTGTGCGTTTAGTGAATCAGTTGAGAATTTAACTTCCTCGACGCTGTGGAGCCAAGGGAGCACATTCTCGAACAAATCCAAAGGATACTTGACATAACAGAAACAAATGTGCGACACAAAGGGCAAAGGTGCCCTCAAACGTCGATTTGCTGCACAGACATGCTGAATGATACACATGTGAGCATGTTGTCAACAGAGGACGTGAGCTAAGGAACAATCATTCGGAAAAATGAGCAGGATTGATGAAAATGTTAGATAAACGTCACAGAAACTATAGAGGAGATTATCAAAGCAAACTGCATCGGAACAGCACTTATAAGTTCAAGTTCCTTACCTGCGTCAGTAAAAATGAAGATAACAATGATACAATTTCTAAATAAAAATTGATCGGTGTATTATGGGTCGAAGGCAGATATACTGAACATAGTTCGGCAACGAAGCCGAACAAGTAAACACAAAGTAGGCCACTCACCGAGCGTGCATGAGAAGTGTTATGATGGCCGGGTGGTATACACGCCCCAAGTTCTCCACAACCGTGAATATAGACCATTTAGGCAACAACGGTGCGTTGGTACGACAGAAAAGTCTTTTCCAGAAGGCTCGACGGAGTCGCGGAACAAGTCGTGGACCATGTACCGGACATCGTATAAATGCGGCAGATGGGACAAGTGGCGAACCAACCGATAAGTGAGTTTCAATGGAATCACAGGCTGTCTGTTCTACCGGGCAGCTTGATGATTGAATTCGATGTCGCAAATTGCGTTCCTCATCCGCCAAAAGTGTGGCTAACCCGGTACGCACCGGATAGAGTGCAACCCCGTTGTGCTGTTCCGTCTCCCCACACATACACTCCGGTGGAGTCGAACTAACCAGTCGTTCGGCCAGCTTGGACAATTGGTCGCGATCCAGACTGGCTTTAGTAGGGCAGATGCAACCAGAGCAGAGCCGGTGCAACCGTCTAGAGGACAGGCAACTAAGTGGATTAACGTTAGGTGGCTTGGGATAGGACCTTGAGGGAGTTAAAAACAATATCAAGGCAGATTCAGTGAGAAGAATTCAGAGCAGTTAAACATGTCAAGCAACTCCCTTCGGACAAAAAACCGACTGGCACGGTAATGGTGAACTAAAGGTGGACGAAAATACTCCACCAGAAAAATTTCACACAAAATTGTAAGAACACGACAGATATTTGCTGCCCACTCATTTTCTTGCTAGCAGTAGTTTCCCATACAGACTGTATAATGTATTCACCGTCTAGTACGTCAGCCATTGCATGAAGCGAAACAAAAATCAATCACAGGATGATACACATCTCAGGATGGGCTCTTTACTGAGCCATCGATTAGGTAATTGGTTAGAAACAAGTATCAGGTCAAGTGATAATCTGAAATGGCAAGCCAAATGACGATAAAGTTTGAGTTGAGAGATCAAGGAAAACACAGAGATGATCAACAGCAAATAACTTGAAAAGTGCAGATGCCCAAAATGAAAAGAAAACAACCCAACCTCCAGGATTAGCAATTTTGAAAATGATCCTACTAGGAACATCATGCCTGAACATACTGAAAATGTAAACAAACTTTCGTAGATAGGTGTACTCATCAGAAGCAAACAACTCGCTAGCATCATCTTGATCACAAATAATGTGCTGCCTTGGAAAACAGTCGTCTATGACGTGCTCCGTTTAAAGATGTTTGATCAAACCAACTACCACAAGTGTCCATCCCTTCTCACGCTGATTTTTTTTCTTAATGTATCAAAATGGCACTATCAAAAGAAGTGTAATATACATCGCATGTTTGTGGTCCAAGGATGTTTCCAACATTCGTAATCGTGTGTCTTGTCTTATCAGTTCGGAACGTACCAAATGCTAACCAGCTCAGTTCACCATTCATAATGATGACTGTTGTTAATGTACACGAATTTGACAACAGAATGAACCCTTAGTCGAAACCATGAAACAAAAAATGGCTAACAATCTCATAATAAGCCAAATTAAACTATAAAACAGTAACAAATAAAGAAAACACATTTTGGGTAAACTTGGTTTTTATGTTTTTCGTCAGCTGTTTTATTTTCCAAACATCTTCAAAAACAAAGTGTGTAGGTCGGCGGTTAAAAAAAACCCACAACAGTAACCATAATGGTATTCTCCTCATTAGCATCCGCATGCAGCCCTTTCCAATGAAGCCCCAATATCGTTAAGGTTTCAGCTGAAGAGTGTGAACAGGGAACACACCTGATATCAATTTACTCACATCCACACATCAAACCATGAACTATCTGTTATGTCATTCTATCCATCCACACTCAAAAATCAAAGACAAGGTGCGATACGGTAGGTGTTGGGCAGGTGTGTGTAAGGGGTACCTGAATCAACTCAATTGATGAAGTAAAACTATATGCCTAAAAGGAAAGACCATTTGTTCCACCGTATTTCATCGAACATCATCATTGATCATGTAGTCCTGTTGCTAGACACAAAGGTATTCTTACGCGGACAACAAATATCCAGAGAAAATCAACGACGTTGGGTAGCTGATTTTGCAACCGAAAAACAATAATGGACAAACTGTGACGTTGTATACTTTATCCTTCCACAAGAAATAGATGCAGCGCTGGTGTTACAGGTGCCTCAGATCTATGCGACAGGTAAGGAGATATCTTCCTCAACAGCTGTGATAACACTGACGAAGCAAACAAAATGATCTATTAGATCCTACATAGATCGCCCGGACTCCCGTCAATCTTCAAGGAGTATTTTAAATTCAATGGGTACCTTGCATGTACCATATCATGATAACTCAATCTTCAAACAGCACAGTGCGTCTTGAACTACTTGCGTATTGCCACCAAACAAAGTGATATCATCGGCATGGCAAAAGTTTACCATTTTTCGAGCATCAAATTCTCCCACAACTACTGAAGAGACCATACGGAGCTTTGCGTAAGACACTGTAGATTGAAAGGCAGAAGAAAAAATTAGACGAGACGACGTTAAAGCACCTTACGGGGAAAAAGTAAAGAAGCTGAGTAGTGAGAATTGTGAAAAAGTTTTCTAGCACTTGCCGCCATGCGGCTCCCAAGTGTAGTACCAAGGTGCAAATATCAGTGTTGATTGTCTGATTTGGAGCGTATGGGATGTTATGAGATAAGTCAAAACCCTCGTCACTTTTAGTGGCAAGTCAAGATTATTCTTTTTTGTGTTACGGTTGTCTCGTAGATTAACCGTAAGCATGGACCAGAATTTATGGTACTGAATCATCTCACATAAATCAATCGGTCGGCTGATAGAAAACACCCTGGGATGTAAAGTTAAAGACATGCTCTGAATATTTTCAGTGAAAAATTAACTTAGAATGAGGGTGTTGACATACCAAGATTGGGTGGCACCCTCTCACGATAAAATGAGCTCGTTAATATCAGCAGTGAATGCAAGAACAGGACGGATCAACGCCCAAAATGAGGAACATATTGCATGAGGCGATGATTGGAACATTTCATCGACCCGCCCAGCAATATACATTTAATGAGAAACCTTGTATTCAGTTGACGTTCGCTACGGCATTTCCTCTGAGAACATACGCAAAAAGAAACTGTGTACATGATTGGCGAGTTACAGCTGACAACAACAATAACAACAATAAAACGGACTAGTGTTTTCGATGTGCACACTGCAGCCACATCACCGATTGTGTCTTCATTCATAGTGCATGCCACGGTAGGCAAGGGGACATGTGTGACAGCAAACCGGTGCCAATCTGCTCGAAGCAAGGTTTATGTAAATGAGGATAGCTATTTTTGTTAACATAGGAAAACGAAATCCCAGACGACCACTATTGATTGCCTGCTCAGAACCTGGTAAGATGGCCCAGGGTAGTTAGAATCCTACCACCAGATCACCGATAGGTGCCATCTCAAAGATCAATTAACCGATTAGAAACGAATTCAATCAGACATTTGTCTTGGTGTGTGCGTGTGTGTGATTAGGAGAAAAGAGGGTGTGTGAGAAGACGGGCGAAGAAAACTCATGGGAACAAACTGAATGCAAACCGGTGGTAACAGGAATGTGGTCGTAAAACCATTCTGCCAGTAGTGATCGATTAAATTATTTGTATGTGGAAGACATCGGTTGACAATTTTTCCACACAATAAAGTTAAACTTAGGCCTATCAGTTCGCTTGGTTTTACGTCCAAACATGTATCTTGATTGTGATTCACTGGTATTGGTTTGCAGCAAGATCGAGTCAGTGCCAAACAGTAACAGTCAACCACTTGTTGACACTAATGCTCAAAAACCGAATTCTACTAAAGACGATATGCTAAACTTGGAATCATTGTAGAGAAAACTGGCTCGATGAATTACATTAACGGAACTAACTGGCATACAAAAGGCATAACAAGTAGTTCGGAAGATCGGTTTGAAACAAACAACGTAGGACTGGTAATTCGACACAATACGGTGGTAAAAACACCATAGGGCAAACTAAAGATCGTGGATACTACCGCAAATACGTCCGCGTGAACTAACGCAACTTCACAACTTAACCCATTGTTCTTCTGAATGGCATATTATGCGAGGTGGAATACCACAGAGAAAAACCTCACGGATTAGACAAACAACGCAGACAGAAACACTATCCTTCAGTCATTAACAAAACCATGACATTGGTATAAATGTCACGACCTAATTACACGAAAACCAAGTTTCGTGTACAAATTAAATATGTTTTCAAACCCGACCCACATTTTCGAGTGCCTGTAGAGTAGAATATCACAAACAGAATGAAGATGATCATAGTTTCAAAAGGTTTCTGATGAAAATGTGAAAAACACGCCACAATAATTTTAGTTTTACCATGGAAGATTTTCCTCCGGAAACAGCTAGTGATGAATACTTTTCCCATTTCTTTGGGAATCTACATACAATGCAACGATATGCGTCTGAGAGGAGAATACAGCTACATGTGTTTGCTCGCTGGACAATTATGCTCCCGAAACCTCCAATCAGTTTTAGGTAACGACTATAGACTGATCAATCCAACATGTAATCCGGGAAGCAAAAGTCACATTTTTACCGCACGGACTTGTTAGACAATGAGTCTCGTTGACACATGGGACTCAATAAATTGCAAATGTGTTTTGCTGTCCAGCATAGCCAAATCGCCCGCTCATAGCTGTGAACACATTCACAAATGCTAATGAGCGCCTCTATGACTGGAGTTCTTAACAAAGCGCACAACCCCTTATGTGAGATCATGCAAACACCCTCTCTATACAAGGGAACGTTTAGGCTTAACTTCCACCAATCACTGTCACAAATTTTCACTGGAACGCCCCTGAGAAATGATAATCTGACCAATCTGACCTGAGTTTGATGGGGACTAAGGGATGATCGTTTTTGTTAATCGGTGTTAAAATCCAAGTTCTTTGCGTGATTCATGTTGAAACGCTTGATGCAAATGTTTCTATTATTGAAAACCTTTGACTGTATGTCGTGTCAGGTTTCGCTACCCTCCTATTGGTTCGAAAAGGATAAAAAGGTTATCAAAGACGTTTGGAGATGGTGACAGGCAGCAATGTCAGATACCTAAGTACTAGAAGCAGGTACCCTCCGAATTACTAGTGCAAAATTGCTTGAAAAATACTGCCTGGCCTTGTAATTATGCTGTAGGGTGTACCGATTGGGATAAACGTGGTAGTGCAAATCACTGCATTTGTAATAGGCAACTCCTTTCGTTAAAACCAAGCGAGGGGTGAATAAAACGGATAACAGATGTGTCTTAACGTGCACTGCTAGCAGCTTACTGAGGCGAATCATGGAGTCTATTGTGTTAGCGCAGTTGTACATTTTAAGTTCAACACACCCATTATCACAGGCCAAATAAATCCGTTTCGACTGTTCATGGTCCTTCTGTACTCATTTAACTATCTTCTATACATTCACGTAGCACTCTTAGGGAACAATTCTGAGAACAGCTGTTTCCAGTAATTCTCCCCGAGAATTTACGGTTACGTACGAAAGGTTTCATTAGTATGTGGGAATCAAAACAAATCATATAGGTCAGTAAAGACGATTCATTCATCCATGGATGCTAGTTATTAACCTGCCTGACCTGTTTTGACCTCCACGCATAAATCACGCGTACTTTGCGAAGCCTTAAATGCCTGGTGAGTGTAACCAAAAACAGCTATATGGAAAATTTCCTTCGTCTAATCGACCGTTTTCTTCTGATGAGTACTCAATAATTTTGACTACTGTAAGTTGAACACAATTTTTGATCGTAGCTACCACGTTTTCAAAGCATCCGGACAACATGATCATCACACGAACACATACACGCACACGGGTAGGTATTGCGACTGAGTGAGAAACTCCAGTGTGAAGAAAATGAGACAACCATCAGAATGCTCACTTCATATATACAAGAGTGATTTTTACAGTCTCGAATATACGCACCGGTGAATGATGGAACGGGAAACAAACCCTTGTTTTCTGTCCAGAGCGATTCCCCTCCTCTCATGTAACCTGTTACAAACAGTCTGACTGGTAAAATACATCTTACTACATACGACCTGTTAACCATACTGTTTTATCATACTTTGAATTCCGTCCAGACGTTCACGCTACCCAAATTAAGCTACCTGAACACCAGATCTCCAGTACTACTCACTGTGATTTCTGATCGCATCAATCTCACGCTGCTTCATGTCGTTGACACGTCTGCCGGTCATGTGCAAAATGCAATAATCGCACATATGTGCAAATGAAATGTGAACGAGATATTCGTGTAAAAAACATTACACATTTTTCCACTGGCCTTCAAAAATTTATTCGCGGGAAGCAAATTAAAGGTAAGTGCAACTCAGAACTCATGTTAACCTACACGTACGTGACACATAAACCAAACTGTTACGACAGTTCGATTACTCGAAGAAGGAATCCGCAAACTGACTGAGATACAAGTGGGCTTACTTCAAAGGCAATGGCAACTGTCGACAACTGGACGGAGCAAAGGCGGACAGCGGAAAGAGTGGCAAGTCGATGTGAATGAACGCAACTGGATCAGGAACGGCACGACGCTGCGTGTTCCACGGAGTATTCGGAAAGGCAAAAGTCACGGCTAGATCTTTGTTAGACTGTCGATTCAGTTTCAATCCTGACGGAAGTTCTTCGCCAGGTTCGTTCACTTCGACGTAAGTCGGACTTGGAAAGTCACCGTCCGGTTTGGAAGATGATACAGCGATTACGGTACAACGCTGAGAGATTGCATCACCTGAAGAGACCACAGCGTCACTGGCTAAAGATAAAGCTTCGTCGTCATTGTTGCCAGTTCCGTACAAATTCAGTTCCATGTGTCTATCTAACCCAGACCCATCTAGCGAGCGTATACTAGCACGACCGCTGACCATGCGGATCATGAATTCTTGAAAGTATCGCGTCAGCGAAGGTTCGCGAACCTGTGAGAAAGTGGGTGAAAAATAAGTCAAGGTCATTTCGATGGCATTTAGGGGTACATATGAGACAGCTGCAAAACTGTAGAAGCTCGCCCAACCAAATGAAACAGGAGTTATGGTGATATTCCAAATGCATTTACACAAACAAACCTATCGCCATGCAGTATTGTTTAAGGGGAATGTGGCAAATTTCACAATGTTGAAGAGATCCGATTGTGAACATTCTGGGCTTTGGCTGGATTCGAACCAGCGAAAAAAGACGGTATACCAAAAAGCAAGGAGAGCTCTATTAGGAGAGCTATAAAACCAGGTCGGAAGTTCATGAATTTCACAGCTGGACTCAGTGGTATGTGGGAATCACTGAACGACCGAACGGAATGATTGCTTCACACAATTCACGCTGGAATCCACTAACATCACTAATGAACACTGAAAATGTTTGACAACTAGGTAGGGTTACAGATTTCATAACTGAGATGAGACTTCTCTGTATGGCTTCGTAGCTCGGATGGCACTCCTAATGAAGGGAAACCCTCCTAAAAGAGACTACTGTTGGTCGGTCCAATCGGAGCGTTTGTTAGGACGGGGCAATCGTAATCAGAAGAGGTATCAAACTTAATCAGAGGTTTGGAGAACACCATTAATAACTCAACATAATTGAGGAAAATTGAGTATGCAAGTGTGAGTAAAGATTCAAAAAAGCTCCAGCCTATAGCGCTTGCTAACTTTCTTATAAAATGCGAACAAACAACCATACACAATTTACCTGAAGTGGAAATACTGTGTCGGTCTCTGTGATGCAAGTGAAAATTTGTTCACCAAACGTTCGCCCCAGGAGACTTGTACATAAACCTTTGACAGCAATCAGAAAATCAAAAGAGGGCATCGTGTAAGTGTAGGTGTGTACGAGAAAGAATGACTTGCGTTAATTGTTTCATTAAAATCACACCCAAAATGCATCAGTATCAGCATCATAGACCACGAACTGAGAGTGTGTGTGATATACGAAGTGGAAAGTGAAGTTGACTTGAGCTAAAGTGAGTGCTCAAAGCAAAAGACAAAATGACCATCGAGTGGGTGGGGATGGGGGAAGGTGGTTCAGTCGATCTAGGGGATGCCGTTAAGCAATTACGACTAGCCGATCACAGCCGGCACACCAGATAGCCAAACAAAAACACAATAGCGATCAACCGCCACGAATAATCAGGGTGAGAATGGGGGGAAAACAATTAAAAGGTAACTGGTATAGACAGAAAGAGCACAGAAACGAAGCTAATTAAACCATTTTCCGTCAACTATGGTTAATTCATAAAACAAGCAAATGGGTATGTACAGAGACTGATTTAATTGGGTCAATATACATTTAAGACGAATAAAGAACAAGAAATGATGTGTTTTCAATCATCAAGGCTTTGTAATTTATGGACAGACTCGTTTTTTTCTTCTCTTTTTATTCGCCGGTTGAACCAGGTAAGCAAGTTAGAGGGAATCAGGTAAATAATGTAGATGAAATCTCTTCGTCAGAGCAAAGGAACAAACACGGTTGTAGCATAAGCAGAACTGACTAGTACCGAGGGCAAATCACACAGAGAACCACAAATATTTGTCAAGATTAAATAGCAATAAGAGAAGTCCAATTGACTTGAGCCAAGAGTAACTGGAGCAGTTGATGTTTGCCCTGAGTAGCACATATACGTATGCACACACGTGTACATACACACACACACACACACAAACATGGGGAATGGGTTACGGCCGAATCACGTAAATCCCGATGCCTGTTGATTGTTTGTTTGTGCAGCTTCAGACACAGTGAGAACAAAACGTGGAAAGACCTAGAGGGCGAGTGTAACAGGGCAATACAAACGATGCAACTGGAGAACTTCCCTTCTGGGAGAATGGAAAACTTTCTCCGAAAGTCTGCAAGCGGATTTCCTTGTTTATTTACTTCCGTTTAGATTGAAATAAAAACAAACCCACATAACTGGTATGTTGTGGTAGCTTGTGATTTCCTGGACAAGTGAAACATGGACATGGCGAAAGTACATTTTTGAGAAAGATTGCGAGAACGAGTGGTAGCGGATTCTTTATGAATCGACCAGGGATTCAAACCTTAGATAGATAACAGATATGTTAATTAGGCCATATCGTAACAACTCGAATTTCTAACGCCACACAGTTATCTGGCTCAGAATTTCGAATCCGTACAGGCAACCATGAGAAAAAGACAACAAGCGTACAAGTGATATTGAATTAGGTTAATAAGTAGCAAGTCAACTGCATGCTTAATATCAACGAGTTACATTGCGTTAAGTAAAACTTGCATAATTCATTGCTAACATTGTCAGAGAAGGTAGCAGTTAATCGGAATAATTTTTGCAAATCTTACTGTTTCACAAATAAAGTGCATATTAGGTAAATGCTATTTGTGTAAAAAGACCGTAAGAACTGTACACGCTGTCTTACTTTCAATCATTGCTCCATGTCGAATAGTTAAGTGAAGAAATTTTACGTCTAAACTTGTGTCTACACATCTCTTCTTGCATCCTAAAACTTGAACTACACGTCCACAGGTGTAAGGCAATTAAGCATTAATGTGAAATTCTGATACATTACAGTTGGTGACGATGACAAACTTTAACGGAATAAGTATAACTCTCTATGTCAAGTGGCTACCGACAGACTATCAGAAGATATAAACTCACAACATGATCAAACCGAATAAAACAGTTTAAGAGCTACGAGTTGGTGAACACAATTAAATACCACCGGTAGTTTACCCAGAAAATCGTCCGTGTTCAGTGCAAAGTTGGCCCACCATGAGGCACGATCCTGACCCAGCAATTGTAACCGATCGGCTATCCTTGCTTGAAAGAAGCGTTCGGTCAGCTCTGCACCCGTACGCAAAGTGCGCTGTAATCAAGTTAGTAAAATCGAAGAACCAATCATTCACAGAAAGATTTTTATGCGAAGATCATGACAACTGAAGAAAATAGGTCGTTTGTTTCTACTCTGTGAACAGAGTGATATAGTGATTTTGAACAAAACTCACTTTCGATTCACGTTGGATGCAGAGTAAACCTTTCTACTCGAAATGTGTCGAGATAGGTTTTTATCAGAATATTTACTAATGTCAAAGATCACCAAGTGGTATGGGAGATTGCACAACTATATATCTTAATATTGGCTTTGATAACAACAAGTACAAACGATAAAATATTGGTTACAACTTTATGTTCTATGTGACAACTCTTGCTGCTTTGGTTTATAACGTGTCACATATCAACGTTTGCAATCAATTTATCTGGACACGTGGGAAATTTGAAAGTAAATCGATGAATTTCAAGAATTCCACAAAGATAAATAAGTCAAATGCGTACTGACCACATTTCTTTTCACGTCAAACGTTTTGTCAAACAAAATGAAATGTTCAACAATATTTGTTTATAGGATTATACAATAAAGAAATGTGCTAACTAGGACAGTATCTTACCACGGTGCTTAGTAGAAATCGAAACAACTTAATTTCAGTTCTGCAGAGAGCAAATCCAAAATTCCTAATACCAACATCTAAATCGGAAAAGAGTAGCGAGAACTGAAGGTTTCCCGTTCCACACTTGTTAGAATGACAAGTCTGGTGTTGGAGTGCAGAGAAAGCTATCTCTTAAAGTGGATGAAGACATGTTACGTATAACGTGTGGATGAAACAGCTGGTTGTCGTTGTAACGAAATTTTAGTAAGTTACTCGAAAGGACTATTGCCTATGGGGTTGATCGATTTCGGGTTTAGGTGAGTGAATAAACATCATAAAAAGAAACGTTTACAACATGTTGTGGAGTATACCAATCGTCCTTTATCATTAGGAACAGCAATTACAACCCCGACAGATGTGCCTTTATGGTATTCAAAACAAACAACCGCCATAGAGTTAACTAACATACAAATTGCACACAGATATTTCATTATATTTGTCAAGTAACCCTTCGGAATCGTCGACTAAACAAGAAGGCTACGAGTAACATTACTCCAGGATGATGTACCCGTTCGTGTTTCTCTTTAAGTTTGCATTCACATAGGTATGAGTGATTCCCCAATTAATTACGAACGATAGTTGAGCTAGAAACCTGTAAAGATTAATGTCCTCGGATTCTACCTAACGGTTTTGATATAAATCCTATTGGTAACATGTTGAATTTATTAAGCTTTTCTTGGAATATGGAGATAAGACAAGTAGGTCTATAAAATGAAGTTTAATTTTGCAACGCACAGTTCTTGCAAACTAGTTTATAACCCGATCAATAGAACAAATGTCGAAGAGCTCGCAACAAGCTAGTTGTTGTAAAGGAATTCGAACATAACAGAATCTAGATACAGAAGTGTCCTTAAGTTCCACAACATCCGTTATATACTCAAAAAAGACGAACGATGAAAAAGAATTCTGTGGTCGCTGTTGATGCCGCACACAGGGGATTTGTTTGTGGAAACACTGAGACCATTTGTATTTAGTGGATAAAGAAAAAAGCAGTGTGATTTTACAATAAGTATAAAATTATCAATGTAGGACATTTTGGAGGTCAAAATTTCCCTCTACTGACCCTGCCGCACCCTACCCCGTGAACCCATCTAACTAGACGCCTGTTATTGTTATTCAGAAGTATTAATTTCTCCACCCTGCCTCTCACATTCATTGAACCTTACTCACCCATTGTTCTCTGTCAGTCTCACCCTCCCCACCCTTGTGAATACGGCCTTCCTATGGGCCGCCGTGAAACTGATGCCGACTAATCGGTCCGTCCGAAGACCGGCTATTTAGACACCCATTAGACCGATCCGATCGCATTTCGTCGGTTCGTCACTGCCTGTCGGTCGCCTGTGCTTGTACTTGTGGTTTTTGGACCCTTGACGGCCTATTGCGGCCAACCATTGTATCTTATCTCACGAACGAAAACGAACTGGTTTGTTTCTTGGAAGTGATTATACTGTGTACGTCAATAGTACCACGGTTTCCAGCGTCTTGACTTGGTTCTGGTATTTGGCGTCGTTGGTTATACGTGCGTCACTCAACGTTCATCGGAAGAACGTACAATCCATCTATATATCTTTCTGACAGGCGTACGGCACCAAATGCATTACAGTGAAATTTAACGACTACCACAACGCATGAAAAGAAGCTTGTTCATACCACAGGTCCAAGACGTGTGGTCAGTGGCAAATACCATATCTAGTCAACGGCAAACCCTGTGAAAGAACCCATCAATTAAGGTTGAACAGTTCATTAGTTCTGAAGAGGGTTCAAACTAAGGGCTAGATTTATAACTTCACACGGTACATTTGGTTACGGAACTTAAGTAGCGTGAGGTCAAAACACCAGCCGACACACTTGTTACTGCGTTACTATCGTCACAGATGAGATGTTCATAAAACTGTGAGGACACAAACCACGATCAAGTGCCTGAATGCAAACAGTCACATCGATCAAGTTCGGCAATGTCAGTCAGAGAGAGAATCTTTGTCTGTAAGCCCTTGGCGAACGAAGTCAAATGTGTGCACGTCTAGATATTTGAAACAACAACAGCAGCAACAGTAAGGATCAATGTGACAAAATGACTCGGCCCGATACAAAGTGACACAGCTGATCGACAATAAGTGGTGGAACCGTAAAGGTTAACTTGTCAAACGCACGACACATGTGTGACAGCAATCACAAATTGAGTGCACCCATTTGTCTTTGGGACAGCATGTGTGTATGCGTGTTTGAAAGACAGAGAAGGTTCGGGTAAACAACCAATATTGTTCATGACAGTTTCCGATCAAATGGTAGTTTTTAACCGGATTTACTATCCACTTATAATCCTTTCACAATATAAAGAACAACCTACATGAAACCGAGGAACAACAATAACATAAGGAAGCAGTTATAATCCACTTGTATATTTGATCTACATAGTAGCTCACTGTATAGCTGATAATTCGGTCCGTTAACGTACAGTCTCTTACAATTGGCCTAGCCTGAATAAACCGGATGTTTAGTATTCAGAGCCTTTTCATAGAGAGCACTAGATTCTACTGTACATGACCGCAATTCCGGTTATTAGATCAAACAAAAAGTTGCACGGTCACCATCCCCCATAAAAGATGAATTGAGTGTATGAACAAATACATATAAGTTGTTGAGATTGTCCCAATCACAAAAGGTCGTTACAAATTCGATAGATACAGGTTCCTCGGTACAACTAATGAACCATCAAAATCGATATCCGAAAGCATAAAAATAAGCAAAACCCAAGTGCAAAATACAATTGCCTCCAGCCAAGAGATTGACGAACAATGGGGTTCAGGCACCAAAGAGGTCGTGAAACAAGCTTAAACTAGACCTGAATAAGGAGCAAAATTTTTGTCGAACTGTCCGGTAAAATTCCAGTAACAGAGAGAATGAAACCAATGATGGTTGGGCTATACTATCCAAGACTTCAAGTATGCAGCTGGAGAAAATTCTTTGTAGCAGAATGTATCGGTGAGTTTGTGGAAGAGGCACATGAAAGAAACATGAGGTGCGTAAGAAAAAACATACTGGTTCCTTAAGGCATAACAATCGCTGTCAGCATTTGAATACACGCTTTAGAAAATAATCTAGAAATGTTTCTCAAAATGACCAGTTTCTTGTGTGTACAGCATGCGAACGTAATCAAACAGCAGAACAACAAACAATAAAACAAATATGTAGTTATCAATAGTTGGTAGCCCATACATACAAATTACAACAAAACAATATATTCCTTTTATCTTTTCAAGATGACATAGCGTACGAAATACACAGCCGCTCGTCAAAACTTTTCGGAACAATCACAACCCTACAACAACCACTTTTACGAGTTTTTCACAGTGGTCACTGTTTCGTTGAGCTAAAACTAACAGGTAAATGCAAACATCTAACACGAAGCCGTACACTGATTTCCGCAAAAGTAGATCGGACACGGGATAGTACGCTAATATGTGAAGGTAAGAGAAACTTCTGAAACGCAATTCGTCGTATAATGCTTGCATTGGATGAGAACACATACCACTACTACACATGGATAGTTCGAAGAATCCATATTGTAATGCAATGTCAAGTGCATAGATTTAACCTGAAAGAAGTTGAAGTCGAAGAATACAAACACATGCCACATAAATACCTCAAATAAATCAACTGACTTACATGTAAATCGCCATCCGATAGTTTGATGCGTTGAAGTTGGTGTGGCTTAAGGTGTATCTGTAAAGCCTGAACGCGCCTGAATCAGAAAGAAAACAACATTGCAAATTTAGTTTAACGGTGAAAGCACAACGGAATGAAGGTGTAAGATAGTGGTTACTATTCAAGGCCATTACAATGTGGATGCGTCAGCACAGTTGCAATAAAGTTAATGTTGATCGCTTGCTCAGCTCAAGTTCGATCGGATAAATTTCAATACCACAAAGGAGACTGTTCCCCCAGGGAATGCGTCACGGGTGGCCGATACTGACGTCCACGAATATATAGACCGCCTAAGACCTCCATCTTTTAAAAGTCAAAACAGATGCACTTTCCGTTTGCGGCTGGACCATACTCCCTGGAACTTCTGTGTAACAGTTTCGTATAGAAGGAAGAAACAATCCGCGAGCTAACCCAGTTATGGTAGACTGAATGACCAATCGCACCTGGGGTAGACAGTCATGTCGAGGAGGAAGCAAACAACAATCCTAGTATGCATCAAGCATTGACCGCACAAAGTTTAGCGAGAACACCGGTGACATCTGTAACTCACCAAACGCCTGATAAATCCTATTCAGGATGTTAGTAAACTCTTTATCAAAATTGCTGTAACAAAGTAACCGTTTCTTCAGTTTCAATTTCCGATCCTTCCACAAACCTCGAAGTGGCATCAAGACAACTCCATGTCACTAGTTACCGTGAAAAGCAGAAATTGCCTCCAACAGCGAATAAACGCTGATTGGTGAATATGAACAAAGCTCTACAAACATGTGAAGCAGATACAGATATCAAAAGTTATACACGCCGCGGGACTTTGAGCATGATAGCACCTAAAACAAAACAACTGGTCGTTGGCTTTCCACGAAACTATATGATGGGATTGAAGCTTTCGAGTAAATTGGTGCATGTAGAGTAACTCACAACGAACCAAGCGGATAGACGCAATTGAATTCTGAAGGAACATTTTGGTCACTCTGTGCGACTGGACCGGACTGAGGCAGACAACTGATCGAGAGACAACATCAAATGTTTTATTTCGTCTGGTTGTTCTGATTTCAATTGTGTCTTCCTCGAGACTTTCACTGGCTTACCATCTTGATAAGAAATTAATCTTACCACGACTTCAACGTCACTCACAGCTGACTATGCACTCTATATTCGAACAGACAAGGCAATCAGCTACTTTCGAAAAGCAACATCAAGCGTAAGTTTCGCCCTTATCGCACAGCAGATTCTTACTACGGCCAGGAGTTCAACTCAGGTCCACATTATTGAGACGAATTTCAATAGCCATGGCAATGGTCTCAAATTAGGCATGGCCAAACTATGGTTTTTGAAGGTTCAGCTCCGACGGTTTATGAAAATGACAATAGCAATCAATGTCTCGTCCTGCATCCCATCTTACCAACACTCCAATACAAAGTTCGAAACGCACAACTAATTTTCCAATACAACCGAACAAGCAGCACTAGTAGGGTATCTTCACAGTTGGTTAAAAACATGTTCTTAGCGCAGCCGATTCGGTAAAACAAAATGCCCTTCTACTGTCCTAAAGCTCTGACATTGTAAAAATGTTTGGTGGGGTACTGGTAAAGTTCGTGACAAAAGGAACACACACGAACTCGCCAAGAAATGTGTCAAATGTTCAGCGTGCAAGATGTGTGACATTTTAGGATCATGAGTAGGCCTAGAACAGTGTCAACCCAAACAACGACGGTATGTGGGTTGGATAGAATTTAATTTGTGACATGAAGACTGATGCTTAACGAGGTCACTATCGAGGTATCTGACGCTGTTTTAGCGCAGCTCACAGAAAAACCGTATTAAAAGATTATGAATGTGAATCACATCAAATAAGAGTGAATGCACCGACCACAGAGTTAAAACAGATTAAGCTTTTGTGCTATCAAATCACCTCAGCTGACCTTTCAAAAAAAGGTTGGACGTATAGATGTCAAACGTGTGCAAGAAGCCATATGGATCGATGAGCAAGGAAATTAACGTATCCAGAAATGATGCAACCAGAGTGATACAGCTAGGCGGCAACTGATCCCCAGTGGGCAACCAACATCTCTACCCCCATCGTCTTCATGGGTCCAGGTCCGACATTTTAATTCATCTGCCCGGGTGTCACTGCAGATTAGAGCCACATACACACAACGGAATTTCTCACTGACAGCCAATCAACTAGGTTCGACCTGATAACCTTTACTAAGCGCCCAAGCAGCATGTGTTCAAACAGAAAGAGGGGCAGCAACAGCAGCATAGAAGAACACTTAAAAATATGTAACTAATGCAACTCTAAAAGCGACAAAACTGAAAACTGCATTAGTATGAAAACAAAATCCGAAAGCACCAACGTCTTACTCGTCTGCTTTGGATTGAATTTGCGAGCGCCAAGATTTTGTGCATCGGCACAGAGTACCATACACGTCCCCATCGGATTTAGGAACCAGTGAGAGCCAAGACAACCCGTGAACTAAACGGCTTAAGAAGAACAGGAGAAAAAAACAAACGCAAAATTCAAATGAAGTCCACTATTAGTCGTTTTCTAAAATAGCAAGAAACTAATCATTTTGAAGGCGCAAGTTGCTATTTTTAAGCTATCGAGTGGTTATGCATTATGATTGAATAGTTACCGAATATATATTGTGTATGCAGACAAAATGTCATAACTAATAAGACAATTAAACGTAGACATACAAACAGATCCAGCAATAAGAAAAGACGAAGTTATAAGAATGTTGTAAATATGTAAACTTTTACTAGAAATATGAACTGTTTGTCTACTTTGCCCGTATCGTGCATATAAGAAGCTACCGCGTTGTAAGCTATAAAAAGGCTTATTATTGACACGGCATCCCTAAACGAAGCCAGCATGAAAAAATCATATTGAAATCCGATTAGATTAGCATCTTCAGTTCGGTCTAACTTCCAGCTGAAACTAAGTCGGTTGCTCACAATGGGCGTGACTTTCCTAGTACAGCAGGTGACGCGAAGATTAGCTAACCCAAGTACTTTTTTCCCACTTAAGTCGACAAATTGACCTCACTCCGAATGGAAAATAAAGCGACTGGCTATTGGTTCGAGGGATGAATTGGGTTGACAGAGTCAAATGAGCTCAGCACTAACGAGGATATAACAGACGTGTATCACTTATCAATTTGGGTAGCAGCAAAATAAAAAAACCACAACATATGGAAAACAGACAAAGGTTATGCAGACACCATCGGGAATCATGATTAATACATATCGCATGTGCAATCTCAGAAAGAAAGACGTCACTTGTATCTCATTGTTAATCTTCGTACTGAATAATACTGCATACTTTAAGAAAATCTATGCAGACTACGATGACAAAAGTGGACGAACTAACACGAACTCAGCCAGCATTCTCATGTTAACCTAACTGGTGGTGTTAGAACACGTAGACAACGCGACAACGTTAACATAAAACTTTTGAGTGAGGAAGTTTCTGGATTAGATCTAGTTAGGTTGAATCATGCTGTTGCACTAAACCAAATTCACGTGATATGCGTTTTCAAGCACAGATCAGTATCTTTCTTTCAAAAAGACGTACAGTACAGAGTAAAACAATTTTGGCATCACAGTAGCAGGTCTAAAAATGGGATTGTGACTGATATAACTGAGTCAAGTTTTCCGGTTCGTTTAATCCGGACTATTCATATATGTTCTTTAAGGGTACTTTGACAGCCCTCACATCCTAAATGTATTCTGTTGTTGTTTTCAACAGAACGAGTCAAAAACATTAAAGATAATAGTTTAATCATAGGATTTGGCCGGACGGATAACTCGGGGATAGAAAAAAACACGAAGGAATCGGTGTAATGATTGAAAGTATCGTTCAGGAACAGCGGTCCTTGAGCACCCGTTAGTACACATATCCCATCATGCCGCATAGGTGATTTTATGAACCGTTGGAAATGAATGCCATAATTAAATAATATTACTGATGAGTAATAGGGGATTTGAGTTTTCACATAAATCGAACACTATGGACAATTGATTGGATTTTGGAAAAATCATCCCAATACAATTTGACTGCCGATACTAGTTGTTGACAGAAACAGTCACGACATCAACATCATCCTCAACACGTTGATGACTTTTGTGAGTTTAACTTGCAGAGAAGTCCTAGTCGAGGAGTCATCGTTTGGAGTTACTTTTACTGTATCTACTCTTCAGGGGAATCGGGACATTACTCACAAGCAAATGTGGCTGAGCGTTCACATGTGACGACTCACTCGTCCCAAATGTTAGGTAATCAACACAGAAGTCAACACCGTTCTAGTCCTGACCATGACAAGAATATGCACTACTGATGAGCTCTAACAAGAGCGAAACTGGAGTATAGTACTTCTTTTTGAAAGGCGCTGACTGGTAAGTCTACGGGAGTGTAACAGTTGTGATCAGTTGTGAGTGTTGTTCAATTTATATAAATGTCATTACCTTAGTCTCAAAGAAAAAACTGAACGAACCTGATTAAGTAAAATCACTTAGCTGCACACCATATCAACTAATGTCATCATCATCATCATAGCAGCCATGAGCCTGACCAAAAGGTGCTGTGGCTCGGGCCGCCGCTCACCTCAACAGTGACGTGGAACATCCTAAAAGAAAACGCTACTAAGAAGTTTGAAAATTACTACAAGGAGAATAAGCGGAAGAACTAGAAATGGTATGGATACAAATACGCCATTAACTGCGACACATTGCCATCTCGGATAACGTTTCTAACCAGCGGTTGGAGTTTGAGTGATCACGAGGACCCCATCCAGGCAGGCGGCACCTACCAACTTTGCTCAGTAGAGCAGTCGGGATAGAGACGCTGACTTCATCAGGAAACCTTGCGTTAGACGTGACGTAGTTGCTGGCGCATGAACGAAATGCGGTAAAAACGATCACAGTCTACGGTGGGTAGTGTCTCTAGTAACTTATTCAGTTGTTCGTCTTCTGACGACATGACCACATTCAATTTCGTAAGGAAATGGAATGGCAAATCGAAGTGCATCACGACTGCAGTGCCATGCGTCATCCATGACCTTTTCAGAAGTAATGAAGTGTTTTCTTAGAGTTATTAGACTTCAACAGTGATATGGGTTACATAGAAATCAACGGCATCAGTTCTCTCATACGTATAAACTTTTCGGTCTGATTTCGATAAGCCGGTTTACCAGATGAGAACTATGAAGACTTTCGTGGTCTGTTGGTCACCGTATGACCAACGCAAACAATCGATGTCTAAAAAAAGCCACAGAAACCGACTAGCCCGGACGAACCACATGCCAGTTTGCAACACTGAAATGATAGTAGACAAATTCTAACGTTAAATCCAAAACAAGAAGGCAATGTAAATGGGAAATAGTTAACAACGGTCACTGTTCCCTGACTAGTGCTAAGTGTTGGAAAACTGTTCACAGTGAGGGAATGCACGGAGTCGAATTTCAATCGTTACATTGCGTAAGGTTCCATCAGAGTTGCATCTTCTCAGTTACCTCAAGATGACACAAAATTGCACAGCTCACGAGGCAGAAAATTTTGAGTTAATTTGAATGAATAACCAAAAGCAAAGCATCTGCGCTGAATCACCCCACATATAATAGGAAATGTCAGAATGACCAAAGACATGAGAGTCTAGTTTCAAACTATGTAGACACAACAGAAAATATAATGGTTCCCGATACAAGAATCCCAAAGAGAAGCAGCTTTTTATAACATATAAACCAGTATGGTGAGCGACCAAATGATTGTATCAATTGTTTTTTAACAAAGTGTATTCTGAAAGATTTAGCAAAAGCATCTCGTTACAACCTTCAATTTAAACGATTTCCAGAGATATTGTTGCTATAAGCGCAGTACAAAACTGGAGCGTGGTTGGAAACTGACGTCGAGATTGAATTCACGAGATGATACCATGAACTACCTGATTATTCATTCGTGAATTCTTCCATGCGCCGCGTACTGGACTAGTCAAATTCGAACGCAGTACATGTTAATTTTAGTGGTCGTGGAAATATTTAAAGAAAGCATTTGAAAAGAAGAGTGTTCGTTCACTTCAACTGTTCCAAGAAATACATGAAACAAGGCATTGGTGTAGTGAGGACACAACCACCAAGTTTTCTTCGATTAACTGATTTCATAAACCCATGTCATACAAATGTGTGGTGATAAATATGGTGTGACACTTGAAGTAACATAAGGGCGGAAATACTAGGGTGCACAATTGTTTCTGAGTACATATTCATCGTGATAGTTGTACTCTAAGTAATGTAAGCCACAAACCGTGCCAAAATCGATAACAGGTAGATGAAAGAACACCCGCAAAAGCTGATTAACCGAAAGCAAGTTGGCCGTGGGAATACGGTACTACGAAAACAAAAGCGCAACTGGATATTACGATAACCATACACGGTAACAGTCGATATATATATATATATATATATATATATAATTTGGCTTAATTTGGGCGATATATCACTTTAATTAAGCTAGAATGTTAACAATGTATACACAGAACATCCATACTGTCAACAGTTTACCTTAACTGAAACAGAAACCTCATGTATATTTTCTATGAAAGATTCCTCGGAATTGATCTGTGACTTAGACAACATCAATCTTGCTAATGAGCCGATATGCTCCGTTCATTAATCTATTACCACAAGAAACTCTTGACCACACTTGCGATCTCGTTAACACGAGTCATATTAAGACATCTCTTTTGCATGAACAGTTATGGTCGTGTACTGAAAATTCCAGTCTTGATTTTTCTCATCACTCAAATCACCAAACAGACAGTATAGACAGGAGCAACACATTAAGATCCATCCTTATTCGAAGTAACGTTAATTGTAGACAATATACATTATCACAAACGTCACGTTAACAACATGATAATATTCTATCGATCTAAACAAAGAATCGATACTCCAGTACAACAATCTAAAATGTCTCGGGTGTGACCGACAATATATGAGAGAAACAGGTAAACAGCTGTGTACAAGCGTGTATGAAGGCAAATTAGCGATGTGACGAGCCGACCCCAGATCACTATCATGGTACCACTGTGCAGATGCAGGTCAATAGATCAACACGGATCGTGCGAAAGTGGTCGCGCCAGTACAAATGAAAAGAGAATGGCTTTTGTTGGGAGTTCGTTCAATCGACACGTGGATGTAGAAAGCCACTACGTCAGCATCGTTGACGCAAAAACGAAAGACGAGCAAAGACACGTCGATAGGCAGATACGATGAGTAGCACAGCAACCTCTCCCCGGCATGCATTTATTTGTTTGATAACAAATTCTAGAGCGGATCTGAGAGGTTGTGATAAATCGTCTACTACTCGGTGTATGTCTTTTCTAAATATATATTAAACATTATATACATGTATATATAAATACACAAACCACAAATATCAGTTCGACCTTCAAGTGAAAAAGTTAGCGCAGCCCAACTGGCAAGAGGTTAGTGTGAGCATATAGCAATATAAGCAGAGTAAGTGAGCTAGAGGGACAACCATGAAGTTGTTGGCAGCAAAACTTTACCGACTGGTACAGCAAGTTAATGAACAATGTAGCGAATAACCGCCGAATGATTGCAGAGAACCATGCAACTATTAAAAAAAGAACATTTGATCACAGCCGTCCCAAATATAGTTCGACAACTGCCCACAACACACAAGCACATACGAACGTTCAAAATGAGTGAGAAATCCCAACTTGTACCAGGTTGGTATGAATGGAAAAAAAAGCGGCACTTCCAAAAGTATCGTTTTGCGAAAGCCGTCGAAAGACAAGAGCGTATGTGGTAATTCGACCTAACAAGCCCAAAACCTCTGTGGGTTTGCCACTCTCTTTCACACACTGACACAACCATGTTACCACTTACGATAATATGAGCGTATCAAATAACAACCAGCCAAACCATGAATATCAAGTTTACACAAAACGCATGATGTACGGAAAAGGAATTTATAGAAAACCTAAACTGCAAACGTTACAAATGGTTAGAATATTTTACAGAGGTGGTGTGCAAGGGAAATGGAGGGAGTAGACCATCGCATATTAATAAGAAGGTGCACGACACGAAACAAGGACGAATTCCAAGGCAAAACTGAAAAAGACAGTATACAGCGTCGATTGTTTTCTTTCATGCAATACGTATACAGTTTTTACCGTGCTAAGCATATTTATGTCGTACGGCAAAAGCTTCATAACGTAACAAACGAGCCAAAATGAACAGAGAAAAATGCGTATCAAGTAAAATCAAAAATGAGGAAGGTGTGGGAGAAGAAGCACATTGGATCTGTGCAGACAGAGAGTCGCAACACCAGTGTCATAAACTCCTGGTCACCGGCACGTTGGAATGCGTCTTTAACCAACAATGTCTACTGTTCTTTGGACCCCAGCCAGAACGTTGTGAACGCTCTAATTAGGCGAACTTCAGTGTCAATGCTGTTGTTCCCCAAAACCACGCCATGCGCTGGTCACCAGGTCGCCGTTTTTAACTTGACCTATCACTCGCAAGCACGATACAGCGTAGCCGGCGGTCAGTAGGCATTCGTAAGATGTATAAAAAAAATACGAAGCCTGTAAGGTGAAAAGAGTACGCTCAGGGGCCGACAGAACCTGTCACCCCGAGGACATGTAGGTAAATTTCGTCCTAGTTCCAACACAAACTAATATTTCGACGATACCCTTCATCCGGAACAGACAATGTGAACGTCCGCGAAAATGAACCGTGGTTTGCATCCATATAATAGGACCGCCCATAAATTAAACATCGAAATACAGAGAGCATACCAATGTCACAGAGGATGTGTTTTACTAAAACCCACGTGGGCCTTGGCTGCACGATTGGCAATCTCAACGAACATTTCAATAGCGCTGATACGGCTCCCAAAGTACCTGAACATCTCGACGACTTCTAACGGATTACCACTGAGGATGAAAGAAAGCTTGGAGTGTTGCTTATCCTGCAACAACACCTTGCATTTAAGAGATACGAAGGTCACGCCAAGCTACTAAAGTGAGGCTTCTGGGCCGTATAATAAAGTTAGGATTTCCCTAATTCGCTCAGAGTAGAACAATATCATCTGCATGCCCTGGCTCTTAATGTGAAGTGTTTAGCAGCATGTTCGCATCGACGAATTCGTAATCTATCCGAGCGCACCCTAAGATCTTGACTGCTGCAAAGTTTAACAGGAAAGAAGTTAGATAAACTTGTCGGACCCCAAGTGAGATATTGAAGGTCGGCAATAGATTGTTTCAAGCCCTAACTTGACCAGAGATCTGACACTAGCTTGTTTTCAAGATGTTCACATACTTCCCAGGCACACCCGTCCTTGATACATTGTCCAGGGTGAAGTTATATCAACTGAATTGGAGAATCCCCTAAAATCTAAAAACATTTTTTGGTCCGGAAGAAACATTTTTGTGAATTCACTGCTTATCGGACAATAGACAGTCTGTCCGACATAAGTTTGCCACAGACGTGTCGTTCTCAACACAACATTTACGGTTCAACAAATGACGACTATCGTTGTTTTGACGCCAAAAGTCGACCAGTGGAAGTATGAACGTACCATTTAGCGCGGCTTAAAAAAGGTTGTAAGACGTCAGAAAAAATACAAAAACAGAACACTGTCAAACTGAGTGGCTAAATTCATAACCTGCCATCATAATAGTCCTAAACGCCCGCCTGTTGTAGAGTGGTAGATAGGTTGAATGGGAATAGCAACTGAACGTTCCATCACCCGTCAAGTATGTCGACAGTCAAAAGGTTTCGACAACAGTGACGGTTAAAATAGCAAAATAAACCGAGAGTTCATAGTAACAGTAGAAAAAAGAGACATGTACTTTTCATTATATGCTAAGCAGATTTAGAAGAAATTGTTCACATATTATAAGACATGATAATATTGCAATACTAGTTGTTAGTAGCATCACCGAAAATTCGTCGAAGGCCAGTTATTAAGATTAAATTGTTTAGCGTCGAAATTTGTGACCGTGATGTCTATTCACACACCAACATTCCGCGGCGGTCGATTTTGTCTAAAAGAAACTAGAGAAAACAACTCTCCTGTTAAGGAACGTTCTTATCGGTAAACAACATTATTTCGGAGGCCTGTAAAATCAAATGATTATCTTCATTTACAAACACCCAATAAAAAAAATGACGTGGCATAGTCCCAAAATGGTTTACGATCAAGTCGAAAATGCAGACATTAGAACCGGTTTGAACTGTGGCATATCAAATTTAAATTGAAGGCATCATGATTCCAGACCATAGCAGTCCTTCAATTTGGTTGATGAAAGCTCATCATAATGATGTCCCTCAACATCAATTGCACTTAGACAAGCGCCTATACTTTGGTGACTGCGCGCGAGTATCAAGAAACTCCCAGTCAAACTCCACGGTGTGGTCACGGGATGCGTAAGAAATTATTGCGATAAGAATGGGACTAATTGCGTGCGTGTGTGACAGCACTGACTGGCTGTTTCACTTACCGTTTCTTTGAGCATGTGTGGTCTCCTAGTTGATCAATCACATTGCTGCGTGGCCATGAATGCTCTCACGTAATAGTTCAACCCCGAGGTATAATACTGTGGTATTCGAGTATCCACATCGCTTGTGTTCCAATGCCAAGTAAGAACATTTCGAAAAAATCTGACTTAGTGTCAGCTCCATTCAAAAAGTTTCAGACTAACGATCAAAAAGCCGCAGGAATGTGCCCTCATATATTTCCCCTTTGTACATTTTTCATCAGCAGGTTCGTTTGACAGTATGTACACTTGATCGAAAGAACACGTTACACGGATATATACGATTATGCATACCTATACTGATATAATCGGTCGCCAGTTTTAAGGTTTTGCAACCTAAGTGTCCAGGACTGATACCTGGTTTGGTATATTGCCCTAACCTGTAAGGAACAATTTTCAAAACAGCACATTTACAATAATGACGTGAACCCCAATGCGACCCTGTGACAATGAGAAAAAACGCCACCTGTCGTAGTAAAGAACAGGCATTTCGATCACGTGTGTCGAATCCCTCCTGAAAAAGATTACGCCAAAGCACAACATTTGTTCCTATTCCCTATTACCGCGTTTACTAGGTTCAAAAATCCGTAGAGCGGAAATCGTGGCTTGAATAGACAAACGAATGCGATGAAAAATATAGTGGGAAGACAACCAGAAATGAAGAAGCATGGAAATCAGGACAACCGTGCTCACAGAGTCAGAGCGGATAATACACATCAGACAAACAGCGATAGGCGGAGAGTGAAATTTGTGTCATTGGGTTGGACGTATTTGCACATACGATAAACTGTGGAAAGAACAAGAGATGCTAAAGATAACGATATCAGCAAATGACGATCAGGAAAAATTCTCTGAAGCACAAAGCAAGATGAGTAGAACAAATACTAAAGTTCAAATGGTTCAATAATCACTATAAACATCACGTGAATCACTGCGACTAAAGCTAGTGCAAACTACCACTTTGATGCGGTCTGTGTCTATCTGCACTAACAAGGGCGCAAAACAACTACAGATAGATCCGCTGTTATGCCATTAAAAACAATAATTCTCAACTTGAAAAACGGTCGGTTCGATCCCCCCATCCTGCACCTGGTGAATCCAAACAAAATGAAGCCAGTTTTGGATTGCCTGTTTGAGGATGAGCATCATGAAACGTTACAAGAGGTCTGTTTATTCACGAAATTCAATAAGAAATCGCTTGGTGATTGCTATTAAGCCCAAACTGAAGTCCGCCTTATCACGTACTTATGAGACTGACCAGTTGTGCTGGGTTCAAATCATTAGGGTCCAGTTTCACATGACCGCGAATGCAGTTTGTCCAGCAGTTCTGCTCTGTCACGTTGCGCGTCAGTTCACTTACAGTTACAGTGATGTTAACCTAAGCAGAACGGATCAACAACTATCCCCACGAGTAGCAGAACACGTCCCGGAATGGCTAGAAGAACTGATGATGCAACAAGTTGCTTAATAAATAAGGGTTATAATCCCGAAAAGAATGTACCATTAGTAAGCTTTGAGCCAAGGCTGTAAGGAAATGAGAATGTTCAACTATAAAAACCACAAATGTTCTGAATAGTAATAGATGTTCTATATGAATTATGAGGCTTTACGAGAAAACAAAAACCAAGAAATGACACTAGACCAACCCTTCTTAAAGACTGGGAGAAGTGTGTAAACAAGTTATCCGTTACCACGAATGATTTATAAACTATACGAATTTGTGTTTTGTGTTTTTCTGGTTTGCAAGAAAACTGACTGTTACAAATCAGCAACGCCGTCGTGAAGGTAAGAGATTTAGTCAACGTTATTCTGAAAAATTTCGTGGAACTACGTGCTAATTTACTTTAGCTGTTAGTTGTTGAGGCATGGTTGTTGAATGGGTTGGTGCACTTGTCCGCGAAAAACACCCCTCCACTAAGAACACATCTGGCAATCCTCGTGGGTGTCTTCTACAGAAGTAAGAACCATACTTCCAGGCTAAGCCACAAGAATGGAAAAATTCCCGTGATAACACATTCCCAAAACGGCCCCATGAAAGTGGTAAACACCAAGAATCATTCTATAGTACCTAATTAAGTGTGGCGACAATAAGCGGATAATCAAGAGCAGTGCAGCAGTCTAAGGCGACTGACCATTCAATCATTATAGAAAACTAGACCTTAAGCCATAAATTCTTATCCTAAGTACCGCGTCCAACCGACTGTTTGTTACTGTTCACTAGTACAATGGTAAGACCTTGAAACAGTCTAAAGATACCAATACCAACTGTCTGATACACATAATCGTGCGTTGCAGGTCCCGTTAGTTAGACAACGCCTGATGTGTCTAGGTCTGAACAACGTGGCATTATCAACCCTTTGCATAAGGCCAACACAGTCTAACAAGACAACGGAACTCCAGTTTAGTAACACCCCTATCAACTATGAGTATCAAGGTACAAAACATACAAAGAAACCGACTGCCGTGAAGTTGATTCACAATGTTGTGACAAACGATCTATGGTCGGTTAAGTTTGTATGGAACAACACAGAGTAAGCGAACAGATACATACCGATAGGCTTCCATCGGTTTGTCTGCAATCTGTTCCATTTGACGACGCCAAAGACGTAGTTCTAGTAATTCCAACTGCCCGACCAGAATAACCAAAATGTCAACGGGACGAGCCTGAAAGGGAGGAAAGGTATTCTACGCTAAAACAGGCAGAATATGAGAGATCGAAATAGAAGAAATTATCAACCCACCGTAAGTAAACAAGAGTACTCAAGGCTACTATGAGTAAAGATGAGCCCATCATAGACATCAACAGCACCATCCTAGATATCAGTGCATCAGATCAACGTTTAACCGCTGTACAACTATGAGTAAACGAAACAATCAATAACCAGGAAGCAAAAGAAATGAAAGAGATGGAACTAGGACACCAAAAGCACGAGTCTAAGCACAAACATCAAGACGTCTAAATTTCGGAAACGGGCGACTGTAATGCCATCCCGTAGAGACCAAGCTAATATTTTGCAAAGCGTTTCGACAAGCGCTTGCTTTGAATATCTTCTGGACTCGAGCCACAACAAAGACTTGCGTTCGCACAGTCTAAGTATGTGCGGTCGTCACACGATGAGCTGGAACTCGGACTGACGCGATCCACGATCATTTAAATGACTCAGTCAGTCAACCGATCGCTTTGAAAGTCCAGATATTACAGGAAACACAAGCGACAATTAAAACACACTGCATATGGCTTCTGAATGCAGAAAAAGAAACGCCAACGTCGTTGTAACGAAACGGTTACACGGGTCCAGTCGTAAACTAAGTCTCAGAACAGCTTTCCGTATTGCGTGACAGATAAGGACCAAAGGGTCTTAATGGTTTTCCGAGACTAAAGAAGTGAATGACATTCGATCAGCGGCGAATGACAGTGAATCCCACAACTATCTTGCCAAATCGCTTCACATACGTTCATACGTTTCCGTCTCCTCTTATTTGGCTTTTCTATCTGCTCAGTGTATATGATATTCATTTTCCTATTGTTTTGAGGATACTCTTAATTATAGTAGTGCAGTATGTAATAATATACACCGAAGGACAATATACTTCGTTCAAATCACTGGTTAACTGTTTAGACTATGTTTTAATTTCCAATCGTGTGCTTTCCCATATATCACAACTTCATCCTCTTCGATGAAGGCCGTACTCAGTTTGTTTGTAACGGATCAGTCATGCATTCTATTCGCGTCTAAACATGAATGAGAACCGATCACAACAGTGTGCTCTGCCTGTACACACTCGTTTGGTTAGTTACAAGTGCATGTACGTATCCAACACGAACGAACAAAGCGAATGTCAAACACATATTACATAGCCACATTGGCATTGTTTAACAATAACAAGGACTTCGGAAGATGAAACTGTAGCATTAACAGGTTTATTCAGAAAATACTGTGAAAGTGGAATGATTTTAACATTCACCAAGTCACACAATCACAGTCGGTTCTGTTTGTACGTAGAAGCCTTAAGCAAGTGTAACAGAGCTATGAATATTTCAGTTAATGATGTCAGAAGTTATACACAGCCACATGACTACACTATTAGCCCAAACAAAAACAAACTTCAGTCAAGAACGTCAGGTTTTGATGTATGTATAAAGAAAAGATACGCATGTTTTAATTCAAACTATCGTGGTCTCAACCGGCACCAAATTTCAATAAGGTGAGCAGATCGGATCAACGTCGATCAATAGGAGATGGTCAAGCCAGAGGCAGAACAAAGGCAGCAAAAGTGGTAATAACTGCGTTAAAAAAACCGAGCAGATTAGATAACACAGTCAACTGAAAACATTTTACCAAATAAGATATAAGTGGAGAAACAAATGGTGAAGTGTAACAAAACAACCATCAGCGCTAACATCTAATGCAACGGGATTCGAAGAGGGCAGTTACCAAATCACCTGACAGTATCACCATACTCAAAGGCTTACCCTAATCCAATTGGTTTCAACTGAGGGAAGGCGTATGGATTATACATCATGTATTCTTTGTAAAAAAAATTGTAAAAAGCAGGATAAAATGTGAACAAATTAACTGATCACATAAAACACCCACTGGATTTTAACGAATAACTTCCCTAATAACAGTGCATAAAAATCAAAAAGGGAATATGAATCGTTTTTCGGAAAAAACCGGTAGACCTATTCAAACTCTTCAGACTGGTCGATACGTCTCCGGTTATCAGTTTCTGTTGGCATAATGCCAACCGCCCGTAAAAATTACAATTTTAAAAGTCTGCTGCATAAAACGACTGAGCAACCTCAACCCATATATTGCTTTTCGAGGCAAAAATAATCTGATCACGAGCACCCGAATGAACGGAAGTGGGAAACAGGAGCTTGGGAAGGGGGGGTCATTAGTTTGAATTATGTATAAATAAACATGAAGCCTAGCGTTTCGACTTCAGCATCGCAGTTATATTCTCCAGTAATCTATTCTGTATTTTTTGTTGAGGTATTATGGTTGAATATTGCGACCGTTCAATTATTTGAATCCAGATTGAATTCAATTAAATATGGAATTTCAACGCGGTGCTGAACCCCATATTTTAAGGGCGCGATGATAAGCCATTTTTGACCTACCGTGAGTGACCGCAGAGATAACGGTGGCAGGGAATCTGCACACACAGATGTGATTAATTTGCGCGAAAGTGACGTGAACAAACGTAGCTAACACCGTTAGACATTCCAACAGTCTAAGCCCTCTCTGGACAAACTCTCCAGATCAGCAAAAGCAATTAACTCACCATCACCGGTAATGTAGTTGAGTCAAAAATAGGGTTACAAACAACTAGTGAAAAATGTGTCTTATTCATACAGCATGTTTTGCAATAGGTAATAACTAAGCATCCATTTCGCAAGGTGCTGAGTAGCTCGAAGACCACACAAGCAGGAGAACCACCTATCGGGATAGAAAATAGCTCCACTTGGTCGATAAAAGGGTGGAATAAAATGTGGATCAACACATGCACACATACAAACGTACGTTGTGGTACATACAGGGCGTGAGCTGGTAAACGAAGGAATGTATTCTCGTATCTACAGAATAGTTAAGGATTTAGAAGATAGAAACAACAAGGGGGAAAAACAGACCAAACTACCGTATAACTTATTCTTCAGAATGGGAACAATTTTGAAATTGATGGATATTCAACCGATGTGAAGATATCGGAGATAGATGAACATGTTGAACGATGACGGATTGCTCCATCAGAAACAAAATAGCCAAATAAAGTCGGAACATACTCGTAACATTGGTGTAAAATTGGCAGACGATGCCACACGAAAAATATCCGGAGTACTGAATATACCAGATAAAGTGGACTGTACAATGCTGTGTAATCATGTGACCTGTTAATTAGGCCGTAGATTGCAAAATAATAAACTAGCTTGAGTCATACTGCGTATAGGATGGTCCCCATGAGCTCAACAGAAGTAAACGGTGGTGTGGTGAGCACCATCAGGAAAATTATATGACATTTCATATGATCATGGCTCTCAAACCAGCAAAATCAAGAGCAGGTTGTGACGTAATTACCTCGAACGGTCTTGAACTGGATGGCCAAAGTAAACGTAACGCCTGAACAAATTTTTCTGAGCGCACAACTGTGAATTCCAATCGCTTTTGCGGGGGTCAGAATACGAAAGTTGACTTCTTCAGAATGAAGATTAGGCAAGTGGTCACACGCTTATGCAAAATGCTTCTTTTACGTCCAAAAGAGACAAGTCTCACTTTATTTACATGAACACACATGTGCATGAGAGCAGTTTTTCGATTACACAAACGGTAGGGATATTATTATCAATACCACGTACTACTTGATAAGTAAGTCATCTTACGAATAACTCTTTCTTCAGGCTTTCGATGGCGAGCCTCCTGTTAATGCTAAAGCCACGTACAACCGTTGCTTCTATATGAGAAAGAGCAGAATCTACCGAATTGCCCGTCAAATATATATTTGTGACTTCCAACCGTGTCGGTGAAGTATTCAATCAGTTTCATGCGTTTACTTAATGTGATCAAAGGTTGTGAATTCAGTATAGTTAGTTTGAAAAAGGGGACCACAAAATATGGAATAATGTCTTCTTTTGGGAACAATGCCGTGTCCCTTGTTTATCCGACCTCCTTCACCATAGATTGTCAACACAATATCTAGAGGATTACAATCATCAGTTTGGATCCTCTCTACTCCTGATACTATGATCCTTGACTGCAACTATGACAGCGAATGAGCCCAACTGAATTTAAAAAGTCTTTACAAAAAGTTTATGGATCACTGATTCGACGAAGCTCATGTATTCCATCTTGAAGGGGAGTGAATTTTCGGAAAAGCACGATAAAAACACGCCTGACTGCACAGAAGCCAAACGTCATCTCGTTCGTATTTTCTGGCTTATTTTCCTTCCCGAATTTGACAACAAAGGAATACATGTGTCATATTTCACAAAAATGAAAAACGTTCGATAGGGTTTCAAAACGTTCTAACATCTTGAAATCCACATCCAACTTTTCAAAAACTTTCCGAGACCTAGCGAACATTACGTGAAGCTAACTTCAATCACACACCATTGACAAAGCGTTCCCGTAACCACAACCTTGTCCGTTTAGTGATGAATATTCGGCTTTCAAACCATCTGACATTTTTGGGAACGACTAAAGACAACGCTTCAACTTGACAGCGGTATAGCAACAAGGGATAGGTGCATCAGCTTGTTTCGATTATTTTTCTTTTTTTGGGTGTAACTCTTTTAATATAAAATCTATTTAAACAAAATTCAGCTCATTGTTATATACACAGATTTGTTCGTTTGCTGTGAAAAATGGCTGCTAACGATTGAATAATAAGGAATATATCATGAACAGAGAATGTAACCGAATGCCAAGAAATTTAACACATTTTTCGAAGGAGAATTGCTTTGCCCCTGTGAGTTAAGGAATCCGAAGAAGGTGCTTATTAGGACGACAAATTAGACTGGCTATAATGTGAACCCAGACTACCTAACTCAATTACGGAACAATATTTGTAGGATTGTTATAACCTGATACATTTTAGGTAGCCATGAACAAGCTTTTGTTGGAAGTGGAGTAATAGACCTGTTGGGTTACGTGCCGTTCGCGTTAGCGATCAATTCGTCACACGCAAAAACATACTGTGAAGAGTAGGACATACAAGAAACTTTTTGAACAGATCGAGTTTACGCGTAATTCACAAACAGTTCCCAAAGGACCACGTTGTAATTAAGTTTCCATTAATAGATGCTTCGAAGCATATCTAACTAAGTGGAGAAGTTTGAAGTGGAACCAAAGATAAACTCTGTAAATGGAGATTGAAGACGTACAGATGTTTTAACAGAGCAGTCAAAAATGTTAATACGTAAGATTTACAGTCTGACAAATTTGGCGCATGTTCAGTTTTACATGTGAACCCTGATTTCTGCTTGATGATTTCCATTTCTGTAGTATACATTTGATAATGTGTAGAGTAACTAGCCAGGCAAAAAATTGTATGCATTAACGTTTTTGACTGTTTTATTACAAGTCATTTCAAGAAAATACTACCTCACACACTTCTGAAACAGCGTCCCTCGAATGGAGCTCTGAACCGGTTGGAAGATCTTGTGAAACTGGGGTGTAATATTGCCAGAGAATCTGTGCTCGTGAAATTCTTATCTGACTGCTTAAATCGGAATCGTTACTTTGTAAACCATTACAAAAGACTTCGCGTTGAGAACCTGAGATTGACTCCTGAAAACCGTAGACGTTTAGCAAGAGGTCATCTAGAGAACTATACCGGAAAATTCCCACAATATGAATAAACGATCACTCGTGAATTAACTCAGACTGATATATCATTTGTAGTTTAGGAACTTTGGTCGTGTTAAGGTTGAACAATCTACGAAGCTAATGTTAGCTTTACTGGAAAAGTCAATTATGCATCGTTTTAGTTAAACTATATTGCCCAAAGCTCTCAGTAGACAGTTACTTTGTCTTCAGCGCGTCTGATTACTCTGCGACTAGAAGCTCTCTCTTATGTGGGTTAAAATTACACATTCCACCAAAAACATGCAGTAGTATTAAAACACAGGCTCAAGTTGTACTACTTTCTAGACAACTCTTACAACTGACATCAATCCCGAATGACAATAGTCAGTGGTTTGAAGCAAAATTAGTCGATTTTTAACATTAACATCCGACAGCAAATACCAGACACAGATGTGTCCTCACACCAAAAAAACCAGATATGTTTTGAAACAGGTCAGAGAGAACCACGCGTTGATGATTTGCCTCTGGACAAGCGGTAAGGAACAGCCAAATTAAACGAATCGAATTAAACAGAGAAAACGTTGCCAACCTTGAATGACTGTTCTTAATTGGTCAATGATGACAACCTTGATATCACAGTGAGTTCAAACAGAGAAAATTAAGGAAATTCCTTTAACAACTTAACCCTCTCAACAATAGTGAAAGCCTTCTCATCCAGAGAATCTTGTACACCGTAGCTTTATGGATTGTCAACATTTCACAAGGACAATGTGTCACTGCAACCAGTTCTGTCGACTTCTAATTCACCTCAACAGAAGTTAACAAAATGGTTGGTTAGGAAACTTGAACCAATGAAGTAATCTATAGCTACGAATTTGCCAAACAATCGTTTTTAATCTGCTGAAATTCGTGAGAATGTCAGCCTTCACTGAAAACACATGGCCAGCGCGCATGCCGACTCCTCATTCACAAATGTACCTCTACGTAAGACCACTGGAATCTAATGTCATCAATGCGAGTCAACTCGCGTTACATACACCAACGTCTGAGCTCGAAAGGCCACTTCTTTTACACATCCCGGATGTAAAATCCCACTTCCAACACACAGCCTATAGATGCAGTCATAGGAAATAACTTGGGAACTATTTTGTCTGACATTTTTATGGCTCATCTAAAAAACCTAGCGTAAGAAATTATCTCTCCGACACACAAATGATGTGTTACTAGACTGACAGTGAAGAATATGGTGAAGACATCCTGATGATAGTACACGCACTGCGTGCCAACGTTACACTAAATTCAGTACAAGAATATTATGATCTCCTACCGTTTTCTGGACATCCGTATTAATCTAATTGGGGAGGGGGGCGGTGCAACGCTTAGCTTACCTGAAATACAATTGGAATGGTCAGTACTCGAATTTTGACGAATTATTATGAAATAGGCCTTATGAGAACGTTGTTCAGTAGAAACAGGTAGATATGGACTCAGGATAATTCAAAGTGAACTGCAATTGACAAATCAGGTTCTCTTGGACACCGAGTATCCACAATCACTGATCTCCGAGTTTCCAAATGAAAAACTCTCCGGACATATAGTAACAGTGGTGCTAAAGCTGAAGGTCTTTCTGAAATAGCCGAACAAAGACTATGTCAGTACGTCGTTACGGCACCGATCAAAAGCCATTGCAGTACGAACGTACGATGTCGGAGATGTAGTAACTTACATCACAAGGCGGATTCCAATTCTACCTCTGAAACCTCAGTTGCCTTCGGTTGCTTGATCCCACATTATTTACCTATTTTCATGCAAACGCTAGTTCGAGTATACTGGTATGACGGAACGGCAGCTAATGTTCGGGACCACGAAACACATCTCAACGTGGATGAGGAAGCATGTGATACAAGTACGAACCGGCATGCATATGTGCACACAGCACCCGCTCCATAAGCCACAGGCATCAACAATCGCTCATCACATTCTGCAGAGCCATCCCCAACTGAATCCCATAAAGGCACTCACAAGTGTTCATGCAGCTGATAAGCCCCGGTTGTTATGTTATCCTGAGTGAGTTGCTCTGAAAAGTTGGTATCCGCTTCTGTATGCAGAAGAACCTGGTTGTCACCTTAACGATGTCGTGGTAACAGTTCTAATAGTTGACTAACGAACAACACAACCATATAATTATTTTGTATGTAAAGTTTCACATTTGACCCATGGTTTCTCTGTTCTCTTGTACGGAGTTGATAATATGCAGGAAAAAGTCGACTAATCAAAAATCGTGAGCACTGACGTTTCTGATTACCCTATTGAAATTTGTATCGAGAATATCCTGTTTTGTATAGAGGAGTGTTGTTAATTGGAATGGGTAACCGTCTGCGCGACGGCACACGGATCAAGTCCAGCAAACGAAACAATCTAAACAGCGTTGAACAAGAACATGCTAAACTGGGCAACAGTTAAGTGCAAACAATCGAACAATTGTGTAACTCAGGGTTGTATACAAATCAGATGTTTGGAATCACATACACCGTCGTCAATAAGTTGCTGGGAATCAAGAAAAAGCCAAGATGTGCAAATAGCTATGTCAGGTAATCACTAGTTTCTACGGCTCAGACACTCTTTCGAAATACCAGCTCATCGCTTTGCGCGTCGTAAGCTTTCTGAACGGGAGGCCAATGTAACACGTGGGTTCAAGCGATGAGGACACTGACGACAATGTCTGATTCTCTACAGCGTTACACGTTTTTAACTCGGTGGCGTGAAGAAAATGAGCACCTATGGTTAGAGATACTGTCGAAATCAAAATGTCTTAAGAGCTTACCCCCTACATGATATTGTCTCCATTGCTGTTATCCTTGTTTGTTGTTGTGTCAAGGCCTGGTAAATTAAAACAGGTTTGGCAAAAGAAGATATCCATTAACAGTAGTATCTCCTAAAGACAACATTAACAATGCAGATCGAAAGTAGTTTCCCATAGGCTGAAGGACAAATTGGAATCTGCAGTTTCGGAAGAAGTCTGCAACATCTAATTATTTTCGAAAACTTTCATATTTGATATTTGTCACCTTGCAGTGAAATTCGGTCAAAATGGGCACTAAGTCAGGATACTCTTTCGGAACAAGCATACGAGACTAGTAACAAATACAAACAGATCCTGTGAACTTCATACAAGAAAGTTCCACTTGCGTAATAGATATCCCGCCAAATATATCGTCCCTATTCTCCACACTAACGTCCGTACCATTTTCTTGAGATTTGGATGTTACTCCCACATAATAAATACCATCCGCTAAAACATAATCTGTAATAAATAGTGAGTGACACAGTATAATCTGCGTAGGTACAAGTTGGCAAACACACCATTTCCGACGAAAACTTTTCTAAGCTCCAATTTATAACCAATGCTCATTGCCAATTCATTTAATTGGTTAGAGGAAACTGGTAAGTTCTTGGATCGCCTTGATCTCAAAAACATATACACTTTTCCGTTGGCAACCTGAAATGCTCACTGTCGTTGGCCTCAAACTTTATGACCATACTGTGTTCCAACTATCCGTCTTTCGTTGACTTCTGTACTACACTTGCTCACTCGAAAATTGAGCAGCATCCCCCGTTGAGCTTCCAGCATAACTCAAATCTTGTATATAGGTCATCTTCCGAACACAGGAATGTATACTATCTCATGTTGTGCAAACACTGGTTTACTGGGAAGTTAACTTCATCTGACACATCTTGGCCAGATGATGATCTCCAAACTCTCTGATCCGTCGGATAGGCACCGGTCGAATACGATTTCGGGGCCTATGGACAGACATGTAGTCATAAATACATCTTCGTCAGATGAGCGCACCTTCATGACGGCAGGCACAAATACAAGAGAATGACTAGGTTACCCTGATAAATTTTTTCGGTCATGTGAAAGATTTTCAGGCCTACGATAACATCAAACTATCATATACCTGACCTATAAGATACTGTGACAGCCTGATTACAAAGTACTCGACGCTCTCGGATTTGTGATGGTGTATGCACGCACTCAAGAGTGAAATGAAAGCACTGTGCGTATTTCAATGTTAAAGTTGATGGTGTGCATCTTCCTATTAACAATCATGGTCAAAACTACCGGCGACCGCACGTATCTGCTGTGGGTAGAATCTTCGGGGATGGGGGATATTGATGAACTGGGAAAGGCTCTTGTTGGGAATGAAGGGCGACCCCACAAAGAATGCAAATAGACTGAAGATATCAAGGGGTTACGTTAATGACCCTTGCGAGAGAGATGGTTCTTGCTGGAAGAACTTGTGCGAGGAAAACTTGTTGGGGAACGAGTCACCAGATTGTCCAAACACAATACACAGGAGAATAAAAATTACAGCGTGGATCAGAGAGTAATAGGTGAGGGATCAATACCGACTCCATTCTAACTCCGAAACTTCTTAGAGCAGGTGGTTACGTTAAAATTTTTAGTCCGAATGTAAGGGGTTAAGTGGACAGGGATAAAAGTCAAGATGGAATTAAGGTTTCGTATTCCCGTAAAATGATGCCATGCAAAAAAAATAAAACAGAAATGAAAACGATACAATCAACTGCTACGGATGGACGACGCTAACCTCTGAAAGACACGAAGGTCGATCTTGGATCGGCCGAATCGATTAGATAAACTAGCCATGCAACTGGTCCAACAAGCGAAGATTCTCGAAAACATCCTGTATAATCAAATATACTAATCCTAACACGAATACAGCCTCATTTTCGATAAACGCGGTTGAGTACGGATGAAGTGTCTGCTGCACCGTTTACAGTTCAATGCGATGGCTGATGATTAGAAGAAAACCCATGGAGGTCAAATAGTGGTATTGTCACTTATTAGGAAAGCCCGGATCAACCTGCTAAGCAGAGTTAAGAGGCAACGCTTGCCAGAATGTAGACAACATACTCAACCATTTTGGCAATTGGTTACACTCTCAAACACAGCACGGCAAATTGGTTATGTTAAAGATATGCTTTGCTGAAGAACTTAATCAAAGAGCAAAATTCAAACCTGGCGTCTTCATGAAAACAGACTGGCTGATACATTTATTAGGGTAGTAGTGTTGGAAATGGTGACGGATCAGTGTCGGCAGGCGTTTCCATACAATTGTTTGTTTCTTACTTATTGTTTTAAGTCGAACTGTTTTGGACAACAGCAACCGGAGAAGTGTCCAATTCACTTCTTTCCACTCTCACATCTTACTTGACTCAAGACTAAACAATCCCATTTTCCTCGGCACTTTGAGACCTATTACCGCATCTTCAACGCTGGTAAGTGATCATGGTTAGTGACCACAAAGCTGTCGTACTGGACGTCAATACAGTGGATAACCATCGAAGCCAGGCTGCCTAGACCGGTAAGATTGGAAAATACCAGTATCTTACATACATCGACTAGGACTACTCACTTATGCGATCACTGAGTTATGCCTGATGACCATTCTTGGTTCCCCGAAGATTCATGAGATTATTATACAGGGAAGATGGTGTTGGTAGTTGACCTTCACTCCCGACAGATGTCTCAATATAAGTGAACGTTTTACCCTGCCCATGCTTGTACTCCGACTACGCTGGGACTATCGCGTTAGAGGGAACCACTGAATATACGAAATTTCTTTAAAAGTTTTGACCTGTTAACAGGTCTATCGAGACATTCTCGGTTGACTCTGGTGTTGTTCACTTTTGCCACTCTGTAAGAAAAGAGACGTCAATTGTTTGACGCCGAATATCTCACAGCGCCCTGTATTTGACAGTCAACAAGTTTGAAATTCTTCCTTTTTGCACCTCTTTGCTCATTCTTCTTGTCACCAATTGCAGGTTCCTGGAAAGAGGTGAGTAAAATATATACGTTTCAAAACAAACGATGATAGTGGTAGGCAACACGAACGACGCCAGTGTTGAAAAGATAGGTCTCTACAAAAAAATGTTACCCACTTGGTAAAAATGGTTAGCAGCTGTTCCAGGTCCTGCGATTCGCTTGACCATGAAATCCTCCCGGGCAGGAATTCGAGCAAGACGGCGTAGAACCAAATGAAACACAAGTGCATCCCAAATGGAACGCATAATATATCGTACAAATGCCCACAAAATCCTCACGATGAACCATATTGGACAAATGGCGAACGCAGTAATCACGGCAAAGGTTGATTGGAGAACAAATCGGATCAAAAAGTGACCCACAATTAGCTCTCCCGAGGGGAAGAGGTTGTTACTTTTCGAAGCTAAAAGCAAACAGGAAGAAAACAGGAAAAAACGCAATTGGCGATTTTGTTAAGTCGAATCACCGTGGTTTTTAAATATCATAATTGGATGAAATTAACATACTACCTAAATAAATGAAAGTAGTTCGTGTATAAAATGACAATAGTCCATGCAGTGGAAAGGAACTGAGGGTTAGAAGGGGTGATTCAAATGATGTGTCTAAAATCACGCCAGTTAAGATCGCACCTAATCGATTGGTAGTTACTAAATTATCGTTTGCTCTATAGTGCATCATGTGGTTCCCATACCAACAGGTTTGATGAAAATCGCAATTTATCATGTATCGCCCACACATTTGACCAGTTATTTAGGGGGAAGTGGATCCATTTCACACAGTTCCATCGGTCGAATGACGTGTGACACGAACATTATAAAGAATCGAGCGAAAATGCGAAAAATTGTGTACCAAAAAACAGACGTGTACCACCCAAACATCAGTTACGACAACGACAACCTAAACGTTAAGGTTACTCGCTTTTAAGCACACTATTGCAGCCGACACTTGATAATTAGCGAGACCCCTATGGATTTAACTAATCAATTACTTACATCATGCTCAACTGCGCTGAACGATTAACTTAAATCCATGCGATGTCCGGTCCTCAAAAATGTCTAACAACCGAAGATGAACCTTTTTGGAAAGAAGCAATAATGTGCGAGGTTGATTGTGACATTCGTCATCAATTTCAGATTATGGACATTTATTCTTGTTATCTATCAGTTCAGCTCATACGTTTGCCCATAGGAGCAAGTAAAACTGATAACTTCGTGAAGGATAGAAACTGCACAGATATCTCCTCTTATCGACAGGAAATGTAACTTCCAGGTCTCAGTCAGGTCAGACTGTTAACCGGTTGAGATTTATCAGAAATTCGTACTGTCATAATCAAAACAAATGTACTCGTAAAAGCTCTTAACTAGATCGCAAAGTATGTTTACACAGTGTTAGACAGAGCTACTGAGAACTTAAGACAGCCATAGTAAACAGTTTCACATCACAAAACCAAGGCTTAACAGTACGTAAACACAAGGGTATGCGAAAACAATAACTGGAATACAAAATAGTAGGCAGAGTATAACGCCACGGTAGCTCGGTGGTAACGACCCCAATTACTAATCACAAGATTGAGCGTGAGCAATTTTAACACTCAGAATTAGGGACTTCGAATAGCCCTCTAATCCGTAACTGAATTGAAACCTCCCGCGCAAGTAATGAGGGAAGACCTCAAACTGGGTGCAATAAGCAGTTTTGATTCATGAAACAAGCACGCGTAATAATGGATGTACGTCAGCAGTAAATAACTCACAGTGTGTCATTGGCTAATCTCAATGGCAAATGCGGAGTCAAACTGTAGGCTGACTGGTGTAAAACGGAACAAAGAAGATGGCGAATAACGGAAGATGTAACACAGAAGATGTTCGTCCAATCCTGACGTGGCATCTTAATGCTACGTTTGGATTGATCTCTTGTTATAGTTTCCTTTGTGTCTGAGCTTGAATAGGCGGTGAATCGAGTAGATTTTCATTAAACCATTCCTGCTGTCTAGGTTTGGACAGCCGGGCAACATTCAACTAACAGGCAACTTGGTGGGTCGCAGTAAACGAAGTACATGATCTCAAGGAATTAGCACGGCAATTCAAGTCAGCAAGAGTGACCACATTATGAAGATGCATACCCTGGGTGTGTTACTATGCAATCAAATGCACCGTGGCATTAGCAACAACATCAACGGCTGTCACCAAAAGCCAGAAAAGGCCACACATGCATACATACACAGACATATAAACACAAGTACCCGATGTTACGCAGGCAGACTGATCATAAACATTGAAGCTGGTGAAAAATGCAACCGGTGTAATCTGCTAGACAAAAACAGAGATCGGATCGTTTGTGTATGCTGATGTCACTGGGTGATGCACTATCACACTCGCGCATACAAACACAAATACTGGTATGAATGGCAGTCACGCAAGTGCTTGGAATGACCAGGCACAAACTAACATGCGGGTCGAATTCGCGAGTCATCGTCAGACGGATAACCACAACAGGTGGTTCATAACATGATTATAACATCAGTGAAATACAAGTATGATCAGTAATTCGATCGAAATGCCTGATAAAAAGCACAGGACTTACTTAACACATAGCCTAAAAAACAACCAACTAAAATTGTGGAATGACGTCATTTACCTGAAGGTAAGGAACAACCCATCATTCGAGAGAGGTGCGAAAGAGCAATAAAATAGGAAGCTAGGGCAAGTTTATAATTCTTTATCTTTCACACCACGAGATGCATACTTCCCTGAGACATACACGCACGGAGGCTTTATCACTGTCATTCTGCGCAAATCTGGACAGAAACCGTTGAGATGATCGGTATAAGCGCCCGTGACCATGTAATTAGCGACCGACATCGTTACCAATACACTCTCAAGCTTAAGCTTGTACGTTAAACAAACAACATAAATCATGCACAATTCAAACTCACCCGGCTTGTAGGCGTCGCAAAACAGCAATCCCAGGATATGAGCAATCAAACTAATGAAAGGAATTGCCAGGGGTAGCGTGAGACCGATAAGTACGGAAATCGCTGACACAATTACGCAAAGTGGAGGCCACAGGATGAGTAGAAACACCGTGGTCAGGAAACCGCGAAACACATAAGACCAGACACGATGTAACGGACGGGCTGCGGCTTTATCGAGCATGCCTTTCGAGGGGGTGGAATCAAACGCGCGACGAGACTCACGAATTTCTCTCCACATTCGGCGGATTCGACTGACCAAAGTATCTTGAAAGAAATTTTTGTTGTAATAAAGATAGCCCTGACAGAAAGTACAAAGATAAAGAGGGGATAATCAATAATTCCAGTTTACGGCTGAATGACCGTGGTTTCTACCAAGAGAATGGTTATAGGTCAAGTTCAACCGTGGCAAACGTTTAGCGGTTATTAAATAAAGGGGTTTGGGAAAAAGCACGAACAAAAATAAGTTACCATCAAACGCAGCATGAATCATAGACACTTAGACAGAAACAAGCTAGGTTAGCGAAGGTAAATACCAACAGTAGCAATCATAGCTACCTTGAAAGAAGTTGTTAACCTGCAAGCAGTAACGGAAGGGTTTAGCCGAACTAGTAACACTTGCGAAAAGTACGATGAGATTTAGACGGAGTGAACACATTAAATTGAAAGTTGAGTCAGTTCACACAAATGAACAGCGTTCGATGCTGGATAAAATGCAAGCCGCACGCAGGCTGCTTTATTCTGTTGGCTACACACAAAAGGAAGCGATGCGTTAACATTTCATTCACTCTCATCAGTCGCAAACGTAAAACATGCCAGTTGTATACATCATACAAATAAACACAAACAGGGATTAGACACGCATACAAGCACACCAATTATTATGTAATCACGACCATGGCAACCCGATAGGTTGCCTCAACCACTTTTGTGCACATAACCTCGACTGGTAAGTTCGGATGAGCATCGCTTCACAAAAAGCTAATAGCTTCGGGTTTCGATTGCGTAACAGTATCTTGAATGAGTTTAATGGGTCAACTTGGTGATCTGTTGTCTTGAGGTGTTTAGCAATCGATGAGGTTGGATTTCGAGCAGTCAGTGCACGGAATTGATGCTGGTGCGCCATCTGTTGTTTCAACCACTTCGGAATGTGTACGACGATTCGCCGTGATAGCTGTCGATCCGTTCTGCCTATGTGAGCGTCACTGCAACTGCAAGTGAACTGGTACACAACATGGGAGACAGAAGAGTTTGGCAAACTACTTTCGCGATTGCGGAGAACTGATCCTCCGGTGGTTTGAAATAAGTGCAACTGCGCAGCCGCAAACGTTCGAGCCAGAGCAGACTTCAATTTGTGTTTTATTTCGTTGGTTCAATGGTAAGAATGGTAAGGACAAGAAAACATCCTTCTTTTGAGCCGTCAGTGTAGGCTCAGTGTTCTTCTTCACCGTATTATGTGTCCCGATGAATGTGTCGGGGTACCATTTACCAGCAACGTTTGTGTCAGTAACAGTTGTCCTATGTGCAGTGCACCAAGGGTGCAAATACGCCTAGCTCTATGAGACAGTGTCTTAACCAAACTCCGTCTGTATGCAATAGAAGCAAAGCTGGAAAACTGAAGATAATGACCACCCCATGTCGCTTTGCGGTAAACTGAGCGTTGTAACGTGCCATCCGCACGCCCAGTAATGAGTACATCCAAAAAAGGTAAATTATCATTCGATTCAACTTCGTGAGGTAAAGACAAGTTGAGGTGAATATTATTAAGAAGGTTGAAAAACAAGCCAAATTAAATATCTTCGAACTGTCGCAAATTCAATTGCCTCTGGATTAGTCACAGGAGGTAACACTTCAGATTAATGTAAAAAAAAAAACACTTTACAGTAGTGATATGATGTTGGGCAATGTGAACTGGCTACCCAAAAGGATGTCATAAATTGAAGGTTGCAACAGAGCTTGACAATGACAATTCGATGCTGACAGTGGCATGTAAAGGAGTTTTCATGTGAATCTAAGACAACCGGTTACCTAACATCAGTGATCGGCCATCTTTGTGAATCAACAAGTACGTTACTGTAGTTACAATCGATAACGAGAGAGACATACATACAGCCCAGTGGTACAAAATGAAAATTTGATTAAAGGGGACAAGCGGTCTTGTAATACGGGCGCCGCTGGCTCCGGATGAATGTCACTCATCACACGCATTAACAGCGGAGGGACGTCATATTAATACCTCAGTTCTGAAGCTGTGACTACCGTGACGAATGTCTTCATCACTCGAATGCAAGCTACACATTGATTGACATGTTATCGTTTCAAGCAAAACGTGCGTGACTGACGATGAGCCAGCATGTTTAAAATGTGTCCGACATAATAATAATACATTAAGATGTATCTATTGCAAAAACATTGCTATTCACAGCGCAGAAGATCAGGCATTATCTTCATCGACAGATCAAGCTTCACAAGCCCACAGCCAAAAAAAATGAGAGAAACGTCAAAAACGTAGATGAGAGTTGACAAATATCGTCATTGGCAAACTGCCTAAACTGTGTCTATTTAGCGGGAAACAAGTGTGTGAACCTGTCAAACAAAGCCGGTAAAAAAAAGTACATATATAACTCACAGTGGTCTGGTCCAGTTCCAGCTTCAAATAAATCGGAGATGGTTGTACCAAAACGGTCAAACTGAACGCAGACCGGAATGGAATGGTAATCTGGAATGAGGACAGACAGAACTGTAAAGCCATTTTCTTACAAAAATTATGCTGCTCAAAGACGATGCACATAACAGCAGAAAGAGGAACAAGAAAAACCGTCAAGACGACCTGAATAGGAAACAGTATACATGTGTTCTCTCATTTGACCAAATTGTCAAGTGGCAATGTCAAAGACGTCAACAGATGTCACTTGACATAAGATTACAGGAAACCAACGTCCGATGTATGGGTGCAAAGAATTATTGTGGAAATGAACAACACGTTCAATCCGTTGCCACTGTCATGTGACTTCACGGACATGTGGGATAGAAACCCTCAGGGTGATCACGACTAAACAGAACTAGATCGAAATGACTGAAAATCGGACATTGACATGGAAAATAATGGCCTTAGCAAACATGAAATTACCCACAGGTTATTCATTTTAATGAACCGGTTAATTATGGTACACACTCACATTACAAACTTCTGGGATAACAATATCTTTCGAGAACTAGCCAGAAAATAGCACAGTGCCAGAATTACTAGAAAACGTTCTAACACAACTTGAGCCCCTGCCAACTCTCCTCAGCCGGCTTCTGAGTATATGGTGATAGGTTGAGCATTTCCAGTATTAAGATATATGTTGCAAGTAATCAGTCATAGTGACCATCAACAAAATGCCGCACAGTTGCTTCTATTCGGCGAGGCCTCATAAGCACCATACAACTGGGGACATCGAATCCAAAATCCGTGGGTAAACGCCAGAATGGTGGTCCCAACAACCACCCACTAAACTATGAGAGTGCGGATACTGGTTGTTGATCTGTAAAACCAGCAGAAATATATTACGGTCCAGAAGGAGGCTGAATAAGTTTCTGCTGGTTTCACTGACGATCATCACGACCAATTGCCTGAAAAGACCTTTATCAGGAAACATGAATTATGAACGAGCATGTTGCAAATCCAGGTCCCGACAGTCACAAAATGTTTGTTATTACTTAAACGACTGATGATGTCAACATCAAGACTAAATGCAAGTGTAAGAAATACGAGAGAACACGCTTATTCAAGAAGGGAACAAGAAGAAAGGCTGTCATAATAACAAAACACCGCCCAAGAATTCAGTATGCATTCACTTGAAAGCGTGCCGCATGAAAAAAAAATAATTACAGTAGCCATTAGTTGGAATGTGTTTGAGATTGAATGAGCACTCATAATTTCGGAATAGCCTATGAGCAACCGGTAAGTTGGTTTTCACTTCTGATTGAGAGGTTTCTTCAGACCAGATGATTCCGTATCAACAGTGAAACGTTACCAACAAACCAACTTATCGACCGCTCACAAGTTGTTCTGAAATTACAGTAGTCACTTTCGAATACACACCATCCTTAGAGCCAACAGACGTTTTTTGCTATTCGTTATACTAGGTTTCATGTATACTGGATAATACTATCAGACTATCTAAACTTAGACAGAGATATACAAGATAAACGGGGTGTAATTACTTGATGTGGCTACTAGTTAACCTTATTTTGAGTACGAAGCCCGTAACTTCTTCGTGAAAATTACAATTCCTTGGGGGTGAGGTCCCTCACGCAAACAGAAGTACAAAAAGGATACTAAAATATTGATTGCAACATAGATTGTAAATCGAAAGTCATCAAATACTTGTGACTGAGAGACTATATGAACAGAACAGTACCGATCATTATGCCTGAGTTACCCACGCTAACAAAGTTAAAAACTATCTTGGTCTTAAAGCACACTGCCAACCTCTACACAGACTGATTACCACAATTGAACACAAAATCGATCATCTTACGAAAGCGAGCGTTGTTTTACATGTAACGAGTTTCATTGCAGTGTGCCACAAAACGAAAAGTTTATGAATTCCAAGGTCTGTTAACGCCGCATTGCTTTGAACAGAACACACCTAGTTTGTTTTCATATAAATCAACTGAAGACTCGGTTGAGACTGTTGAATGGAAGTGGGACTACAGCGGCCTTGGAGGACACAAAGAGATTTGTAATGCAGCAATAACTTCGAAGAAAATCGTTACAATATGGTAGTTGTGATGGTTGTGCAGTTTGCAAGCGGTCGCTGTAAGAATTAGTGAGATAACCTTGACGGTTCATGTCAGTTATAGAGTTTCCCAACTTTACACTAGATTGGTCGCTGTAAGAAGAACAAATGTGGTCACAACCCGTTAAAGTTGATCCACAAGTCTGACGCAGAAAAGGTAGATCCGGACCCGGATAACGCTATACTAAAAATGCTCATATACACGAGTTTAGTTTCAACGGTAGGATAAAACGCGGAACTCGCTTACAAAGAACAGCTGACCACATCGAAGCAACCATGAGTAGGTGCATACGAAGAAGGCCAACCAACGCCACATGAAGTAGCGCGTGGACGCTTTGTAAACCAGACTAGATTGCACCACGAATTCCCGTCGATGGGGAGACTTGGAAGAAATTGAGAACAGAGAGAAAGAAAAAACAGACATGCAAATAGAGACGACTTAACACAGCTAGACAATAACCACAACTTAGAGTGATAAAAACGATCCACAGAATTGCAGACATCGATGAAAACCAACATGCGGGCTACCTAGGTACGCGCACGGGTAGCACAGAAAGACACCATGATTTTTTTAACAAGTCGGTTCAATTATAGCATACAGACAAAAAATAGAGAAAGAACGTGATACACTTCAGGTCGAACGTTATGTAAAAGAGATTTTACAGTGAATTTCAGTATACCGTTAATTTGGTCACCAAGTTTAGGACAAAAATGATCGGTTATTAGAGTATCAGCTGACTCCTAAGTTAACAGTAGGCACTGGCTGATTGTGCATTACTGTCGCACTACACAACTTCGGTCACTACACACAGCCGTCAGCAAGTGCCTCTAAAAAAATCGACAACTTTTATGGTATTAACACTGTGATAAGTATTCCGACTGATAAGGAACATACAAAGTTGGATTTAAAAAAAGCTAATCTCCGGAATCTATGCATACATTACTGTTTTTGTATCATGAAGACAAAACAGTCTAGTTAAACTGTGTACACCCCGACTGTAAACATAAACAAGACTGACTTGAGACTAAGTGACTGATAATTTGGATAGCATAAACTCCGTATGATTCCAAACAAATGTTCACATCATATGAACACATTAAACCGGATTGTACTTGACCATATTGTGCTGTCAATCGAACCAATGTTCATCATATCAGCAAAGAAGATTATATCAGGAAAAATCAGAATAGCTATCTATAAGGCAAAAACATACAGACCATTGATTGCAAAACGGTAACACGTTCGACAGTGCTTCAATGGAGCAGTCTCAGCGATGACAAGAGTCTCAACCTAGCAGACGGCATCTTCCGACTGTATTCAATCAATCAGTTTTCATACTTTGTGGCTACGTCGTTCATTAACAACCGTGGAGTTTCAATCAATGGTTCACTGCTTCAATAAGTGCGGCTGGTTAACTGTTGCCGACTGGAACGTTCTATCAAAAAGCCGAAACATCAGATTTTGGACAAATTCAACATTGCAAATTTTCTAATAGCGAAACGAGTCAGATCAGTTTTCTGGGTTAACATAAGCACAATTGTAAGAAATAAACCGAAGCGTATTCCAGTGTCAATACTTAGGTCCAAACGCAGCAAACAGTCATAAAAACCTTCACGGATGTGCTACGGTTATCTAGATTCTATATGTTAAGAGACTGGCGATAACAACAACGGCAAAAACCAAGATGTGGCTCAAACCGATCGTCTATTCAAAGGCCAAATCTCAAAGCAGAGCCGTCCACCATAGTTCATACCTTTGATACGTTCTCTTCGCTCAATACCGGTTGTGGTAAGAGATTTGTCTCCTCATCTGGAGATAGGTCCAGAAAAGGAGTATCTGGTTGATGGAACACATGTTTCGGACTGGTTGTGTGTACATCAAAATCTTGTGGACCGAGTTCCTGATCAGTTCGCGGTGGTTTGCGAGGATAGGCAATGCTGACTGCCTCGTATGAACAATGAGCTCGTATAGCGGCATGTTTGATGGACCGTTTCACAGGCGGCACAGGCTCGGCTGCAGAAGGTCTGCGGCTCAACAGTACTGTGTCAACCAATTCATAGTTTGTGGTGAAGGCTACATTCCTACGATACACTCTCCAATGACGTAGAAGTTGAGCAGGTACACGAAAGATGTACTGTGTATCTGGAAAGCTGGCGCTCTTCTCAAGCTGTCCGCGCAAAAGCCTTTCACGCTGTGAACAGAAGCATAAATAAAATGAATGAGATTCCGTGGTGAATTGACAGACAAAGAAATGACACAGTAAAAATCATCACTATGTTTAGTTAACCAGTGTCCACGTGATCGGTAGCAAGCGCTTAAGTGCTGCAATGCACCTGATGCAAAGTCGCAGAATGGGACCACACATTTGTCATTTTTACCTGAGCAGTCAAGAACGAGTAAAAAAATCGTGACTTATGAATTTTTGAGTGAACCTGTGAGAGACAACGATATCGGTAGACGTCTTACGATCTTTTCTGGATAACAAATTGCATAATCACCATTCAAAGGAAGATCACACGAGGCAACGAAACGAGTGATGCACAAAAACGGAAAAGAGGGAATCTAAAGCAAAGTGACCGACAAAAGTGGAGTATTGTGTGAGAGTCAGTGGTCATGACAGGCGTTCTCCTTCGATGAGAGCAGCAAATACGGTTCGTCATAAAGGTCACTAAAAGGAAATGCTCCACAGCAACACTTTGTACATTAGGGGTCAATATCTTACAAAGTAGTTCCGTCCTCAAGAGGCAGTACAATGCCAGCACAGGACTATACATCGAAAAAAGCACATTATTTCGTTGTAAAACATCAGGAAGAATGGAGATCATGAAAGTCGTGGTCCTCATGTGTATGTGTTACCGAAATGCAAACAACCCGAAACAGACAGTAAACAAAAAGTAACAGATGTGCAGCACGATCGGAAAGTATGAGTACGCTTAATATGACGATCATAATTACATGATAAATTCAGGCAATTTGGCAACCAATTGTGTGGATGACCAACTCTATGACAGTGGTGTAAAAACATGATCACTCACTAAGCTGACATAAAGCGTCATACATTTTGGTAATCATGAACTACGAGCAAAACGGGCTGGATGGACGAAGTAGCTCCAGGTAGACTGTGTAGACGAGCATGTACAACCTTTCCCAGAGATTCCTAACAATTCAACTATGGAAGGCAAGATCTATATTGCTAGTTAGACAGCATGAAAGTGAGACATGAACTAAAAATCACCTCGCAAATTTCGAACCCCAGTCTTCAAATTGTATCAAAGCTGGATATCAAGGAATAATCAGTCAAAAGTTGAGCAGTGAGGAATAAATTGGTTCTTGAAGAACACAATCAAACCAAACTGGTAACCAGGCTTTTAAGTTTTTTACTTAGAGAAATATTGCCTGGTAACTCAAAAACATGCACGAGCATCGTGAAATGTCCAGAAAGGAAACCTTGAATGAATGCGTTTTAAGCTCAAAATCGCTGTCGAGTTCCACCGCACCGCCGCGAATCATCATGTATCCACCTCGATGACTAGAAATGCCAAGAATGTAACTATATCAATTTCATCGAAGACCAATGAACCATCGAGCAACTGAACAGAAAAATTTCCAAAAATGCGATGTACCGCATAGTGCATGATTTTACAATTCAGCAATCGTCATGCGATCACAGATGGCAGCACTACATTAACAACGTGATCGACCTGACATAAAAATAAACGGACGACGTCAATACTTAACTTCCGAACTCGCACAACATGTAAACCGCAGTGCTGTTTCAGAAAGTTGCAGTGAAACATTCTGCACGTGTTACAAATAGTCTACATGTTAAGTTATGCAGTTTCGACATCTAAGCGTTTTGTCTGGAGGCTATATATGAAGTTTGTCAAAATAATGTATAGAAGCAAAGCCAAATGAACGTTTTTCAGTGGAATGGAAAGACAGAATTGAGCGTTATGCTTTATAAAATGAGAACACGTTGTGTAATCACATGTTGCATCACAATGCTCAACGAAATATTGGAGATAACAACTGTTCCTTTCAGCAACGGAAAGTTACACGGGGCTGTTTTTTCTTTAATCAAATAGAATAATACAACTAATAAACGAACTATTAAAAAGATCAGATCTGTGCCGTCTTTAACTGAATTTCGGAAAGCCGTTGTTTAACCGCTACATTACTTTGAAACTACTCAAAACGATTAACTGTTGTCACGCTGATATATTACAAAACTTAAAAATCAATCAAAAAATTCACAAATTTTAACAGACTCGAAACACAAAGGAACAAAGTGAACGCAAAAAAAAAGTTAACTTCCCCAATTTGGTAAGCAGTGGTGGTCTGGGTGAAATCATCGGTTTGCGAATAAAACAAGGTGCTTTACGTGAACATTGCGGCGCCGAACGACGGGAGCATCCGAATTAGATTATGATAATATGCACATTATTAATGAAATAAACTGACAAATTTCTTAAAGACACACGATGGAACAAATCATCCATATTTTACCCAGGAACTCCTTCAAAACATTTTTTGGATCTTCTGAATTAACGCGAAAGGATGCGCCAGTCAACAGTACGAAAACGAAAGAATGATACAAACTGGCTTAAGGGAGTACGGATAATCAGCTGGCGGTTGGTTCATCTTAAGAATGAAATATACGTTTGAAATTAGCCCTTGGTATTGAGGCCCGGAATGCTTGAAAATAAACAAGCTAATTTACTGTAATAAAACAGTGTCAATAAAAAGAAGTGCACAGCAACGCAACACATATTAACAACTTACCACATGGTATACAATCAAAGATGTCATGAACATGAAGGAGCTGATTCGGAAAATTACTGAGAACTTCAAAAAAACTGACAAAAAATAGAAGTATTTTTGCTGTTCTGCTATGTTATGTATCGTAAGTGGAAAGTTCCCTTTGCCGACCACCTTACCCTAAAACAAATCTTTCGTATCAGACCCTTTAAAATCTACTGGGTTGAAAACTGTAGTTTTGCGCGGCTATTGGTATCGATCTAAGTGTTACTGGGATTTTTTGTCAGTCTTACAATGGCTAAGTAGTTGACCTGAATTACCCACACTGAACAACTGGCAACCACCTTTGTCATTTCCCTGACAGGACTGTCGATACAGTCTGCACCGACAATTTGATTGACTTTAAGCCTGTGAGATTGACATAAATTGTCATAAAAAGAGATGTGTTGAAGTGAGGACAGAACACAACACTTTCATAAGTTTTAAATAATTAAACTGCCTAAATAATACACTATCACTTCAGATAAAATCACCCGAGTTATGCTTCAATAACCTCAGGGATGCTGGAATATATTCGATTCTACCAATAATTTAGTAAATTTGATGTAGAGAAGAACTCTAGAAAGTGATCAATATCACCAGCAAGACGAGATGTGAAAAAGTGTCCCCGAGGTATAAATCCCACGGTTAATGATTCCAAATGAACTCATTTGGATACAATACCACAGGAAGTTGGACGTTGGATGCAATGGTATTCAATACACGTATATGCCCACACGATGTAAACAGTTGGAGCGAATTATGGGAACCGAGCAAAACTTCAAATTGAAAAAACACAATGGTTTCTTGTGATGTTGCCTTATTATACATTAACCTAAAGATAGGAGATCTAGTCAATAATCAGTTAAAATATAGTCTCTATCGTAGATCATATTCTTCGTTACAACAGTTGCACAGGCCGATGGAACGTTTCGTGGAGAAATGCTCGGAATTTCACAGCTAATCCTGGTATTCCTATTTAAAACAGTGTAATGTGGAATGTGATAGGTAGATACGTCCTGTGAAGGGCACCAAAGGAACTTGTAAAAACAACCAGGGTTTTTGATCGAAGAGTTTGACCTACACAATCATGGAACTCTTTAGATGACTAACCACGGTTCATGAGACTGAAAATTAGACAGTTCAGTAACCCAGCCAGAGTGAAACCACGTTAAAAACAGCCTCCGTTGAAGCGTGCGAAACAATCTTCGGTAGTATGTCAGATCAAAGTACATGCACCTGTTCTTGCCAGGAGAATTGATTACCAATAGTGTTAGGCTAGAGGCATCATAAATAGACATTTCTAAATCAATGTCATTTACATATTTAGGAAGCATTATTTTTGGTGGTGATATACGTTGAGAACAGAAGGGTAGAGAGGTAACCCTTTGGGATGTACCGCAATTGTCACGTAACTAGATACAACGTGTATTGTGCCCAATAGGTGAAACAGTCACCTAGTAGAGCAGGCTTCGGTAAATACGATAGAATTGTAACGGTGGGCACAACGTTGCCAGATTCAGATAGTTGGAGGCATTACAATAAACCAAGAAATAAATAGACGGCCGAATACAGATTGTCTAGTGGTGATAGAATGAAGTAAACAAGACGGATAAAAGCACCCAGTTTCGATCCAGGGAGGTGATAAGCAAACAGATCAGAACCAATAATGGTCAGTTGAACAGTCATTCTAACAAACATGAACTGCTCTTTGCAGGAATCGTAGTTTGGTTAAACCTTTTCACTGAAATGTGGCTGTCCATTCAGTCCTCTAGCAGTCGGAAAATTTATGCGACCAAACATGTGTGCATATAAAACATCCCGAGATTGACAGAAAATATCTGCGAAATGTTCAAGAACAACTGGGGATAACCCAACTGCTCCGGCAGTCTGTTAATTCCTAAGTTCGAGAGCCTAGTAAAGAATTCTTCGGTTCCCAGTGCTTCAAAGTGCATTCAAATTAACTATTTAACACGACCGATGTTTCACAAAATCTCTCGTAATTTATCAACTTAGCATCTGCACTCCTCTACTAGAAACTGGCAGTAGTATGTACGACCGTCCCGGAACCAATCAGATGGTAGTGTATAAGTCAGAGTGGAAAGACTTTAGAGCGATATTTGGAAGTGATTAAACAAAAAACACCGTGGACAATTTAGTATTGGAACGTAGGGATTGTGTATAAGGTCATATACTGTATAACAGATGAAGGGAGAAGCCACCGCTGGTTGCTCAAACGAGTAAGCATGTTAAATATAGAAACCATAAGTCAATGGTGTTTGGAAAATTAAGTGTATTCCAATCTTAAGAGCTTTATATAACTTAGCCAAAACGCGTGCAAGTGAAAATCCGACGCATCTAACAAGCAGCCAAGTTCCAAAGTCAGACAGTATCATGCTATCCCAGCAAGCGCGGAATTGGAACGCGAAACCGGTTCTCTAGAGATTAACATAGGTTATTGAATTCGATAGCTTATCTATGAAGAGTGACCACATCCATAACACTACCATCATCTTCGTATAGATGCAAATTGAAATTATTCGCACTTGTAATCTGAAAGTCAGCAAGCAATCAACTAGGTCATCGTGGAGGGCAGTACAACACATAAATACGACTCACGTCTCTCAGAAATGTCAGATCGCGTCCGATGAAAAAAGCGTGCTGGTCGAGTCCACGTTGTGTGCATTTGGATAGGACGAATTCGTGCACATCAAACCGGTGTGTCTATGCCAACATGCAGATGAGAGGCGATAGAAGAGCAGAGGAGATCAGCAGGCCGGAGGTAGCACAAGACAGATCCCAAAAATGTGAAACGGATACACAAACATGCATTTTAGCAAACAAACTTGAAGGAGCTACTATAATTCGTGATACAGCTTATAGATGCTGAATGAGTACGGGATAAACGGCTCAGAATGACCCAAGAAAACTAACGCGTTCATGATACAGTTGAAAGACTAATTAACACGTACGTCATCCATAATCGATTTGTGTATGCTTTCCAAACGCGCAGTAAGTTGAGACCAGATGAAACCTTTTTAGATCAGTGGTTTGCTTCCTTTGTACGGCCGGTAAATAAACGAGCTGGGAAGGGACAAAACGAGAGCCTCGTTCTTTAATTCTGTACTTTGTCGTTTCTGATATCTGTATTTTGTTTCATACTGCATATAAAGACAACCGACCTTTGGTAGACGACAAGTCGGAGGCGAGAGTGAGTGTCTACCATAAGAATATGCCCCTTTTTCAACTGCTGAAAGAGTATATTCACATAGCGATAACGTTCTTACGAAAAGGTCAATGGGTGACTGTTCTGGTAGCAACTTAACATCAGTTGTGTTCGATTCGATACCTACTGGCATGGAAACAGTTTTCAGCCTTTTTGTCCATCTGTTTAATCCCTTAAACCATGACTTCCGCCCTCTGGAATTTTGATTTATGTAATCACAATGCACGAAAAGTTTGAGTTCTAAGTCAACAAGTACAACGAAAATCTTACTAAATGGGGCGCTACTACATTCCCCCTCTCACGAAAGCAATTGGGGGTTGACCAGTTCGAACTCTTAGATCTAGTAGGTACGCTTTGGTACACGTATCGTACTGCAATCATAGATGCTTTCGTGACAACCAGCCGCTTCAGTTGGTGGGATCTTCTTCCGGAAAGCTAAGAGCGAAGCTGCAGAGTCGAACTTATAATCCGAATGGAATCAAGCATGTCGATGCACTAGACGATCTGGACGTCAACAGTAACCAACAGCGAAGTGGGCCACTTAACACTAGGTTTGATGCGGATGAGCAGAAGGAGAAAAATAAGGAGGAGGGCAAAACGTCCATGAATCAGTGGACACAGAGTTGTAAAAACTGTTCGCTGTTAGCTTTAAAACATGACCCTAATCCAACCGTACAAATTAATCATCAGAGATGGGCCGTCAAACTCCAGATCGAATGATAATTGGGAACTTTTGTCCACGTAACGGGGGTAACGGATTCAAAACAACAGAAATCAGTAGTAGTGTTAATAGTGTTATTGATGGCGGTATAAGTAGTGTAACTTCAAACAGTAGTGGATTGTATGTGCGCCATCGTGACTCTCTCTTAAATTAGCGGTTACTGTAAATGTGAGACGGACAAAGCCAGCTGATCACACAGACAGATCTGATATCGACCGTTTGGCGTTTGTATGAGCATGTCACGTATGCCGTAGTTGAATCAACTATTATCGTTTATCAATAAAGCAAATGCATATGAACATTGAGCGAAAAAGGGTACACAGTGCGATGTCACATAAACACTATATATATATATATATATATATATATATATATATATATATGGACGCTAACTAAGCGGCGGCTGCACCGAGTGTTTTGATGCGAGCCTGAGGAAGTTTATGGCACATTTCTCGGTAGTAGCCTAGTTAAAGGAATCATTTGGAAATTGAACGACAAGAGTACATGAGTCGCCTGTCCAACAGCACTGACAGTTAAACTACCCAGGTCACAACAGAGGAGTGATCCAAACGAGCAATCCGCTATGCAAACCTCTGGCATACAGGTCTATTCAAAAAAAGTAACGCACATGCAACAGAAGCGAATTTCCCCCGAATCAGCAGGACTCATGAAACAGCGTCAACTTATCCCACTGATTCCGATTACCACAAAGACCACTTTGGATAAAAACGCAAACTTACGAAGAGTCTGCGTAAAGAGCGTAGGATCTACCTCTCCGAACGAGCCAGAGGTGGAAAAGATATTCTTATCGTGAAACAGCAGCGTGCCGTTTTCCCTTACTCCTGATTGCATCGGCCATCGACAGGATGCTAGTGAAACTGCATGTGGAAAATATGGCTCAGGAATTTACAGTCTATCGACGCAACCTGACAGATAAGCTAGACACGTTGAGCAACACTTCAGTTGGTCTGAGCCAGCTCATTCGGTTGTTAACGGTGAAGATCGTGTGGTTAATTATGTCATTCCAGACGATCCTCCGTTGTAAACCGAAGTTGCCTTGGAGCTTAAATTACTAAAGCATAATAAGATCTCAGGTCCGGACGATTTTTCTCCAGCACCTTTCAAAGATAATGGTGAGAGATCGCCGTATGAAATGACCACAATCCTCCGTTCTATATGGGGGTCTGAAGAGGTGGCCCATGATTAGGGCTGATCAACAAACATTCCCATCTTCAAAATGTGCCAGGACACCATGTAATGACCACAGAGGCATTAGTCGTCTATCCATAGCTCCCGAAATGCTCACGGGTCTCTTAATTTGGCGGCTACTGAAACACAAAAACACCAGACTGAATAACGGGCGGATTTCTGGCCTAGTCGTAGGTGTATCCATCATATCTTCACCTTATGCCAAATACTAGAGCATCAGCGAGCCTTTTTCTCAGTCAACGGTCGTGGTATTTTTGGACTCGAAAACTGTTATTTACTCGATCGCCCAAGAGGCTCTCTAGGGCTTTCTCCATCACAGAAGGGCCCTAGTGAACTAAATCAATTTTCTTGTAGTATTGCTGACGAGGTGTTCACGAGAACGACGAATGCACGTCGTGCATTCGCTAACCTATGACGCTTGTGACGTTGCAAAGACATCCACTAGTTGACTAAAGACAGAGTTTACCATGCGTGCGTGCAACTTCGTCGCGTAGACCAGAGGTCTGACCACTGTGGGAGCAGTGCGACAGTCCAACCGTGCGTATTTACGAAACATGTAAGTACACGACCGACACTGAGTGGTAAAAATGTAGTCCTCGCTGGTCGAGTGGCGTACTCCATACGTCGACAGAGCATCTGTCGTATCGCACTCTGTTCAACCTGACTGACGGAAGTTGAAAAAATCACAAGGCGCCCAAGCGATGACGTGGTCATGGGATAGAAAAGCCTTAACCGTTCTACTGAGCAAGACTGGTAGGTGCCGTCTACCCGGTTTGGGAGTTCGCGAACATCCACACCACTGGTTAAAGACGCTCACTGACGTAGCAGTGTCGCAGTCGGTGGCCAGCCTGTATCCATAACCTTGTGGGCCGTATGTTCTGTTAATTTTCTCTCTTCCTCTTCTTGCAGCGAAGCAGTAGGTTACTCTGCAACTTCGTGGACTGTTGTTAGTATCAATGGCAGCCTAAACCATAGTGCCCACAGATATGGATCAAGACTGGAAATGATGATGATTAGGTCTTACCATCAGTACAAGACTTACGTTTCCAAGTCAGGAACATCCTTACAACTGAACCAAGGAACTCGCTTGGCTCTCGCTATAACGTAGCCACTTCGAAACTAAATCGTGGCTCACGTCTGGATGTCACCAAATATGTGCAACTGAACGTAAACATTCATCCTTGTACACTTTATGTGATCACGCACAGTAGCCATAGAATAATGCTATTCGCTGAATAAGTTTCAGATATGTATGCGGGACTCGAACTGATTTATTAGGAACTTTGCCAGTGATGCAAAGTTTAAGTGTGCGACCAAGTTAATACCTTGGTGTTATATAGTCAGATGATAGTGGCTGCTGGCTGGTTAATAGTTAGGGAGCAATAATCACCTGTTAGTAGGAGGTGACTAAATCAATGTTTCAAAGAGTTAACAGATCCCAAGGTCATTCACATGTTACTAACCAAACGTTCATATACTACATGTCACTAGGTGAAATAGTTCAAGAAGAGACTCACTTCGAAATATTGTTGTTGCAGTTTGGCCATTTTTCTAGAGCGCCACTCGGTGATGTTATACAGAATTGGATGATGCTTTCGTAACTCTTGATCTGCGTTCTCTTGGTAGGTGAGCCATGCATGTGTGAATGTTTCTTTTGCTTCGGCTAAGATCAGATTGAATGTAGCCTGTTGTATGAGCGGCTCCGCTGCAAAACGAAGTAGAGGATGCGATAAAAAATCGAGTGAGGATGGTTGAAAAACTGGGTCCATTTCAGGAATCTCGTCAGAGCAAGAAGACATACGATGATATATATATATATATAATTCGAGCTGACTTGCGGTTGCAGTGATATTTTACATGGGAAAATAAATTAACGGTCATCTCAGCGAATAGCCAAAAACAACCTGAGATCGTCAAGGCAACCAATGGCGAGAAGATCTCAAACTGGCAAGCCTGTTACGCACAATCCCAAAACGTGGACTGTTAAATGCCGTACGACAATAGGTCACCAGTATGCCCCATTAACGTTAATCAAGATACCGATGGACAGTCGGGGTCCGAACTTACTGACGTTTAGCGCAGCTACGTTGATCCGAATTTATCAGCCGGTATTACATGTGCAAAAGTGACTGAGACAACCAAACCAATTGCAAGAGGTCTGACTACGTTACACTTGGTGCGACTGTAGGTGTTCACCCACTGCCTGTTCCGAACTGCCTGATGCACATAATCGGCATACCATGTGATTACGACCGATGAAAGAACAAAACATACGTCTTTTTTTACTCTGATTAGAAGTACAGCCAGCCAATTTCACGGTAGATCACGCTATCTGGCTATGGCAAAGCGTCGTGAATCGCCATATAATTACTCGATTCGACGTGTCATACGTCCAGAGATTGTAACAGTTCGTTAGAAGGAAACACTGCGTGAGATCCACATGCAAACTGGATCACATAACTCATGGGCCAGTAAAGAATATGCATGCAATCTTACGACAAAGGACAAACCACTATCGCTTAAAGAACGCAAAGGAACAACAGTCACGTTCCAGTGTTGAACCAACCATCCAGTGTGGAAAAATAAACAGGAAAGCAAAAACCCACCACCAGATTGAGTACCACGACCAGCAATGTACCATGAAACCACTTTGCATTCTATAACAGACTGGCCCCCTTCCCCATCACTCTTAGTGTGCGGGTGTGTGTGTGGCAGAGCACTAGCACATGGTGATTCCAGCAGGCATTCAGGTTTAGAATACCAAGAAGTTAGGTGATACACAGGTCGGTGCACATAGAATTTGGTTGTGTCCTGAAACAATGAGACAAAAGTCAAGCTTTCGTAGCTTTTATTCATTTGTTACGCTGTTAAAAACCGTAAGATAGACAGGAAATTGTTTAAAACGATACATTATGTGCCTACTGTGTGACTACTTGTTCGTTGGACCATTATAAGCCATTTTTCAGTACATCTTACAGTTCTTGCAGTATTGCAACCCAATGAAATGTTGAGTATAAAACATCCTTACCCAGTTACAAATTTGAATAGCAAAGTCTGAAGACCGGTTTTGTCAGATAGTGATACCATTTCGTGTGTTCTCGTTAGCTACTAGACATAACAGCGGTGAAAATCAAGGATAATCAAAAGGACTAAGCTCATAAATCAAGTCCAACCATACGGTGGTCAAAACCAGAGCAGACGAAGATTCTTGCACACAGATGACTGACTTGTTGCGTATGACAGTCAGTACCTGGAATGAATTAAGAATAACGGGCTTGTGGTGACGCATCAGAACACGGAAAACATTTGTCGGATCAACCATATGACCAGTCTCCAGAGGGCGTTTGGCGATCGTAGCAACTGACGAAAACATACGAAATGGTATTACTATCCTGCCAAACTAGTCTCCTGATTTTGTTATTCACATGCTACGAAATGTGTGGTGATCAAAAAAAATGCTTCACCAACATTGTTCGATTTGCTTAAGTTCACCGCAGAAAAACAATGTTTCACTTTTCTTTAAAGGTCAACATTGTCCGCCACCGGTATGTTTATACAGGGGCGAATACTGCACCTGCGCGCTAGAGGTAATAGAGAGTAGAACAGAGTAAGAGATGCGCAGAGCCGGACTAAAATGTCAATCCACAACAAACTGCATATATGGAACCAACAGGCCAGAGAAAACCCTTACCGATTCCATTGCTGATGGACTGGAGCGACGAATGTTGGCGCATAGCGTCAAACAAACGAGAAGCATAATGCCATAGTCCTTCCTGTCGCACGAGCTAAAAGAAATACAAGTCGGGAGAAACAGCAGTAAACACACCAGATAGCCCGATTAACCAAGAAAAGGTAAAGTCGAACATGGGGCATTAACTTACCCGTTTGATTTCTGATATTGATTTGCCCTCGTCTACAAGTTGATCAAAAAAAAAACAGAATTCGGCGTCACACACAGGATAGAGTTAGCAATCATGAAACGTGATGATAGAGTCTACTCGAAACGACGATCACATAGAATAGGCAATAAATCTTCAGCGATCAAATTTACATACTCGGAAACCTCTGTCTACTGCTGTTGAGTGCAGCGAAATGACTGCGTGCAGTTGTCCCACCGACTTCCATGATACTTCCACCCACGTTGTCAATCAGTCTTTATACATGTGACCTAATAGTCCATGTGAATACAAACGTCTTGTAGAGTAAAAGTTGGAAACATTATGTGTAAACAATCATTACCTGTCAGTGAGTTATCAGTGGTGAAAAAAAGAAATATTTAGATTTAACCACCGAGATGAGATAGCAATACTGACTACTTCGAGCGTTCGCCGGGAGAATTCAGCAATCTAGTGGTACCCGATTCACCAGTAGCTCGAAGAGGTACACAACAGCAAATAAGATGGTGTTCGAAAAAAGAAAAGAGATATGAAATTCACCAGCCCGTAAACTCCCTTCTCAAGTAGACATCGCATAAACTTAGCGAGTATACTTACTACCTCAAAGTGCTGAATGCTGACCATACGACCCCAACAGCAATATAGTTTTATTATACGTAAGCCTTAATCAGAGATTTTAACGTGTAATATGAAAACAGGGTTTGAAACCTAAATACGGTGCAGTTCGGCAGTAATCGTCATCTTTTGGAAAAATTTGAACAGAGGGTCCCACATAAACGCCTCAACCATGCACGATTATCACATAACAGCCCGAATTTTCAATGAACTCAGGTGACACTTTCGCCCATACAAAGGTTCATACTTGGGGTGCGCCAATGTGTGTTCATGGTACGTTCCGAGTAATCTTTTGGACGGAAACGACACGGTCGTATTTGAAAACCTCGGAGCAACAGACTAAGGTGATCTGTTATGAACGTGCGTTTACACGTGTTATTCCACACAAATGCAATGTACTGCACTGGACGGTGTATTTAGAAGCACCCAACAGAGTTGAAGTCCATTATTACGGTTCGGTTCTCGAATGTCATATGGCTTCTGACTCAGAAGATTTTGTGCCAGCAAGTTTCAAAGATGTCAAGGTGTTAAGCAGAAGTCCTCACTTCAAATTGTGAAGAACATCGCTCCCGACTGTGGTTGCTGAATAATGATTTTGACGTTTAAGAATGCAATCAAGAGACCTCGTAAAAACTGTCGAGGAAGTAGTTCGGCCTCGGCAACGATTACGATTTTTACATCCAATAAAACGGGCTAACCCACTGTAGCTCGGAGGGGCGTAGCAGATATAAGGGAGAAATACGTAGTGTTATCTTGGACAAGGATGTGCTAATCAAATTTTCACTTTTTGCTAAGTTCTAGAGCAGCATTATAAATACAGCCGGTCAACGATTGCCGTTCTTTTTGACCATAAAGGTGTGTTTGATTCAGTCGACTGATTTACAGGTTGAATTGTTTAACTGTGGGGGGCGTGCAGAACAAGTATGTAAACATACTATCGGCGACTTATTTTCCTTTCTCATTACAAGTTAGGATCCATGATGAACTGTCTGACATTTTCAGCCCTAAAAGCGGTGTATATCACCCCCTCCAACTTTACTGTTTTGGTTCAATTTTGTCATAAACAACATAATGGAGGACTGCCTACGGTACTCGGGAAATACCAGTGTGAACTTCCTGTCTATCGGAAGACAGACTGATCTTGATTATACTGATGAAAAGGTGATGTTGTCAGAAAATCTATGAGCATCACAAGCAATGCTGGATACTATCTTGCGCCCATTAAAATACTCCTGAATACGTCTTACGGCCTTAAAGTGTAAGTTGTCCAAACAGTGCTGCTGTTAATATGTGTTCGATTGTTCACATCAGGTAGCACCAATGTATACATAACGATGAGGTTATGAAGCAGGTAATTGGTAGTGAGTATCATGCGGGTTCATTGGTTCAATCAAAACACATGGTTAATTGTCTGTCATATCGAGCACTTTTTGTTACGTAGCGACCGGCTAGCGAAAGGTGTAAGGTGGTCAAGTGACGGTGCCGCGCAGAGAAGTGAAGTAAATCATTAAAAGGTCAGCCACTGTGGGTCGGGCTTGTCTTTCGAGTTGAGGACCTCATGACACACAGTCAACGGTTGGAGACATCGGGAGAAATGATGACCAACCGGGCTCAGTGGCATGAATGCTGTCCTTGTTTGTCCGAGCTGTCTGTGAGGTAAGTGCACTTAATAAAACGGGGTAGTGAAAGCCGTAAAGAAGCTATCTTCCTAACGATGCATTACTTTCACTTATAGCTCGGTTGTTCGTTTGCGAAACGCAGGCAATGAAATGCTGAATGTCTGAAGTGCGCTTAGGAAAGTCCTGTCCCTTATCTGTTAACCACAGTCAGGGCTTGCCCATCTTTCCATGGTTGTCTGACAGCTACTCACCACAGAGAACCTTTAATTAAATGTTGTTTTGACGACGATGGTGATTTGTACAATTCAAAAGAAATCTGTCGATTTGAGTATGTTGATATGGTTTATTTGTATAGGAGTTTGGGTTCGACGGTTTCGAAACAAAAGCGAAACCGGTAGATGCCTTCAGTTTCTAAGGGTTAACAACAGTAAAACTGTGAATAACAAAAAATCAGATAAAAAACAGAAGGATAACAACCGCCACCCAACAAGTACACCACAAGCTTACCTCATTATGCGGTAAATAATGGCCGATTAACAGCAACTGGGAGAATTCAAGTGCAATTTCAGTCTACTGTAACGATTCATATGGCCAACTTGGCTGAAGACTGGGCTTCGTGTTTCGAATATGTGCGTCAAGTTTGCACTTCAGTTCATCTACTGATGACACTAATACGACAGAACTAGGTGAGTTCCTCGAGATAAGACATACTCCGATTCTGAAAGGATTTCATCTACATTCTTCACAACTCATTTGACGATGTAGCTTAAACGAGTTACTCCTGAGATATAATGAATTACACGCCAAGATCATGTGTCTTCTGACATGTGAGTGACGTATTGAGAACTATCTGGTTAAGCCTGTGAACGAAGTGTCGTAACCGGCTTCGTTATATCTCCTCAACATGAGGAATATCGTTTACGGTCTAGGAACGGCAGGTATGTAGATATCATCCGGGATGAGGGCGCACTAGTAAGTTGAACATATCTCGGACAGTGTGCCAGTCAATGAGTGGACACAAAATTCCACACACAAAAAAGATTAACAGCGTAACCCATCAGTGAAATAAATATTACTTCGGATTTATACAATAGACTGTGCACCACTATCGAAATTCAACTGTCAGGTGCTCAGGTAATACCCACAACAGAAAATGGTATTGAAGTAACGAAGCTGCATTATTCCAATGAGTCTGATTACTGATTCCTAATACAGTTTCTTACCCAATCATCAGAATTTGCAACGAATGAATAATTACAGCATGGTTAACGCATAAGAGGTGCCATAACGCCCTGTATCCCACTAAGTGAATAAAAACGAAGAGAACACAACTGTCCTAGAAGTAAGAATATCCCTTGTGTCAAAATTGAGGTGAAATTTAAACGAAGGACAAGACCTCCAAGTCACAATCCGGATGTCTCAAACTAGTACTGATATATGGGCTCACGTTGGATTCAAATAACCTTGTGTGCCCACGTGCACTCAATGTAATCCATATTGGAATACATTCAGAGCGATCTTTCGAGTTAATATGTAAGGTGGTCTGTTGGCTAAATACAGTGCCTATTAGAAATCCGCTTTGTTAGTGTTATGAGTTGTTCCCGTGATTCGGAATAAGGGCTGATTAGAAAAGGCTTCAATTCGTTTAAATTGCTTGTGATTAGTCGTATAACTTATTCGCGTTCAAGTTTTACAGAATTGGTTACAACACCGTCATGTATTTGCGTTTGATTCAGGCGAACAACTACACTTGAGTGCCATCTAGTTGGGACGTCAGAAACGTTGGAGCGAACGAAAAGTAGTTATGCGCGGTTTAACACAAACGACTTCAATAAGAATCGCTAAAATATTATCTCCCTAAAGAGAAATGACCTCCCAAACGAGTAAACCCACCCTTGCTTAGAGTGTATATGCAATAACAGTACACATGCTTTACCTTGTCCGCACTAACACTAAACAACATCATGACTCAAATCAAACATTTTTGTCAGAATATAATACGCTCGTTGACGTATCCGATTATGCTTCGTGACTCACGGCTTGTTGTAACCTGTTACTGACGATAAGCGCCTGGCAAACGAAAAGTATCTACTTAGCACATTCCAATACAATGCAAGGCTAACTGAAGTGTTAAACGACGCACTGTCCAGAAAAGTTCTGTTGTTAATATCTTCGAAGGAGCTAAACAGAGCAGTCTCCTTCCTGTTATCTCGTTCAGGGTCCGTAATGCGCAAAGTCAGGTCAAGAAATTTACCCATATATCTCGGCATGTGAATAGTGATCACTTAAACAACCAGACCTTCAGTAGGTATACTATTTAATAAGTGTATTGGCCCCATCTTATCACCAATCCCTTTCCAAAAACAGGAGCAAGAAAAGAACTGTGTCCGTGGGTACTGGCATATGTAAATTTGAAACGGGTCCTGGTTGAGGGTGAGATATGCAGTTAGAAAGACCGAAATGAAAAGGATAAGCGGAAGCAGACAAACCTTGACAGGAAAGCGACTTACGTGTTCTAAAATGTTGAAGCGCTATAACGTCAACGAAACTAGAAACAGAAATTCCGTTACGGATAGAACAATGCTTAACGGATCTATGTAAGTTAAAATCTTTGGTCAGAATTTTAGCAACAATCACCAAGAAACGACATGACCGAAAGAAGATATGCGTGAATCCATAAAACAGAAGATATGAGTGTAAAAGATTGAAAAAGACATGTAAGGCCATATTACAAGACGAATAAGAGGGATAGCTCCAAATACTAAACACCGGAGACCAAATCATTTGCACACTTTGGAGCAAACGAAGCTTTGGGAGTAAGCGTGGAGCTCATAAACAGCAGAATGAAAAAGAGAAGGAATTGCATCCTGGAGAACACCCGAATACGTGACGAGTGAGTGAGTCAATTAACCATTAAAGCGTGTAATTCAGGAAAAATCTAACGTAATTTAAAAAACGAACAAATATTAATCGTTTAGTAAAGGAGAGACAGTATCTCCTTATTGGTACATTTGGAAGCTTTGCTGCAATCAACAGGACAGAACCGGACTGGCTTGCAGTCGCTATCCAGGGACGACGAAATTGAGTGGACAGGGCAGACTAGTACGTCAGCAGCGGACCGAGACTGGAAGTATACAGGTCGATGTATAATCGTGTAGTTAACCCCCGAATTTAAACGTTCAAGAGAAATTTCCTCCACAACTTTTAACGCCGCCAATCTGCAGGCAATCTAAAGAAATTCTGAAGTACTCTCCCTTCGTATTAGTGGGATGCTGATAGTTTTCTAACAGTCATCAACATTTCACTTCTTAAATACATACGCGACATACGCACAAAATATCAGCACGCTCTCCGGGAATGATGGGTGACAGCCGATCTGACCCGCCTGCCTTGCCAGTTTTAAGCTGTACGTTCAGTGCATAGGGAATTGGCAGTTGAAGAAAACAATTTACATACGGAAGACAAGGAAAAGAATCTCGGTGGACTTCCACAATCACGGTTCAACTATTCAACAACGCAAAAAGGCTTGCATACAGTATGGCTGACAGCATATAACTACTCCAGCACATTCCAGATGACGGCATAGTTTTTGTTACTAAGTAACATCTGAATTTATATAGCAAAAAGGCAACGTAATTTACTGATGAAGATAACTTCACTATTGCAGAGCACTTTGTTTGATAAGCACGTTCTCTCATCTGATTAATCTCTTGAAATAGAGGAATGAAAATCTAATGGCACATACAGAAAGTGACCTGCAGTACTAACGGACATTAAAGAAAAGTCAGGTAACTCGTCAACTGCTCAAAATAAATAGAAATATTGCGATGACCAAATAAACCAAAACCCGTTGTAGAAAGCATATCCTCAGTGTATCAAAGAATTCTGGAAGACATAGACGTTGCTGTTATTAGCGACCAGGGCAATGAGTTAAACGGCGGTGGCTAGTTTTATCATAAACAATACAACAAGGCTTAGAAACTGCATTGTTTGGGTTATCCAGTGACGACCGTGCGCATAAAAAAGCAACCAGATGTTTAAAGACGGTCACAAAGAATGTATCAGTAAATAAGTCTACCCCTAAGATAATGCAGATGGAAGACAGATAAACAGTGGCAAAGTGAAATAGAGTAATAGCCACTGAGATACATGAATTTGCATTTTACAGTATCACGGTTAATATGAACTGTATTATATTCCAATACAGCATGCACTGACTGACAGCGGAAATCAATGATGCAAACGATAACATGCCATCGCGATTTCGACTGCACACTTGTCGGCCAGCTCTAGTGGATGAGAACCAATCACTTTGAATGATGCCACCTTCAGCACAAATATAACAACGAGTGGCCCCCGAGTAAGTTCGGTATGAAGATTAAGCAACCATCACATAATGACGAAGGACAACAAATCGAATTAAAAAGAATAACATCTACAGGCCAACTTAAGGAAAGACAACAAACAAAAATCCTGTTCACGTTACATTTTCCAGCATTTGCTGTCGCATAGCAATAAGGTTGCACGCGGATTGGGATACTTTTTGACTGTATTGATCTCGATGATAGTCCGGTGATGACGGTTCGAGCACAGGAACTCTCGACTAATGAAACAACACTATGAACGCTGTTGTAGTTGAGCTCAGGACCGAGCTAGGAGGTTCAGTACCAAAATGCTGCGAAATGTTGTTCGATTGTTTAACCATTCAAAAAAAATTTGAACACTTGGTCAAGTGTGGCTTACTTCACTCTGCTTTCAGTTGAATGTCCCTCATTCCGTAATACATGTCAATAATTGTTATTGTTGATTCCTAAGAGAAACCTGATAGCCTTCGCGCACTTCTGAATTCTAATTATAAGGTGAGCGTATATCCTTCAATCTGTTCAATGATACTGTAGCTAACTGAGTAAAATGATTCGGTTGGTGTCTTAAGATCTACTGTGAATGCAATAAGCATGAGTATTCAATCCATTCTTGAAGTGTAAAAGTAGTCTGACATGTATTCCACTACCTCAGTGATATAACTGAATGCGCTGACAAAAGTGCACATCAAACCTATAGCGATTAGTCCCACCAACAACCTACTTTAACAGAACAAGCCCTAGTTCACGTGTCGGTATACATCGAGGTATGGCTTACCGGAACGACGGGTAATGGTGGCGCGCGAACGGATTTATGTACTTTAGCAAACTGCTCTGGAGTGAATGAAAAAACAAACAGGATTTCCTCCAACAAAACGACAGTGCTGTTTACTTTCGAGAGAATGTGTCATTCGATCCGTAGTAGGTGCTTTGTGTATGCGTCCGTGAAGTTTATTTCTTAAAAAGAGATATGCAATGCGACAAAGTTCGTACCTCACCGAGGTATTTCTTGGACAGCTATGTTCCCCCTTGAAAGGGTCCTTCCAGAGAGGATTAGTATAATGAGAAAAGTGTTCACGGTATCGGTCCTTGATTGAGGGTATCCTTTTCGTGTTCAAGAATGACGCCAAACTTTTACGCAATCAGGCAAAAAGTACACGAACAATCAAGCGTGTACACTATGCGATGTGAAAGCAGACGTTGACAGTAAAACACAAAGTCCTATCCTGTATGAATTCCTAAAAACATCAGAAAATAGGCGTCATCTTTTTGGTCAAAACTGCACATACATGAGTTTCTCTGAAGGGCGTCATTGTACTAGTGAAACCAAGACCAACCTCAGCGGTTTGATTCCGAACTCATAATACAGGGTATCGGATGTGCGATCAAGGTGGCTCAAACGCCCGTTACAGAATACGCTCATGAACATCACCTCAATGAAATAGGTTACCAATTAGTACACTTGGCGGGCACATGACACGTGTATCGCGTACCACAGTTTTTAACTGTTCAGTCTTAGGTTAGCATGTGCAGTCTAGCTCAGTACGATAGGGAATAGCTCGGTGTTGCTGGATACGTTTACTAATACCGGTATGGCGTGACGCAGGACGAGAATAGTTGTGTAACGAAGGTAGAAATCTGATTGGCTGTAAACAAGTGAGCAAATCACAGTGAAACAAGACATTGGACAAGAAGGAATGATTAACCAACCACAATGGAGCAGCACTTGAAATCATTTGGACGTTGGGCGTTGCAGTCAAGGCTTAAGACACTGAGAACAGAGACGAACCTAACGTGAGCGATGGTCTGTTGTGCCATCGACATGTCATACATTAGAACGGTTGATGGAAGTATTTGAAACATACAACTCGCAATTAGAAGCACACTGTTCAAGTTATACGTTCGGTTGCGCCGATTGAGTTGCACTTCAGATTCTAGTCAGGTCAACTCCATCCCCAAAGGCAACGTGGTCAACCAAAAACGTATGCGCAAATCAAGTGGTCTATGGATCAACCACAAGAAGTCAAAAATATAGATGCTCACATACACTGTTGTTATCAAGTTCAGCTGCACATAAGGGCACTTGTCTCAGCTTGAGCTGACGCACAGCTGGCATAAGGTGACACAAGTCGCATGTAATTAAACAGCATGAAGCACATTCAGACAAATTTAGGCATAGGCAAAAGAAACAAATGCCAGATTAACAGACAGAAGTCAGTACTGTTTATCTATATGGTACGTGGAGTGGCATATAGATGGAATCACATGAGCGAATGAAATAGCATAGGTGCACCACAATGAACTATGTGCTAACACACAGAATCGTTGTCACTTGTGAGAGTGTAGTTTGTATAGGTAGCCTAAAAGTATGATGAATCATTTGTTTACGTGGATAACATTTACATTCGTATACACACATCAAGTGACGGAAGCAAAAGTGACTGGACACCAGAAGAAGTGGGATGATGGGCCACTACGAATCAGTCGCAACAAGGTCGAAGGGAAAATAAGATGAAAAACGAAGATACAGCATAGAAAAGTACCAATCACCAATATATCGGAAACGTACCTCGAAGTCTAGAAATCGCACGTTCTTTGAAATCTGGGAACCATTCGGCACGTGCAGGTTGTCGCAATTCATGAATCACGGCCAAACAACGATCCAGCAGAGCAGAACTGTGGAGCCGTAAATCGATTGGAATTCGCGCCGGGGTAATGAACCGATAAGGTGGATGTTTATGCTCTTGATGATCCTTTACAGCGAAAAAAACGATATGCATGAACGAAGGTGCACGAAAGTATATGCAGATCACTAGTATGTGGTATAACTATTCTTTAGATTAATAAAATCATGCCAATCAAAAAAGTTGGTCAAAGTGAATGACAAACATTGCAATGGTCTGTTGGCAGATCACACCAATTACATCAAACATCCCATTACAAATGACGCCAAAAAAATCCGGCTGTTTGGTGTATACTGAAATAAGAACATTAGTTCGGGTGCCTGTTCGATAAGATTTCTATTCCACAAGCCTGAACAAAGAGGAAGACGGTTGACAGTACGACTATCATGAAGTAATCGTATAGAAATTGGAGGAACGTTTAGATGGTGAGTCTAGAATGATCGGCAAGATAAGCAAGAGTAGATTATATATCCCAGAGCTAGTGTTGCAGATATTTTTTTGAGCTAAACATCAAACGTGAAATCTGCTCCAACGGCAATCGCCGTGTATGCAGATATCTTTTAATAATAATAGCGTAGGATTGCATGTTGTAATCGCAACTGACTAGACAAACTGATTATCAGGCGACTAGTCAAACATGGCACACATACACGTACAGATGTGATTAAATTATTTGGATATCTAACGTCTCTATATGTCCCTTATAGTCAAATTATATGAGTTTGCGCTCAGTCAATAAGAAATATTATGCCGGTTAACATCACACAATCCATGCATTCTGATTTCATCCTTACTAAACCGTAGAGCATGAGACGTTTCATACTAGTCTACTTATTGTACAATATACGGAACGCCACGGTTCGATCGAAGTTCAAATAGATGTTAACCAGTCAATAATATACAAAGAAATTGATAATCACCAGATTACAGAATTTAACTCATGTACACATAAAAAGCCAGGAACAGCCGTGAAACCACACATTATCAGCTATCAGCTACACCAGGTAACAGCTTTCCAAATCTGAGAATATGATGGCACCTGCCAGTGTAAATCAATTGAACAACACTCAGTGCTTATCGTAGCTACTGTATTTAGATGGATTTTTCAGTTGTCACCTTTCGAAAATAACCAATGGAACCGAACTTCGATTTTACAACAGTGCCTCAGTGGTGCGCGTCTTTGCCTCAGCCGCGATTTGAACTCCGATACACGTGCAGTTTGCAGCTCGTTTGCGTCATTAGATCATGTTATCCCCTAGACTGTCGTCATCACCACCCGAAAACTCGTCAAATACATAAAATGTATCAAAACTTTCGTCGTCATGCCTTGTCCTGAAAATGACAGGCTAAATAGTTTGTGCTTCAGAAATGGGTTGCTTATAAAGGGGCCCAATTCTCCTATTCGTGATAATAAAAAAATTAGACTGTTCGTGTACACATCATGCGTAGCAAATCCTTGGCAGGTTTTGGGAAGTCACTGAGTAACCTGACGTTCCAATCAGTCACACAGACGTCCAAATTAGGAGGATGTAGCCTAATTTTCATAGTACGCCAGCCAAAAGGTTAACTAGCACTACGACATGAGCGGCGTAGCGATGCAAATCTGAAAAATCCATCTGTTGGTTTAACTTTGGCAGCAGAACGTGCTTGAAGGTTTCATCGCTGGCCATAGTTTCCTAAATGTTTTCAGTTAACCTCTGGTCTAAGAAATTCTAAATATTGTTAGATTCCCATGGCTTATCAGGTCATTTTCAGGACGTAGACCCTTATCTTAAATAGGGACATATTTGTATTCTATTCGCCGTTCCTATCATTGCAACCAAACCCTAGTGGCTTCGTCCATCCAGAGGTGACTGCGTGTATTGTGGATTAGTTGTGGTGTGTAGAAGATGGATGTCTTCGACTCCTCTACCCTCGATCTATAAGCACCCTCTTTCTCTATCTTTCTTCTTCTTATTTTACTGCACTCGATTCTACTAGCCCGACCATGCAATTGCCGTTTTCCGAACTCCCAATTTTCCCCAACAATTAGCCTATTTGACATGCTTTATCTGTCTGTACTATCCAACGAGCTGAACACACTTTACCATTTTCGAACCTCATGTATTTCTAGTTTACACCGTATGTGTAGATATAATTATGGTAATATACGCCATCTTCAAAGTGGATACCAGCTGTCTGCACATTTATCGCGTAAAAGTACACACTTCATCCGACTGGTACCAAGTGACACTCTTCGCCCAAGAGCTACTGTTAAGTCGCGTAGCAGCGCTAAAGCCAAACAACAACCGCATTTACCATTTTCAGCATGCACAATTTATCGTCTAAACATGACTAACCACGGAAGTGCATAAAACTGCCTTCGAATAAGCAGTCAGTGTACAGGAACTGCATAGTGTCAGAACACGGCTTCCCGGAAGAACAATGAGTCACAACAATTAAAGGTTGATTGATTCGAGCAACCAATAAAACTATACGGTATGCGCAAGAACAGGAATTCATCAGGTTGCTAAACAATACATTCAGTGGCATTTTCTTATCGACTTGTGACCTTCGTTGGGGAAAAGTGGAAGAGAAATAACTGCAGGAACACAAGGCGTAGTGAAAGATGAAGTCAGGGAAGATATAAATCATAAAGGGAACCTGGTAGGAAAAAATGAGTGAATCAGAAAACACATGAAAAAATCACCCGCAATGATGGAATCGACGCCTGTTTTTGCGCAAACTTAAAGCAGTTGCGATATCAGTAATCAGAAACTGAGAAATCCCCAAACCTCAAAAAACTCACTAACTAGTACAAATAAACTCACAGCGAGTCGCCGAACACATCCCGAAGTGGTTGAAACAACAGATGACGCATCATTCTCAACTTGGTGCACTGACGGCTCGAAATCCAACCTCATCGATTGCTAAACACCTCATGACAACAGGTCACCAAGTTGACCCACTGAACTCATTCAAGATATTGTTGCACAATCGAAACCCGAAGTTGTTAGCTTTCTGTGACGCGATGCTCATTCGAACTTACCAGTCGAGGTTATGTGCACAAAAGTGGTTGAGGCAACCTATCGGGTTGCCATGGTCGTGATTACATAATAATTGGTGTGCTTGTATGCGTGTCTAATCCCTGTTTGTGTTTATTTGTATGATGTATACAACTGGCATGTTTTACGTTTGCGACTGATGAGAGTGAATGAAATGTTAACGCATCGCAACATATTTCTTCTTTCTGCTCTGATGAAGCGGTTGAAGGGAACTCGGTGTTTCAAACTCTGTAAAATCGATTACTACTGGTATTGGCAAAAAACTGGAACTATAAACTGGAAATCATGTCAAATAAACAGCCAGGAACAAGTGCCGAGTGTAAGCGTAGGGGTGGAGCATCGAAAATGTAAGTCAGCCTACGACCAACAGATATTCGGCTGAGCAGGCACTAGTATACAACTGCCGGCTCCACACGAATGTAACGAATTCAAGAGAGAGTTATTATTACCCACTAGCAAGAAACAGTCAGAACCAACAACCAACTTACTTAATTGTGTGTAATATCTTCTGAAAACGGGTCATAAAAACAGTCCGGATCGATCATGCAACCATAAGTAGATGGTTACAGTGTTTTGCGATTGTATCCTTACTTATGCAACCAGCATGTACTGTTAGTCATTTCGATTTCCATAACAACATAAACTTTAAGGAGGCTCTCATGTATGTTTGGTGAGACTTTTGCACCACTGAATATGTTGCTCTAGCTTCTCCTCAATTGGTGAATTGTCTGGATTTGCTACATAAACACCACAATCTTGCAAAATGTAGAAAGTTCCTAGGAAGTAATATGCACTTAAACGCTCTTGTTTTTTTATAGTGTCATCTAGAATAAACGCTGACCAGTGCCTGCGACAAACCACGTCGGAGCAAAATTAAGCTTCAAGTCCTGATACTGTAAGGTATTTGCTATTGTTGGACATAAAAGATCACGTGGGCTGCATACGACCAAGCTATCCAAACCTAGGCAGAAGCAGTGACGGTAAGCTGGAGAGACTGCCGAGAGTCGGCACCATCGAGAAGGTTTCAGCTTAAACCAAGGTGAATAAAATCAATCTAACAAACAGAAATAGGAATCTTACTGAGGATGAACAGAACTGCAATCGCGATGATCAGGAAGAAGACAAACAAAGATGACGCTGAAATCTGTCCAATTAAACAAAAGTCATATCAAAAGGGAAAACTGTATAAATAAGGACAGAACAATCATACTACGTAGGAACGAAAAGTTAGCACATATCGAAACGATCAAAGTGCAAGCAGACAAACGAGGGCTTACCAACGGTGCGTCCCGAGGGAAATACATGTACTGTTCATAAGCGTCCCAAAAATCCATCACGCGTTTCCGATGGCTCGACTGCAAACGGATAACAAAAAAAGAAAGGCGAGACAGAGGTAAACAGGAAAAAATCCGATCATGGCGTAAGGATGTGTGAACAAATCGAAAGAGAACTATTCAACCGGAAAACGACAATGATGACATGGACAATAATACCAATACAGAACAGACCATTGTTTATCATCATCATTCAGTGAGTCCCAGGGATGATCAGGTTCGCCGACAAGCTGACTAATTCACTGGTCCGATAACCGGTTGTCGAAGCACACTATATCGAGTAATAGGCTAAAATGGCGAACTAGTTGCAGAGTGTAGATGGATGCATCAACATACCGGACTGTCAAAAACTGTAAAGATTTCGTAAACCACAACAATGTCATGATAAATGATCGCAAATAATCGTACCTTTCATATTCAGACGAGATTTCCCACCAACCCTTTTTAGAAAATGCTCTTGACTCGGACTTCGCCCTTGCTAATGCTTCTTGATAAAGCATAGTCATGCCAAGACCGGGATTAATACATCAGTGATCAACTAATTGCTTAACGTGCTTAGTGAACACTGTGATTTCAACTTGACAGAAAAGTCATAATCGTGGAGTCACTGAATAGATTCACCAGAGCAATAGCTGTGTTTTCTATCAAAAAGTTCGGGCAACGCCGACAGTACTTATACGTTGAACGCTTGAAGACGACAATTCGATCCTGTCCGATATAGGGTCAACAGCGTAGTGATCAACACTGCTGACGTGCAAGAAGGTGGCCGGAAAGTAAATACCAGTAGTGGCAAGGATATACAACGTTGACGAGGTCTACGAATACCGGAGCTTCAGTACAGTGTTTCTGTTCGAAAGGGTCTATCCGCTAAAAACCGATGAGTCTACTCGAACAGACGAAATCCTAGAGTGCGTTGTGACAAAATGCGAACGTGATGGTGCGGATCACTCATCAGCTGGGTTGTTTGTCTGCAAGGTGTAGACACCTTGATGCTGAATGTTCGAATAAAGACGTAGGTGTATTTTTAAGTAGTTAGATCCTTCCCCATCCCCTTCTTTTCTCCTTCTCTTCCTACACATGGTTTGCCTTTTCTTTTTCACGATTGCGTGGCAGTCAATAATCAGTGTGAACCACTGATGTATTGTTGTCTATGATGATGATGGTTCGGCTCTACCGCCGGGCAATTGACTTCAAGATCTATGGAAAGCAGGCGACATCACTCGAGTGCGTGAGGGTTCATAGTTCGATGGTGAACCTACTCAGCTTGTCATGTACGCGTCCAGGCCAATTACGTCTAACATACAGCCGACGCTTCAGTGTGGTTCGACATTTATAACCCTCTGTCTCGCATTTCAGTGGATAACGTGAAATATAAAAAACACTTGTGTTTGGTTGGTCACCACTAGACACAGCGCATGAAAGTCAACACCTGACGCGGTCAGTGATTTCAGGCCTGCCAACAACACTAAAGGTTACCCTATATTCACTAGCTGGCATGGCTCCTGGTCACGAGCGCCACAACAGTAAAGGCACAAGTTTCGTTACAATATTCAACGCAACATACACAACTAATCTCTCGCAGTTCTAAGCACCTCACAATCCAAGACGAACAGGATTCAATCTTCAAAACGAGTTTTGTCTGACATAGCATAAGCGAAACAAGTCTGCACATATGTCAACTCGGATCACGCCTTTCTCCCCAATCATTCAGTGATTCGCCCAATTCGTTGCAACTGTTCTCACATGCTGTCAGACAAGTACACGTTTTACACGAGTTTACCACTTAAGCAAAGCTCGTATATTGCTATGGATATATAGGTTATACTCTCTCTCTCTCTCTCTCTCTCTCTCTCTCTCTCTATATATATATATATATATATATATATATATATATATATATAGTTGTTAGCGTGTGAACCTTCTGATTATTAGTAACCACATCTCGATCGCCTTTCAACTATTACTTTAGGCCAGCATTAGTAGACACACTCGTCCAACGCAGGACACAGGGCCACACAACGAACGAACGATTTGATTTCAGAGGATGACAGTGGAGAATGCCACTAAATGATGATACCACCCGACTACACATTACACAACTGTGCCAAATCAAACCGGCTAGGGGACCAGGATACAGAGTTTCGAAGTTTCCAATGCGAAAAAATTTTATCGATTGAAATGCGAGCTACAGTATATTAGTGGTCATGAACGATTGCCGATAAATGTATAAGAAATGTAATGAACTTTCTGACTAATTTGAAAGGAATGACGATGACCTCAGAGAATGGTCGACAAAGATAAACAGTGTTGCGAAAAGTGAGCAGAATGACATATCTGTTATACGGGTAGAATTAACTATCTAAAACAACAAGAGTATTCAACCAGCAATCAATCAAATTAACGGAGGAGAGGAGAACTGTACTCACCTTGACCGAAAGTTCGCAAGTAATAAAACGCAAACGCTCCTCCATTAGTTTTTGATCAACATTTCCGTGATTGATACGGGGCCAGCCGAACAACAAATCTAATGACGGCGTAGAAATGAATATGGAACAATTTGACAGAATTTGATGGATATAATTAGCTAACGTTTTACCTACTTGGTGATCTCGCAGACCTACCAACAAGGCACTACAGTCCCGTTATTAATAAGTTTAGATTAAAAATTAACGAGGCAGAAACACCACACTAAGAACATGTGTAACTTCATTTGAGGACATTTAATCGGTCAAAATTGTTGTTGTTGTTATTGGATTAAAGCTGTCGGCGAACAAGACATACAACGAGCTTAGGCGCTCAATTCCACTTCCACTAATACCTGGTGCACAATCGAAGCAAACCCCATTAAATGCAAGTGGCAACGGACACATACAAGCCAAAGTGTACATAGAAACAAAAGTAGCTGGTAAGTGCAAAAAGAAAAGGTTAGTTGTGACCTTTTGGTTGAATTGCAAACTCACGAAAAAAGGTTTCAATCAACGAAGAATACTGTACTGATCAAAAAAGGAAAAACCATGTACAACTCATTCAGCAGGTATACAATGGGCCACTCTTCACCTTCATCCGTTTACAGTGTACACCAACAATCACAATCTCAGAACATTAGTTGCATATGTAACAGCGTATTCGATAAACAGATGCGCTAAAATAGTATACGTAGCACACATTACTATGTAACGCTTGAATAAATGGTTCTCGTTTTCTTGAGTTCTATTGTTAACTCTCTAGATTACACACCATAATGATGCCTGACAAAACTTGGTGGGCTCGTTTTCAAACATCTATTCCTACGTTACTAATTGTTCATTAATATGTCGAGAACATCCGAAATAGTGAGCAAAAAGCAATTTGTTGTGAATATTGCTTCAATGGAAGACAACACATTTGTAATCCAAATGTTAAGTTCCGTGAACAACTGTGCACTGAAAGTATCAACACAAATAGCTAAATTCGGTCGAGTTGAGTGCAATTTAAATATTTGTATACATCTGGATATATTTAGTGACAATAGTAATTACGTTGTTAGTGGTATCCGTGTCACGGTTAAACTGGTACAGTGAACAAGATAAAAGGGTTCTGGTGCAAATGCAGTATATTTGGTTTGCGTTACGTCACTCAATGTTACACTTACACTCCACTCCCAGTACAAGTACATATACATATACACGTAAGCCGGTCTGCAGTTCCGATTAGAAGACATCATGGATTATGTAGCAGTAAGCCCCAAAACATAGTATAAAATCTCGCAAATTCTAAACCCAGTAAGGCAGAAAAATAAGTGGTAAGAAGATATGGAAATCGCATACATGTGGGTACTCCACACACTTTGCCAAGCAGGATAACAAGTCCAACTAGCAGCACACTTGACCACAAAGTCTCCAACCTGCTAAACAGCAGCTGCAAACTTTATTAAGTGGTAGTCGGTCCTTAAAAAACGGCCTCAGATAATCGGAATGGATGACCTTTGTTTAAAAGAACTGCGACCATTGGCCTCCAACACGCTCAAATATTGACCGCAGGGCTAAATAGCCCAGGGGTGCATCTACAATCGCATAAAAATGCCGCCTGGTCTTCAAGGGAATTTCTTCTCATGGGTCTGATCTTTTGAATCAAGGCCGGATCGGTAAATAATTTACGCACGATCGGTGAAGTTGGTCTTTGTGATTGTCGGATTATCCGACTAGTTCACTATCTATAATGAACGGAAGGATTAATAACCATCAAACAAGACGAATCGCACTAATTGACTAAACTGACTGAAAAATCGGGTAATTGAACAATAACTTCTGTTTAGGCCGTCGGGGACGTTGCGAGTGAAAATGGTGTAAGATAAGCTCATGATCAGAAATAGACGAGAAAAGACGTATCCGTTTGGTATGATAGGATTAGCTAAGTCAGATAGATACCTTCAATCTCGGCACTCAAAATCTGCTCAAGTTTAGTTCACCCAACAGTTATATCATCCATAGTATTTTCTTGGAAAACTCAACAGCTAGGTTAGATCATCATCAAAATTCATATTAATCACGGCTGCGCGTGTAAATGTAAACTACCAGGCGACAGTATGCATATGCGGGAACTTCTTCATAAAAGATAAAAAGCAGATACGTTTGTGAGCACGGACATGAGCTTTAAAAAATGAGAAGTGCACTATGGAAATCTGTGCAGTACGGTGAAGAGAACAAAGGGCCAGAGTAGAGCGGACATAACGAACGCTGATATAACGAAAATTTCACAATGGAAAAGAAAATAACTACATTATACACACTTCCGTTCATCCTAACGAAATGTACGGGATGAACCACAGCTTAATACTGCATGTCACTCCAGTCCGCTCGCTGTACAAAACCTCACATGACCGAACAAAAATCGATAATGTACACAACGGGCTAGAGATGACTAGACCGAGTAAAAATGAGGTAATGTTAACTATGATCATTATCCTGAATACTCGCCAAATGAATATAGTTCATTCCGGTTCACTTATGCAAGCGGTGCTGTTAAGAAACTGTGAACCAATGAGTAGCCACCCTCCCACAAACTGGAAGGGCCATTGGGAGGGAGGGATGTACCACGACCTCACAATGAACAAAAATCATGGTGAACTTGGACTTGTAGTGAACTAAATGCTTTACAGATCTTCTGCTGCGGACAACACATAAACAAAAAATAGCACTGCAAACTTCAGTTCCGGATATGTGAAAAAATCACAGAATGAGCTAAAAATTTCGCAGATTCTGTGAGCTGTTTGTAGTAACAAAATGGTTGAATAGATGAATTACTTTACCCTTATTATAGCGGCGTTCTGACGCATAAAAAGAAGCAATAAAAACGGGACTACAAATGAGCAGACGTGATGGAACGACTGATTATAGTATGTCACTCCGATATGGAACCGAATCAATAGTGTGCACGTCCATATATATATATATATATATCTCATTCTTCACCTTGTAAAATCTGTTGTTTTTTTACTCGTATGGTGTGATACGTTTGCCACTCCCTATATATATATATATATATATATATATATATATATATATATATATATA
>LUCH01000165.1:266521-294039 GCA_013368495.1 Paragonimus heterotremus
AGTCCGGGGCTTGAAAACTAAACCATGAGAGGAAAGGTTAAAATCTTTGAACATATACTCTTTAGAGTACCGTCGGCTTAGAGGTAACTTGGTATTAACCTTTTTAATAATGCAGTCCCCGGAACACCCTTGCCGCCTGATGCTCAACAAGGGGAGTAGCTTGACACTGAGGGGTCACCCCCTAAAACCAGGTGTCCAACATAGCAGACTAGAGTGTAGACATAGCTTTTTCTCATTGCGTGTTTGCAGGGCTTGGAATGCTCTACCGGACCATGTTGTTTCTTCCAGCTCTGTAGCAATTTTCAAGGCTCGCCTTGACCAACATTTATTGCATTAGTTCAGATACTGCACCTCTTCTCCACATTTCAGCCTGTTGCTGAGGACCTCGAGATTCTGCGCATGGAGACACGGAAACCTCAAAAGCTCCAGCTTCCTACTTCCGTTAACAACCCATTGAACCCACTGAAGGACCACCTGCAAAGCCTTTAGGATGAATAGAAAGGGGATTGCCAGCGCACCTCTGGTATGTTGAAGTCGTGAGATCAGAAATCTGTCTGATGTGTCCATGAATGAACTGCCGAACATTAGACGAATTAGACGTGGGAATTCTGTAGACAGTAATCAGTGTCGGCGGTTCTTTCGGGTGCATGTTCGTGCGCAGCGCTAACAACAAAGATAACAGAATATATATATATCATAATATAGTATGATATTGTCCTATACACGATCAACTGTTTCCCCATGATTTTTCCTCAATTGTGCTGGTTGATTCGGAGACAGCATGAAATGACTTGTGTGGTACGATAATCTTATAAGATATGAATATATTCATCGCCGTTGAGCAAATTTCCGCAAGCCGTTCGGTAAGAGTGTGCACGAAAGTCAGCCGATAAAAGTTCGTGAACCGTAAAATATCACCTGCATAAACATTGCGAAAAGAAAATAAAAGTAATGGTAGGAGTAGATCCAAAATAAACACTAGGAGCTCGGAATCGAGGAGAAACCATGACCTAGACAAATGACAAGTTCAGCTCAGTTCAAGAAATTAGTTCACATAAACACATTCACCCTGTTCAACTGACTCTATCTTGCAATTTGACAGCCTGTGACGAAAATTATTCAAACAACACAGTTAAGATAAGGGGGATATTAAGTGTGAACATTTGGTGCTGATCAACACCGACGACTCGAGTCATCGGCACCAAATTTACAAGCAGTTAACGGTGAATTACGGTTGTTTCTGGAAATCTTAAGAATGGACATTTTTGACCAGTAAGGTGTTTGACAGTGGAAATGTATCTAATTGCCTGTGCGTCGGGATACTCTCCATTTATATAATACACGAAGTACATAAAAGAAATTGTATTAAAACCGGGGAAATATTTGTTGTACGTACAAACATGTTATTTGTTTGGAGTATTCACGCGCGCTACATACAAATTCACGCCCAGTCGATCGTGCCCACTATCTGTGAGGTCTGCCAAACTCGCGATTTTGTCTGATTGCCACCACGGTAACGCTGAAGTAGGGGGTAGTAATCTATTTATCAAAACCCTAGTGGTTTTTTGGAGTTACTTATTCGTTCCACCGTTTATCGAAATGTGTGGACTTACTTACCGAATTTAATCGTAACGTACAAAAATCCTTGGAAAATGTGAACGTTTGCCAACATTTGGCACCCACTATGATGCCTGCACCGGAACATATGCCACAGCCGCTATCTGAATGCAATTTAAACTTCAATAATCATAAAACTGTGGATTTCAGATAAACCGGAAAACTTTACAGGAACCGGCGTGCAGGATCTGGAGCCTGATCTTTCTAACACTAACGTTGTCGACCGCCTCTGGAACTGGACAATTTCCAGCAATACTCCTAAGTTTCAGACGACACGATTTTCGTGTATTTTGAAGGAAAGAATGTCGGCATGATTAATAAGTTAACATCAGGGCCAGCTTCCAGAAACGTTAACATTAACCAAACTTTCTTATCATTTATGGGGAGTAAGTTGAATGGTCATTCGAGGAGTTAGAAAAGGTAACCAGGCCTGTGGCAAGGTCAACTTCACAAACGGTTGTTTCTAAACTCGCCAGCCTGGCCTCAGTTGGCTGGCTGTGGTTGCCCCAGCAAACCATAAAACTTTAGGTCGTAATGGCGTAATGGGATTCACAATGCCCGGGCTAGGTCAGCAACGGAGCAAGTGAGCAGAACGTGTCCAGCGACTGCGGTTACCAGCATTTTGTTTGTTTCGATGACGTCACCGATCCTCGATCGGGGCAAATGACACCACACACTACAGCCCCTGTCTATGTGCCCAAAAACAGCCCGTGCGGACCCTACATCTCCCCTGGCTGACTATTTCACAGCCCTTTGAAACCCAAGTAGGCGTAAACCACTTGAAACCGTAGAATACATATCTCACAGCAAGCACCAGTGATAATGCCACACATTCACCCCCTCATGTAGACTGTAATCCGCCCCATGTCTGTGATTCTAATGACATGTTCTAACTTTTCATAGGTAGAATGCATGTACTCCATGCAACTGTAAAAGCCGGATAAGAATTGCGGAAAGCAGCTGTTCGCATAACTATCCTTTTACGAATAAGAAATACATCCACTTGAGGTGTTCCTCCACTCTGTAGATCAAGCACCTCTCTGTTGTACTTAGGTGGCTTTCCTTTACAGCCGCAGACAAATTCAAAGAGTTACTGATAGAATATTCCTAAGGCTTTTGCTTTGATGGAGTTGGAATGGTGATTATCCAGCATGCCATTCTGTAGTATGGGGTATTTGAACTCGCCAGAACAGGCCATTCCGCCCCGTCAGACAAAACTTTCTCGTATCCGGACTCCTCATGCTGGCTCGGAATGAACTAATTGAGGTTATTCTAAAATTGATGTCGACCGGTCATCACAAAATGTTTGTAAGTAGTACTCTCGGTTCCTCACCTGTGTTGTTCAAACTTCGAAAGGGAACGGAACGATTGAAAAGTGTACACTTCAGCATACTCAGCCAGTTTGAGGCTTCCTCGTTGCAGCGGTTCTGGAAGTATAAGTCCCGAAGTTAATATGTGCTTTGTGGTTATCGTAGTTACGCGGTAGTTACTGTGTTTGAGTCTCCGCTGTAATTTCTGTTGTTCTTGTTACGAATCACAACATGTGGGAGGGAACTTGTTTAAACCAGTAAGGATTGTGATTGATGCTCAGCGCACTCAAAAGTGCGATTCAGGCCGCAAGCACGTTTTCGTTTCCACCATCATCGTTTCCTCTAATTGTTCGCCTGCTCTCTTGTCGGTTTAGTGCACTGGCAGTGTATCTCGTGTTCACCTAATGAGTTCTCTATAGCCGGTGACATCGGTTGACTTGACACTACGATCCTGATCCGAGCCCAAACACAATTTTAGATGAATGACAGCGGTGGTTGACTGGGTAAAAATAATGAATCCGATGGTGGGGGCAAATTCGTTGACACGCATTCTCATAGGCGTGCGAATATCAGTATGTAGAAAAATGAACGAGGGAAATGTTTAGAAACAGGTGCAAATAGGGGAAAATAAAATGAAATTAGTCGTTACCATTGTGATTACTAACCACATGTTTTCATGGATTAGCATATTTTATGCCAAGATATACCTTATTTGTACACCTATGCAACAGCACGTGGGGATTATTCAACACGGAAAGTACTCGAAGCAACAGAAGCCAAGCCGGATTTTACAAACAATAAAGATTGGTTTGGCTTTCAGCTATCCACTGATCAAAACAAACAGGTACAAATCAACAACGGGGTTTGTAGATTTCAATTTCCACGTAAAGTGCCAAGGAATGAAAACGGAGTGTGCAACGAAATGATTTGTATATACAGTAAATTGAGAAGTCAGGGCCAATGATCGAGATACATGGACGGAATTAACAACTAGGCATTTACTAGTAATAGTGGTAGGTAAACCGTGGTTAACCAAATGGCCACCGTTGGGTCGAAGCAAAACGGCTGTCTAATGAAGAATGTAGTAAAAGCCATTCCTGAAAAATTGTAGGAGAACAAATTTTACTTTCACAAGGTCCGCACAAAATGTGGTTCAAATAGCTCAGACAAAATGTAAGATTTGTAATGCAGGTTATTTACAGAAAGCGACAGAACATAGGAGCCACATCTCACTAAAGTCAACAACCAGCAAACCAGACTCATCCACATCAATTATGATCGGACAGGCTTCAACAAGTGACCAGAAAATACAGCGATGATTCAGTAGACCACGGCAAAACTAACGGTTGCAGCAGACACTGAACAGATGTTGCCGCAAGTTCATATGTCCGGAAAAGACCGTGATACCCTAAGGCCACTTTGGCAGCATCAATGTGACCTTTGAAGCAAACCCACTGAATGTTGAACGGTGGTACATCCGTTCGCGTTTACCTCATCCCTATTCCGGGTGAACTTTGCCTTCAGACAGTCAGTAAAGAGCGTGCGCCGCACCCTGCGTTTTACTTTGATAGTCGATCACCCTCATTGTCAGGCGCATCATCGGCAACCAACCTTGTTCGTAGTTTGACGTCATGATTGGTTGAAAGAGGAGTGGGCTTAACAAAGTAGCGGTCGAATGCCTGCAAATTCTTTTATAATTTTGCTTGTTCTGAATTAATTGCGAATGTGGGAGAAAAAAAGTAACGACGCTTCACCGTTCGAGCCTGCCGTGGGCATCAGGTGGGAGGCCAGAGTTCATCAACAAGTTGCAAGTTTCAAACTGCCAGGGAATCCAGACACAAGAAGAATGGTTTTCTCTACCACCCTTGGCTCGTACGATCTTCTGTGATTTTTGCACAACTGAAGGAGCGACAGTGCGCATCGAAACTTGCCGAACCTTGTCTTGTTATGGCTAACAATTTTCTGCCTGGTGATGTTTAATGACATCTGCGGGCTTCAGTTGAGATGCCTCGACAGGTCAACTAAAGCCACTCGTACTAAAGCGGCTAGCTCGCCCGGTGTAATCACCTAATTTTCAACGTAATCCACGAAGAGAAATCAAATCAGTCAATGTTTTTACTTGCCTAGTCACTGCTTAACCTGCCGCACGGCTCCCGATGTGCAATCTGGCTTCTTGGAATGCCTTCAAACGGATGGATATCACAGGTAAACTTTGGTTTCTTCTAGATTGAGGCATGGACAAGATTTCACTTATAAAACAAGTATCTCTTCAGCTACCGCCTCTGTCCTGGGACAATTTCTGGGAAGTAATCACGACATAATTGAACGCAGTTTTGAATGTTGCGCTGTAATAAATCCGGCAGGCATATCTTGTCGTAGAAGCACTCGAAGTGTTTAATAATGTCACCAAATTATGCGTGAACCCTCTGGCTCCGAAAAATCAAAACATCCCGTTGTGTAAGTAAACGTCGTAATAATACTCAAAAATTAGAACGATACTCAAATGCTTCGAACAACCCCACCGATAAACAATATTTCTTCCCCGTGTGGGGAACAAAACTGTAATACTCGGAATTAGGGACTTTGGATAGCTGTAGAAATCGTACTCGGATTGAAACCTCCCACGCAAGTAATAAGAAGAAGACCTCGTACTAGTTGCAGTGAGCAGTTCATATTCTTGAGACAAGAAGCCGAATTTATGGATGTACAACGGTACTGAGGAAATCATAGTCACCCATTGGTTGATCGTATTAGCACATATAAAGTCACAAACTGAACGTTAATTGGTGTAATAGGGAACAAAGAAATGAGCAAATCACAGAAAGTGTAACATTGAGACTGTTCGTCCAATCCTGGTGTAGTATCTTCAACGCGACGTTTGGATTGGTTCCTTGTTAGAACTCCTATTGTTTCAGGGTTTGGATAAGCGGTGAATCGAGTAGAATTTCATCACAAAAACCTACGTGCTTCAAATGTTCAAGGAATTGCCACGTGTCATGTGGCACGGGAACATTAGGATGGGTGCTAGTATTTCGGCAGCAACTCTATAAAACAGCACTGTCCTTGAGGATTCATTTGTAATCTTTCGGGAATTCGGCTCGCATTCCGCTGCTTCCTTTGACGCTGAAAATGGTAAAAGACTGAGTCATCCTGGGAAAACCCGCACGTTCTTGAGATATGTTCTCATCGTCGCTACGGGCATATGCTCTCAGTATGCTGGCACCAAACATTTTCACTATCCCTATCCTCACTCTGTCCATTCCGCTGATCTCATAAATAAAACGGAAGATATTGCTTCTCTTCTGCATGACTTTTGAAAACCATCTTTTGTGTGTAGTTTCTTTCCTGCTCAGCAGATAATCCACATATTTGAACCATGCCTCAGTAACTAGTCTTTATTTTGCCCTGGCGTCTTCGAAAGGAATACACAGTGTTGTAAGCCAGAGCTTTCACCACTGTAAAATCGTTTTTACTACTGCCAGCGTAGGTTTCCCAATAAATGCTCACGCGTGATTGTGGCTTTAAAATTGTTATATGGTTGGACAAACCGAAAGTCTGTGGTCCGTCTCGCGTGCGTCTTTGATCAAGACACAGTTGCTTAGCTAGTGCGCTCCTCACTCTGACGTTTGCACGTAAACGAGAAAAGTTGGGGAAGACTGCTCACTGCTACCACCGGCTACCAGAAGGGTGTTCCACGGTAACGTTTTTGGACCGCTACTTGAAGTTTTGAACGCGGAAAACGGTTTAAACTTGCTGACCATAGTAAAATTTTCCAAACTATTTCACCTGATCTCATGCCTTGCTGAGCAGATTTACTAGGCTTTGTGTCATTAGAGTTATCATATCAAGCATGGCTAGTGACATTTTCAGTCAGCGCATCCAACATTCGTTTTCATGGTTGTGATATGCTGGATGGCCTTGTAAAACCGATTGGCTACATTATCTAAGCCGTCACCTCAGCGTGCGATCCTCATGAACGTTAGCCGAATTCACTATGCCTCTAATCGTGAACTGTACGAAGTAGCTAAGACCAGAAGGACAACTGGCTATGCCAAGCATACGTCCTTTCTCCCCGCTGCATGTTCAGATCCATATAAGCTATGCATAAGACCTCAATTCGAATATTGCGTGTCTACTTACAGCCATCTGTGTAAGAGAGATAGACTAACTAAGAGGGCTGTTGAACGCAATTCCCCGGGGAGTTCATTTGGTTGCTCGTATTTTTGGGCTGTGGTGGACGTCAGCAAAAGCTAGAACTTAACCTTCCGGTCACGACGACTCAGACTGAATCTTGCACTCATGCGTGACTCAGTTCATGGTAATATGTTCACCGTTGATCTGATGATCTACCCGTAAAAAAGCTCGGAGCAGACACTTGAATTTATTAACTTTGGATGTTCTGGAAGAACCACACTGCTGCCTTTTTTTAATAGCTTTCCTATATTTGGGACAAACTCCCTCAAGCAACAAGAACTAACAAGAATACTGCTCACTGTGAAAAAGAACGAGAACCCTTCATTATCTCAGCTGACACCACGATTACCTTGAAACTGCGTTTATCTGAAGTCTAGATCTTCCATGACCGACCTGACAGCATTCGAACGAAAAATATTTATTCTTCGTGACACGTCATCACATTCTTTTGGAATCGGCCTAAAATATTAATAATACTGTCAAAGGTATTGGCCGGTGTTTAAAATACCACTAATATTCCCAGCAGGATAGATCTCGAATGATACCGCACTTAAAATATTTTGCAAACAAAAAACGCTTACATTTGCTAGATATATATGCCTCTACGTAAGAATTAGTGATAGTTAAAGTTATGTTGTTGATGACTGTGACACAAGACTTGCGCGCAATCTACAGTGTTAGAGAAAAATGATATCACTTTTAAGCCCCCATGCGATTGTACTGCGACCTCGCGTTGCCACTTATACGTTCCCTCTTTCGAGCTTTTCTAGTAAACAACCTAACAATTGTTACAATGCTTATCCTCTTTATTCAACACATTAACTGTTTAGGGCAACCTATATCAAAATCCGATGGAAAGGCGATTCTGAAAACAACTGTTATTCGCCCGCTTAATGAGCAGTGCCATAATACTGTAACCAACACCAAACGACTAGCGTCGCGTAGACGTTGCTACCGAGAAACGTTCGGCATTTTCCGTCACGACTCACGTGATCGCCTCACATTTTTATATGTTCATGTGAAGGTATGCTTCAGTGTTTATCCCACAGACATCTTTCATGCGAGAAAAGTATTCTGCAACGTCAAGACGCTGAAATTCCGTGCTTATCGAACGGTTTGCGGGGCACTCGGCCCCCGACTATACATGAGCCACTAACGAGGTACCGTACAGTTACCTTTTCGTTGGTGGGCGGTTTACGCGGGCTCCTGTTCATTCCACGGCCACATATTCAACTTCATACCTTTCCAATGTCATGTTTCACATGGTCTGAAAATAAAAGTTCCACTTCTCCAAGCCCGCTGGCTAGGAAGATTATGTGCGCTTACTTAGTTATTGTCAAGCCTCACTGTATCCGGAATTAACTTTCGAATCCAGTCAGATCCGGTGACAACATTCAGCGTTTTAAGGAGGACTTGAACATGTACCCTATGCCATCAAACAGAATGTCTATCTCATAAATTTGTGTACGCTCTGATAGCCTTTTTGAATGTGGCTAGAGTAACTTATAGCCATCAGCTGTAGACAACATACATACCCGTCCTTGCTATCAGGCTCCCCTTGAAAACAGCTTACTTGGTATACTTTAACATGTTTCCACCGTTTATTCACACTCCGTTCAACATTGGATCCATTGCATACTCACGAAACAAACAATAAACCAACATCATTCTATTCATGTGCTTTATCATGTACGTGTTACCCAGAATGCTGGAAAACGTAAGATAGGAAATTACGGTAAATCCAGTAAAGCTACTTTTTATAGGGATATACTCAGAACACGCACACAAAAAATGGATGCACTCTTCTAACATATTATATATATATGCCTATTTATAACAGTCTGTTCAACTTGGCAAGCCTCTAGGCTATAGTTAATGGTAGCAGATATCAACGCATTATTGATTAGCATATAAAGACTCCACAGAAAACTGCAAGAAAAATGCTCCTCTTGTGTGCCTTACACAATCGCATTAAAATCTCCATTCACATGTTGCACCACCTCCCGTGCCTCAAGCCTTCCTTGTTAACCAACCGACAACCTATGAGGGTTAAGAATAATGGATTTAAACTTAGACATCAACACTACAAACAATCTGACGCCAAAACTCCGTACCGAGTTTTGACTATCGCGTGATAATCAGCCTACAAATAGTTGCTACTTACCTAATTGTTGCGAACCACTACAATCAACTGCCTACCAGTTTTACATACTTCATTTTAAAAGAATCCAAAAAATTAATATCGCATAAAATATCTGCCAGAAAATTATGTAATACATTGTTCCTCATATCGCATGTAACCACTTCACATTTTTCCATTTAGCGAACGAGATCACGTTTTTTTCGTAATTCCACAAATACTCTCTATGTGAGGAAAACTGTTGTAACGAGTGGATGAAAGTACCTCGGCAATGACGGAATAATTTGTGAGATCGTCAACTACCGGGCGATTTTGGACAATGGACGAAGTCCTGCACGAGAGTCTGTCCAACTGCTCGTCAGATATTGGAAGTTCCCGTTTTTCCTCGACCATGCTGATTTATTCTAACATTTTTCCGACGTTATTTGTATAAAGTTGTAGCGGAATACCTTGCAGTTGCATTCGGATGAATTCCCTGGTGTGACCTCCAACTATTCGAAGCACCGGCTCATGCACAACCCTGTAAAAGGTGACGGCAAATTAACGTGACATCACACCCTTCGAACAGAATCCGTGGGACAGGTGAACTATCTCCTTTTCTTGTGTGTGCGTCGAGTTTTTGCAAACTGCCACCTATTTTTCCCTGATTACTTTTTTTCTGGCAGATTTCTTGTCTGTCTGTTATGTAACCATTTTTTGTTTTGTATCTCCTACAATTATCTGCAATGATCGCGCACAGCCGAGGGAGTCTGTCGTAGTAATGCTTACTTACAAGCTTGCCGAAAACGGCAGCTTCCTTCTCCAAATGTACACACTCTGCCCGCAGCTTCCCACATTTATCGCAATGCGTTGTTAGTTGTGTGTATCGCTTGAAATTGTGCGTCCTCATCTCGCTCAACCAAGCGGATTTCCCACAGATCGGCTGGGAAGGGGTTCATATACCATATGATTGGGCGTCTTAGGTTGGGATCGTCTCCTCTCTCATTACGGGGTCTTTGCAACCTACCGGGCCAGTGGATGGGGACCTTAGATGAGATGATGGATAATCTGGCTCGGTGACGCGGGCGTTGCCACCGCCTGTTCCAGTTGTTTGAATAAGTGTACTCAGTAGCTCACGGCAGTTGAAGCCGTAGGAGGCTATTTAGACGACCCTGTACGATCATTTATAGCCCGGTTGTTTATGTAAAACGGTGTGGGCATTCTGAAGTTGGGTATTCCGGGCACAGACATTGCTATTTTTGAGGATTAGGCCGTCCTCTGCCGGCTTTCCTTCCGACTTGATTAGGGCTTCCTTTTTAGTTACAGCGAAGCATTGACGTGAAACATCGATGTGATGGCGTGTTGATTTTGATGATGTTGCCGATGGCCTGTTATATCGCATCATGTTTCAGGGTAAAACGAGACAAAATTAACGTCAGAAGGATTAATAGAATCATTGAGCGGGGCCGACAAAATTCTATCACGCGTACAACAGTCGTCATACGCACTCACTTCAGCAGGTGTACCATTATGCAGTACGTTACCGCGAATGAACGCGGTACTTGAAGTTTTGGTAAATAAGGGACGTGAAAAGATACAATAATTGCTTCTGTCAGCATCCCTGCTCAGTCATTTCTACCTAGGACCCGCACAAACCCGTCAACTACATCCACACACCGCGGTTTCTGGCGAAGATCGTAAATCGTCTGGATTGCAAATTGTCTACCTTCTCCAAATGGAATAATTTTGTCTGTCTGAGACCTCAGTTAGCCCTCTTGGGGCAGTATTCGAATGCCTCTGGAGGAACTGATGTTGATCAACAACCAGCAAACCCAACCATACCGGGCATACCCGGGACGATGAGGCTCTGTTTAGGCCGTTCCTTTTTATTTCCACTCTTTAGAACTCTGAGGTTTTGATGTTTGCAGTTGACGAAAAGTGATTTTTTACTTACCGGGCAATGTCTTTAAGATAAATAAGGAGAGAAAGATGATCGAGAATGGTCATTCAGGACCTCACACGGCAAACACTTCAAGCCGGTGGCTAAGCTGGATATAATCATCAAGAACGTCGCAAATTCCGGGAAATCACTCTTTGGGCTCACTGATTCAGTATGCAATCTATTGACGTGTATTTTGCGTAGAACTTTAGCTTGACCCATTCAGAAAGACACCTCAACAGAACGGCGGTATCAAATAATCATCTCTTCCATCCGACGGAGCTACCCAATACTCGTATTCACCAAGTAAATAGGGTGGCAGAATCACGATCTCTATCGTGAAAATAGGCTTCAGTGGGCAATATTAATGTCAATCTACGGAGATAACGGCAGCTGATAGGTTGAATACTACTCAGTTAAGTTCGAACCACCGAAGTACGCACGACAATAAAAAAATGCACACCCCATTGGCCTCGCGCATTCATATCAATCCCAGAGAATAGAATGCGCACGAAAGTACGCCAAGGCAATGGAGCATGATACGATCTATAAGTCGGACTCCTGGATAAAAATAACGGATTAACAGCTTGAGCGAAACAAAAGTGGTTGAGAAACAAAGGTAACAAAAAGAATAATCAAACATTTCATACATATATTAGTAGTGCCCACAGTCGCTAGTAGGTGGTTTGCCGTGAAATCATGCGTTACCCTTTCTAAAGTCTTCAGAATAATGTTACTAACCGCGACTAGATTATAGTTAAGGGGCTTGCCTTCATTCAACTTCATTATTGAAGTTTCTGTTTAGCCCTCAACTGTCCATCCGCCTTCCACAGGTTGAGTAAATTTTTGACCTGGTTGGATCGCTGGTAAATGTGGTACTACAGTAAAGCCAAAATCCCAGGATAAAAGCCGGTCCGTGCGATCAAATAAATCAAGTTGCTAATCAAACGCTTTGTTGCCAGGAAATGTCACGTAGTATATCTGATAGAAAAGGCTCGGCGTGGTTAACCACTTTTGTTCTGCAAGCCCAGTCTACCGCAGGTGGCAAACGCCGCCTGCCATCTCCACTTTCATATGAGTTCCCACATGAACGTAATGATGAGGCCTTCTGAGTGATGGCAACGAAGATACGTTCATGCCTACTGATATTTAACTGATCAGTGGGTATCGTATCTGCTTAGGGCTGGCCTGCCGGAAGATAGAATATACCGCAAGTCCTTCTCTGTGCTCGTGCTGCCTTGCTCGCATAAAACTTCAAGCTTTCCGTGGCAGACTAAATCCAGGATTATTTTGGCCACTTCAAATCCAGAACTCTTACAGTCTCCAGTTGTTTCAGCTAAGTCGTCTTTGTTGACCCCCATAAATATCCCTTGGGGGAATCGACGTCCCCTTTCTTAACCAATTTTCCTCCTTTGCTAGTTGAAGTTGTTTGCTCGCCGATGTAGTCGCTCACGCATTATTGTAGCCTCCTGTCCCTCGTAAGATTACGTTTACGAGCAGCATTAGATAGTTTTTTCGTGCCTACTTACTGCCTGCATTGGTAGGGGAGGGCCATTTACTTTGGGCCCCATCATCACGCTGCGCAGCAACTTATCTGTTTATTCGAGGAACCGGCTTAGCTATTTTACATTGGTCACTTGCTGTGGGTGCGGTTTTCCACTATTTCTAGCGTCAGCCGGTTTTCTCCCATAAATACAACATTGCCATCTCTTTAATCTCTTCACAGCTCACAATACCGTGTTTCGTTAACAATCATTTCTAAGGTAAACAAGACCACCAAGGCGTCGTTATTTCAGAACGGGTTCTTTATTTTCATGACAAGATTTGTCTGTTGGCAACAGCAGACCTCGCGTAACAAATTGTAGCATTCCCGTTATCCCTTTACCTTCCCATTTCCGACTTAACTTACCTTTCCAGCACGCTGATTTCATTATTATCCGCGTCGTTTACTTCATCTGTATGTAAGCGTTTGGAACCACCCCACCCACAAAAACCATCGAAAGTACTTGGGCAATTTATAAAAGATTGTTCAGTAAAGTAGCGGGGTGAACTGTGAAAGTGATGCCTTATAATCAGACGGAAGTTTGTTCCCGGTAGGTTTCCTCAACTTACTCGTGTAATAATCGCACGTGTGATAGAGGTTGAATGAATAAATATTCACGCTTATTTCATTCAACACTTATAAATGTTGAGAGTTTGCTGTAACGACCGTACTGCGAAAAATTAGTTGACTTTGGGCAGTTACATAGACCGTGTTTGAGTAAAACAAACAGAGAGCATCTAAGTAACTGTGAATTGGAAGTGATCGAGAACGCCATACAACTTTTTGCAGCTGATACGTTGTCGGAATTTTCCCAGCAAGTCGGGTAATTTAAATGACACTCACCAAACATGCGTTGATAACCAATTACACTACGGAAAAACGCAGACTCACTTGCGATCACGGGGAAAAATATACATTTATAAAAAACGAACGTGAAACGGAACATAATGGTGCCTGTTAAAGTAACTACCTGCATTGAATGTTTGACGATCATTGTGTGATTTATAGGAGGTCGGTAACCACCTTCCCCGCGTTTATTTCCCCCCACCTCATTGATCCTTCTTCTTCTCACCCTGAGAAGGTTCTTGGTTGTAATTGCGGGTCTTTCTGGCAAAGGCTGACATAGTCATTCAAGTTACGCGCGGAACAAATCACTTCTCCCACGAAGGTCAATCTTGGTGTTTTAGTAAATGTTGATATCATTCATTTGTGGAAACTTGTCCCCGCGTAATTTTTCTTCCTTATTCCTCATTTCTGGACCTGTGCTTATATGCTCTGAATTCACTTGCGTCTTGTCGTTCCACTGTTACGTACCTGTGAGTACTGACATGAACCGTTAGTCTCACAGCTTGTACGTTTGGTGGATTCGATATCGATGTTCGTTGTTATCTTGTTCTATTTAGTCTATAATAATTTTCTTGTACTTTGACGCATAATTAATAAAAAGCTGTGCGGTACGACCGTCTCCTCTTTTGGATCCGAACTGGTTGCTCAGCGCGCCCACAGTTTGTAGGCGTCCGTTGCTCACAGAGTGACTATTCCAGATCCAGCCTATTGACGGACGTTGCCGGTAAACCAAACGTTGCTTAAACAGCCACTAGACATCCGAGCTTCATGGTAGTCCGCTATTCGGAGCCCACATCATTCTGGCAACTTCGTCGGTTCCACAGATGGATATATTTTCACTGCTGTTTACCCCCAGTTTTACTCCTCAGGTATGCCTATTAAACGACCAGCTCGCGAGCAAGTTATCCTCGATTTTGTTCACGGCAGTAATGCATGTGTAAGTTGAGTTAAAAGTAGCCACTTCCGACAGTATGTCGTTTCTCCCATCATCGTTCATCCAATTTATTGTTTTACTGCCAGCACATGACCCTAACTAACCATAGGCTAGTAATAGCCATTACGAGGCTCGCATGTATTTCATACCGCAACGCTAGTCGCATGTGCAGCAGACGTGCCTCTGCAATCAGCCTTTCAGTAGCAACTCGGTGATGACTTGTGTCAAACTGGCCTCCCTAAATGTCTACAGACGACCAACTCGCGCAATTGCACCTTTGGTAAGAGGCAATGGATGATTCAGCTTGGTACCTGCTTTTGCCAACGTGTTTTTTTTGAGCATAAGTTGTATTGTCCCCACGGATCATTGTCTGTTAAAATAAGCTTCATGTTGGTCGTCCGGTGGATACTTCCGGATAACCCTGGCGTCTGGACCATGCTGAGTACTTCACTGCCGGTGTACGATCTATTTCTGGTGCCTCAAGATGAATCGCGTATGTTCACTCACCCAACACCGCTAAGACTACATCATCAAATGCTTCAAACCATCACGAGTAAATCGCAGTTGCACAAGCCAGTCACCAAGCTATATTACAACTTCGCTGGTCAGTAGTTAAGGAACATGAGCACGTTCCGGTGCTTATATCAGCAATGGTTATCACTTATGACACCGCAACCATTACTGATGTTGCCATACTGTTAGTTTTGGTTGATTAAGTTCTCGAACGTTACACACGCCTCGTTCAGGCTCTGACTTCCCATTCGAAATGGCCAGCGAAATTTTGTTTGACAAAATATCAGTCGCAGCATCCATACCCAAGGCAGAGCGTACCGGCATCTTCAGAAAAAACAAATTTAGCGCCACAGAAAATGACAAAAGTTTCGGCCGTGTGCCTGATTACCTATTTTGGGGTATGGCCACAATTCAACTGTTAACGTGCATTCAAACACCCGCCTACCGGGTTGGACGCTGATCAAAGGTAGTATCGCTTCAAAACCGATTGTTAAAAGACGCCGCATGGGCACTTCTCGGAAGCTAGATCACCTGGCCTGGCTGCCTTGCTGTGGTACCTCCAGACCGTGAGAACACATCAAATTAGCCCACTAGGATGTAGTCCAGTTTGTTGATTTCGTTAGGGTCTTTTGCATGATTTTGAGATTGGTGTGCTTTGTTTGGTTAGTGTTGAAGGGTGGCTCTTTGTTACTTTATTTTCCGTAAAAATGAACCGTAGTAACCATCTTTATTCTTACACCAGCCACTGTATCTGTTTCTCCCACTCTTATTCAGTCTGAGCCTTTCAATTTTCTAAATATCGGAATATGACATTCTTCTATACTTTTTCTCCAGTATCTCGTAATTCTCATTATTTCCCAAAGCGTAAGCAATCATTTTGCTCCGACCCAACTAATGGCCATTTGTCTGAATTGACTCGATTCCGTTTTATCGCCCCTCTTTACTGAGCGGTGCTCAGCTGTCAAATTTGCTGTACGGGCACATTCTTTATCTAATTTCTAGGGATTTTCCACATATGAGGTGAGATATTCGATTTTTATGTACATTTATCTAATTAGCACCGTATTAAATCCAGTTTTCACAAGCACCTTACCATTAACAGTTTCGATTATCTTTTCTGTCACTGAATATTGAGAGAAGCATTCTTGGATCACGCTTGCTAGTTGCAGAACGTGATTTCCCCAACTTTCGCCATGTGGATCAACAGATCACGCGTAACTCGGTGTGAACTTGAATCGTCAGCGAACGATTCAATACAGTCTGCACCACAATTTACCGCCCATTAAACACTGGATTAAGAGGAAGCCTTTACCGCCAGTTCAAAGTTCTCCATTCGTCATTGGTAAAGAGAAATGATCACACTGGTCCGGTTCATTATTCAGAATGAGTTGAAAATTGCTCTGCATTTTACTTCCGCTCAGTTAGTTCATGGACGCGTTTTGGATATAAAGAAAAGCTGGTGACTCCGCCAGTAACGAGAGCCACCAACTCTGTTATGCTCGGCTGGCGTTTGGAGCAGTCTGTAAAATGACCACTACTGACATCGTATATGGAACGGACGAAACCGATGTAGGTTGATACTCTTCTGTCAGCTCATCCCTACGATTCAGTATGTTGCTGCTTCCCAGGAGACAGTGTAGCCACCCCCTACAGATGTATTTTATCTGTCCTCAAAAACTACGTAAAAGTCACGTTTTCACAGTGAAGCTATAAATACGGGGTACATTAATAGACTGGTCGGGACAAGTGCATAGCATTGGGCACCACACACTGGATTCGGAATCAGACTTAGAAAAAGCAAGAACCTCCCCAACTACCACGGTGCCTGAGGTTAGCACCCATTTTAAGGCTGAAAAGTCAATACCAGAATAGGAGAGGCTACATTCAGAAAGGGCGCGCGTGACGTCTGCTCAACTCAATGTAATTTGCGAACTAAGTTGACAACTGCTGTTTCTTTACCTGATTCTTTTTAAATGACGTACATTCAAGGGTCTGTGACGAAGAACAGCGCGATGAACACAGGAGGCCTCACTTTCATTTCACTTCGTGGTGAACACCCGGTTAACATTTTTTTAGTCGGCAAACACTGCATGCATTGAGTACTGCGAGCGAATGGGCTAGTTCATACCTATGGCGTGAATTATATCGCTAGTTTGCTTCAAACATATAGAAGGTAAAACTTTGTAGAAAGCACAAGCAAGAACCGGCTGCAATGAACGGAGCTAAAGCCACCACCTCATAATAGGCTTCTTTGAAAGCGACAATTTCTTTATTGTTAAAATATCGGTGGCCAAGCTGGCAGCTTATAGTGTCACTGTCAACCCCATGGACCACTGATTGTGGCTCAGTCTGTCGTTCGTCCGCCTCTTCCCTCGGCCATTAAAAAAGCTACACACTAGAAGTGATTTTAACAAATCGTGCGCTTTTTATGGTTCTGCTTGAGTCAAAACTATTGAAAAACCGAAAAGCACCATCTGGTGGCCGGTCCAGAGTGTAAAGCTTGCAACAACACTACCAATGTATTGACAACCCCGTTTTGTTGTCGATAACAAATCTGCGGTTCACCCACAACAAACCAAGAGAGAACGATCTGAGACAATAAGACCAGCAGGAACCTCCGCTAAAGAAGACGCATCACATACCAAAACATTATCCTTTTGCATGTCTAACAAACCACTAGATTTCGGATGGTACGTTTCAGAAGCCTTAGATAGGAAAACAACGAGAAAAGGAAGCGTAAATGCAAAAGTGAGGATACTCCACCGTTGATGAAACACAAGCGTTCCACGCTCGAGAGAGTGGAAGTGGGCGTCGCTTCTGACCGCACACTTTTAGACAAACGGGAAAAGTGAACCTTCATCACTGATCTAACTTTCTCGGAGTCGAACTTCTGCAGAGCTTTCTACCTGTTTATATATTCATTTACCACTTTCGGGAAAGAAGCTCTCTGTTACCTCCGTCCGTCAGTCTTACCACATCATCCATTTCTACAGGTCTACCTTTCCTTCATTTTATTTGGCGTCCCACGTACACCTTCGGGGATTTGCTATCGCCTTATGAATCGCAACCAAGTCTTCTCTGAGTATCGTGAACCTCAAGGGAATAAACGAAACTTTCTTAAACTATGCTTATAAATCGTCGCCAGCGTTCATGTATACAACATCGCCTAAACACCATTCGCACTATCGGCAAGACTTCTTGAAAGTGCTGCACCAACAATAGCATGCAATATTATAAATGAGCCTCTGTAGATTCGTGATAAGGGTGATCCGGACGTCCACCCTTCATCTCCCAACCTCTCCTCTACGTATGGATGGTTTTTTCACTAGCCGGGTTGGCGTGGCTTTGCATCATACTGATGAGAAGAAGTGTCATATGGATATGCCCAATGTGTTCGCATGGCATTTCCAATCCTGAGTTACGCGGACATCGTCATTTCGCCGTGCTCAGAAGGTTATACCTTAGATGTATCCAGTCTCCCATTCTTCCAACTAACATCCAAAGTTGATTTCAACGTACAGGTTAATTCGTTTGCCTTACATCTCTCGGAGCTGATGTACATTGTAAGCGTACCCCGATTATCCATCCAGTGATATACGAGGGGGTAAGAGAGTCTTGATACATCAGTTATGAGTCAGGCTTCTTGAAATGCGTTGTCAGCGGCACACAAACTTTCCAACCACACTACTGCCTGCGCGGGGTCCGCACAAAGCACTACACACCCACGCGGACTGGTACCGAGTTTGATGCGACAACTCCCACATGAAACGAAATTTACGAGCGTGCGTGCGAGACATAAATCCGGAGAAAAGCTAACTCTAACTCACGAACAAACTTGATTATTCCGGTCCAACGAGACTCATTTAAATGTCATATGATACCATTGAAAAGCCAAGAGTTCAAAATAAACGCTTGTCTACTTCAGTTGTGGACAGTAGGAAAAACAGAAGTATGCACGACCATATCAGTCAACTGCTTAAAGCTAAATAGATATAATAGAAGGATTTTTCATTTACTTGACGGTTCATTTCCGATACATCAAACAAGACGGCACGGGTACGCTTCGACTGAAGCTGACAAACTGGGCCAGTATATTACACAGTGACTTCACTCTCAGTAAAACAAAGTGAGATTTAGTATGTTGGGTGAATCCCATATAGCCAGCTGGGGTTATGCATGGAGGCATTTAAGGCGAAGTTTTTGGCCTCCGAAAAATCTATTGAGAATTTTCCAGTTTTGTCTGAAAAGTGTTTACTATAATATGCGTTTATGCGAGCAGATAAGGAGCCCATCGGCCAGTAGAACTAGAGTGCGGGAGGAGAAACTTGATGTGCACTCTTCTGATCACTTCTTGTGAATAATAACAGGGGTTTCCAAGTGCTCCAATAGGCCAAGGAGTGAGGAATCGTCGGAGTTAAGCTGCCAGGAATTCACTTCAAAACTATATGACTGAGAATTTCTACCGTGTTTTTATCAAACTATGTTTTAATACGATTTTGGGTTTTACGACCAATCAGTAGCGGAAGGTATTTCGAAGAATAACCAATTTTTCCGTTTATCTTGCAGTCACTTTCAGCTGATTTAGTTATGAAGATCAGACAGATACAGCTACGCCATATGATTATTACTTGATTTATGGCGTCCGTAAACAACCATAATGCATGGTCCCCATTTTGTGATGACCCGCTCTCCTGTCCCGTTTGTTCAATTTTGCCATTCCTGCGCTACTACAAGCATTATTTTTCCTTCCCAATGTATGGCAACCGATGGGTTTAAGTGATCGCTTTTCAAACCACTTCCAGTTTGACCGTCTAAATGAACGTCAATTTTCCCAGCTGATTTCAGGTTTGAGTGTTCTCAGGGCAAAACTGATTCTGAATTTTTCTCTCCCTATTCGAGCAAGCCCCCCCTGTTTCCAAGGATCTGTTTTTGCTGAATTTCAAAGATGCTTCCATCCACTGCTTCTTAAGTTTAAGTAAATTCTCTCTAACCCCGAAAAGACTGGTCTTACTGGGCAGACCAGTCAACATGTGCAACCTCTGTATTGCCTGGTACGTCCACATGCACTGTTTTCCCCTTCTATCTTCTTAATGGAGAGGTCAACCAGCTGCCCCTTCATACTCATCCTCCAAAACAAGGTGATTTTTTTCATATTTTAATCTGTTGGGTAATTTGTTGTCATGCCGAGTCACAACTTGACGTGGTCTGTCCACGTTAAAACCGTTTTCTCTAACATAAAAAGCGTTATGAGATCATCTTTGTTGTCCTCAAATTTTAAACTCCATGCGAGGTGGGAGTTTACTTATCGGTACCGTCGTACCTGTTCACGTTACCCCGCGAATGTGAGGTTACGGCAAACCGCTAACACTCAAGTCATTGTGTTGGCGTTGACACCGCAGCCTTACTCATGGCTGTGTATTGAATTTGCGCAGGTCATATTGCTGTAGGCCACATTACGTAGAATAACAAATTTGGCCAGTACCGTTAGTGACGCCGATCAACTGTTTCGAAGTTATTTTGAGTTCCGAAAGCCGATCGGGGTTTCGCGGGTATTCGTCCACTTTGACGACTGGCCTATGGATGCACTAAAACCCCTCTCAGGTCCACCTCCTTAGCCGCTTCACCTGTTACACTGAATTCTGCTTGTACGGTGGGTAAATCATTAAATGAAGCCTGCCTGCAGACTCACCGACTTCCTGTTACAATCTCCAGACAGCGTTAACACAGGGCTGTGGATTCTTCGGGCGTAAGAACCAAAGAGCTGGGAACTAGATTGGCGACTGACCTCTCACTTTCGTGTTTTAAATTTCGCGTCAATCTCATTTCCGTATATTTGTAATCTCCGTTTCTTGAATACATGCATGCAATGAGATTCGCCGACCGCTTCCCATTGTCATCTAGCCATAGACTTTCAGCCTCCTTCCTGATCCTTAGGACATTTGTGTAACCACGGCGACGTTGCCCGTCATGACCCTGCTCACGCCTTAATAGTGTAGTGTTTCAAATCAAACATGCCGCTTGCCTCTAAAATTTTATTTAGTCCTTTTCATCATGTTTATTCTGATCTTTCTGATTTTATATCTGCATTCTCAATTCAGTCCCGTTACAAAGTTATATATGCGTATACCCACGCCTACAGTTACCTGGCATCTCTCACCTAGGAAACTTCTATTAACCCTGACAAATCTATGAAGAATCAGCCGTCAAGTTAAACCTATAGTCATCAATTGTGTTTTCATTTGAATGTTTGAATATTTGAAATGAAAAACGACTCCGTACGTTGCATCAAGAACTTATGTTGACTTTATTATAAAAGCGTTGAACAAAATCAACGGATGACTTCGCAGAACGGGAAGGAAAATGACCCATTCGCTACTTTCAGTCATTTCAGAGATCTAATAAATGGTACCAATGCTTGGCCTTGGAAATCCAGCTGGCTTCTAATAGCACTTTGCGAAACTCAAGCCGAGGTGTCCTTCAAATTAGAGAGAGCTGATTGGATTATCCTATATTGTGATGAGGACAGTAGCGTCAGAATGCCTTGCGCATCGTCAGGCGAGGCGGTGCTTGCGACATGACACAACGAATTACACCTTCTGATGGTGTTGTTGCATCACGACAAATAAAGATAGACAGGAGGGAGGGATGCTATCAGAATCTAAATAGGAGGGTAGCTTCAGTATGGCCGGGTTTGAATAAGGGCTTTTGGAATCACTGACAACGTGCATATTAGAATATATTAAAATTAACCAGCAGCACTTCGATATTGAACTGACTTCCTTACCGACAGAATCAGTAAAGCATAGGCCAGAAGCCACACGAATTGCTGGAAATCTGTCAACAACGTTACTGTCCTGGAGAATGTGATGTATAATGTTTCATAGCACTTTGAACTTCTCTGCTTCAAAAGTCGTGTTGATTTGGCAGCTTTACGGTTTTTCAGTAGCAACAAGCGATTGGTACTTGTGTTCACGGCTACTAAGATGTTTAGTGATATTCATATAAGACGAAAACTCAACGTTCTTCTACACCATGGCTAACATTTTTACTCTGGCGTTCCCGTCTGAAGTTACAATTACAGACTGATTTATTAACGTGTGCAAAGTTAATGTCACACCTTTTGTTCTTAAGCAAGTGCACGTAAAAATGAGATGGTTTTGCCTGTTGCTTCATAATGGCCGTCGACATATGACAGTAGCTCACTCAGCTGTGAACTATTTGCCAACCTATTGGCAACTTCACTGTCTTTTCAACGACGTCACGGGGGTCGAGATTTCAACGGTCGCTTTGTTACTGTTCCACCAACTCCTGACATCTGTGTGAGTTGCTAACCCATTCCGAAATCTACAACCTGCCCGATACCACATTTACTTGCACTGTGGTGAGCAACTTCAGCCACAACGTATCGATAAAGCGCACTGATTACGGTAGAGCTGATAATTGTTGGTCGTTGTCTTAACCGACCGCAGACTTTAATGGCGGCTACCAACACGAATGCTGATTTTCAACCTTCCCAACATTCGACTTCTAAATCACTAACTGTTAGTCGCCTTTGTCCATTGTGAATCTGGGTAGTTGCAACATCGTTGAAAGATACATGCCCTGGAGACAGCTATTCTTACATCCTTGCAAACTTAAAATGTCAAACGTACGTGTCACGCAGAAGTGTCGCTGACGACCGTTGTTCAGTGGTTCTATAAGCATCAGCGCTTGGCGAGGCCATTATTGCCGGGCAGTCTTATTCAGATTACCCGAAATGTTCCTCAAAACAGCACTACTGGCACACAAAGGTGGCAGTATCACTCATTTGATAGGGAGTAATTTAGTTCACATGAAACCTACCTATTTCTCTGGGTTATTCCGTGGCCTTGTATGATTGCACAAAAAAAACATGCATGCCTGTTCATCTTTCTCCCAGCCAGAACAATAAGCTTGTCGAAAACTTTCAGAGTATCTGTCGAATGACGACTAAGGCTGAGATTTTTGTCTAATGCTCCGACGATCGAGAAACCGAATTTGTTCAGTAGAAACATGTTGCCTTTCATATTTCTCATACTCACAATTACCTTTGCCTCAGTCTATTAGACTTTAGTGACAACCAAAATCCAGTGGGCATCCTCCGGAATCATAAAGGCGATAAACCAGAACTGTGCATATCATTGGCACTATCGCGACCTGGGCTCCGACTAAACATTCACACGGCAACCGTGTTGACCACTGCGCCATTTACCCCACTCTAGACACGACCGAATTATCATGTGCTTCTTTTCGGATGAAGCTGGCTGGAAAGTCTATGAAAATGCGATCAATTGTTGGCGGTGTTCACTCTGGGTGGAAATCACAATCTCCACTACTTATCAGTAAAGCAGAATCGTCTGCGGAAATTCTTCCAACTTTATATTTGTTCCGTGGTGTTTGAATGTCCTTTCTGAGGCAGTAGTTATGGTGATATCTAAGAAGGAGTACCTCGAGCATTCGGCAAGTATAAAACTTCAGGACAGTTGTCGATTGTTAGCTTTCGCTACAAACCAAAGGACATGTATTCCGTTACAGATATTGAGCAGTCTCCATAATGCATGCCAACGGACTTAAAACTAGAAGGCCCTTCAGATATCATCCTTTTTCTATTACTGTCAAGCTTTCTGTCTGTCCATGACGTTGTCTCAGTTTGTGCGGTGTGTATACATAGTCGACTGAGATCCAGGTCGTTCGGAGACTACATGAACCCCGGATATTGAGGGCTACTTCAACCAGTGTTGTGACCCAAGAACGTGGATGGCACAAGGGTTTTTCATTCAACAAAGCAACACATGGGCTATGCGCTTAAACAAGACTAGAAACAAGGCCACTCATTTGCACGCGGTATTCGGACCCTGACCGTCTCGGTTGCCGCAGACGCCAATGCTCAGTTTCTTTACGTAGCAAGGACAATTTTGGGCGAGGTTTCACTGCGAGGTTTCCTCCTACCTTCTTCTTGCGGCTTGTTCGATGTCAGACTGTATGCTCTGGTCGTACCACTGAGTAGCAGTGGCATGAGTAGTACTTTACGATCGCTTATCCCTTTCGTTTCACTTATTTTACTCTCTTATATGTTACCCGGTATCGACTTCACAAGCAGTGCTGTCCCCTTATTGTTCAGTAGTTATCATTTGTCCGGCATAATCCACGCAGAGGGCCAGAAGACTAAATTATTAGCTTATCCGTAAGGTAGGAGAACAGGTCATCTATAAGTCACGAACTTCCTGGATTTACAACAGGTTCACTTAAAAATATATTGGACATACCAGAAGGCTGATCTAGTATATTCACACAGGCTTGCGGACGGCATGCGTTATTTTAGCAACATTTTAGCTCGATCACTCTCAGCTTGCCAGGACGAGGTCACACAAGGAGACTGATTCTGGGCGGCGTGTTGAATCGCAGGTTTTAGCCCCCATTATCATCTAAAAACGATCATTGCCCTGGAATCAACCTACCCATCTTCATCCTCAACTGAGGTGGTTAACCTTGATCACACAGACGCCAACCAATCGCAGAGCTGTTCGAAACTTAAGGGGTAGCGCAAAACGGAAGTGTAAACACATCCTCTACCCTTTAAGTCCGACTCTTTCACCTCAAAGACGGTCCGTTTAAACGCCTCATATTCCTATTGCTAAAGCCATATTTCTGAGTCTCCTTCCGGCTCATACGGTCGTCCAAACGTTTCACGGTCAAAAGCAGCCTACGCTTTTTGGTGGCTCGGATAGATGAGGCAGCTTTAATGTCGGAAATTTTGGACCAACAAAAGCGGGCGGAGCGTCCCACAACAACGCTCGCAAGCGCTAAAGTTGTGGTGAGACACATGCAAATTTCCCAGGAGGCGTGCGAAGCTCAATCACCGTTCACCCACTGCGGCAACAATGTACACAAACCCACTTGTTCATTATGGGAGCTTTCAACCGATGACGGATGTTGCGAATATCCACCGTCGTTATATACCTGCCATAAACATCCGCAGTATACTGTTTCAACTCTGTAGCTGGAGCGTTGCACTGAAATGGATGCCTATAATCGCTCACTTCACTTGCTGTTAGCCGACGATTTGTTGGGCGCGCATCGTACAGCAGGCCATTTAGGTCGTGGCTGTGCTCTAATATAAAAGAGTTAACACCCAACATGGTTCCTCTCCCAACAACACTGAAGCGTGATTGGTAGCAGGTATTACGAGAACTGTGCAACAGAAGGCAATTCAACTAAACTCATTCGACACGGCTTAATCCGCGACTTTCGCTTCTACGTCGCTAGTATTCGATACATCGGTACGCCATCTTCCACATAACCTCAGTAGTATTCACGCCCACATCATCATACTTCAAGCGTCCATTGCTTCATTTTTACTTGAACCAAGCAGGTACACAACACTGTGGTCCTTCATATATTTTTCCAAGCAACTTCGAAACTCCATGAAGCTAGAAAATGTTCAATCCTCGGATATATCTTTAAATCCCTCTGGATAATCTATCACCTAAAATCAAATTTATACACGGTACATCATTTATCAACGTAGGACGGTTAACTATTCATCCAGCATGAAAAGCTACTTCGGATGAAACGTATATGTATCACCACAACACCCACCATCGATATTTTCAATCTTGACGCCAAACGAAAGACAAACTGATCAACGGTCGGTTAAAACAAACATTCCAAGGCTCGTGATCATTTTGTCGCGAAACCAACGATTTTCAAAGTCTTCAGCTGTACCAGTGAAGCATTGCCACATATTCACAGGTATATCACTAACTCGCTGTTTTACAGGAGATTCTATTCCCTACGGACAATTTTCAGTACCAAATGTCCACTGATCGACTTTGTGCTTCAACAGTGCATGTACCAAATGTTGTGATCCTCCAAATACTTATCTGAGCAAATTCTAAATTCGTTGAAGGTCGAATATTTTTGATCCTAAAATAGATCTTTGAAGCCCTGTATACAATCTGTCACATACAATGGGATGTAACATGAAAACGGCTTCCACCACAACGGGCCGGCAATATATATATCAGCGCATACCTCATCAGGTTTACATAGATTACATCCTCTTCAGTCAACACAAGACGGTTTTATGTCTGTCGACCATAAAAAGCAAATTCAACCTGTGGTTAATTTTTGTCGTAAAATGCGAATTAAGACCTTGTTAAAAGTTTGTTTGCTTGATAGATGAAGTGAGTTTTACTTTTTCGATATGCTGTGCTTGTACAGTGACACTTGTAATGGCTTAATCAGTCAAGTGATAAAATGATCAAAATATAATGCCACTAAAAAAGAACCGTCACGGCAAACGAATGGGTGCGAAAGGTAGGCGTACAAATGAGATGGAAGAAGTATCAGTAAAATAGGAACGACTCGCTGATAAGTCAAAGTCCGCCAGATTGAATGGACCACCACAAGAGAGAAAGAGAGCTCCAGAGAACAAGTTTGGTAAACGACGGATAGATGATTCCATATGTGGCCTGACATGACGAGCGGTGAGCTCCAATAGACCAACCGATAACCGGAGCTAAATATTTTACCGTGTAATTACTCTATCAGCACAGAAATCCGCATGAGTGAAGAAGACATAGACGGCGCGAGGAAACTGCCGTTTATTTGTGTTGACATTTGAATTCAAAACTTGATGGTGATGGTTTCAAACAAGTGTACAAATAAAGTTAACAAAACGGTTTATTACGAAAACGTAGAAAGATGAATTACAAAATATGCCTATGAACTGTGGACTCAGCTATTCAGCGATCTGTTCACGGGTTCTAGGTTGGAGGCTCAAGTTACCCGGATCTAGTCAGTTTGTCCGTTTGGATGTCAGCGGTTTTCTATTGACCCGGAAGGCAGTCGTTAAAAACAGGGTGTAGCACCGTTTTGGGGTTACAGAAAATACCAAGAACAGAGTAAAATACTAACCTAGCAAAGCAGAGTAAAATACTAATCTAATAACTCCCTAAGTAAATGAGAATGTGGTGAAACTTCGAAGCTGTCCCTAAAAAGGCATCTGACAACCTCCAATGGAAGGTCGTTGCGGTCGTTGATAACTCTGTAAGAAAAGAACTGTTGCCTAAGAAAGGTCCGGGCTAGAAGGTTATAGAGTTTCTTTTCGTGACCCGTTCGACTGTTATCAACTGCTGTGGCAAGGAACTGGTTCACGAGCATTGTGCTGAAGAAAAAGTGCGTAAGGATTAATTCACCGCGGAGCCTTCAAAATTCAAGTGGATATGGATTAAGAATTTCAAGACGAGACTCGTGAAAGAAATGCCGCAGGCCAGTGACCATTTTGGTGGCCACTCGCTAGACATGCTCGATGGCGAGTATGTCCTTCTTTAATCCGGTGTATGCGACTTGATTTGCGTACTCAAGCAATGGTCTTATGTGGGTCCCGCATAGCGATTGAAAAGCGTGCCTGCGTGTTCGGGGAAAGGCTCTTTTTATCATCCCAAAAGTCCCAAATCCCCTTTTGGCGGCCACCTGATGGT
>LUCH01000166.1:14329-38910 GCA_013368495.1 Paragonimus heterotremus
GAAATGCTCGTGATTCCAGTGCTTTATAGGCTGATCTTTGTAGTATTAAGTGCTGGTCATGTAATTGCAGTCTCCTTCCAAACGGCGGCAATTATGTACATAGGTAGCTTGCAGTGGACTCCGGAAACCAACTTGTGATACATAGTATGCAATGGGTATCTCGAAAGTTGGCTGAAAAAACTAGGGATTTTGTTGACATCAAGTTCATTCTTCTCCCATCATCACCAGATGATCGCTAAAAAGAGATCCGGGACCTCTGGGATAATAAAGAAGTCTTCCCCGTGCATAGATAAGCGTGCTTTTTAAACACTTTGCGGAGTCTGTATAACACCACTGCCTGAGTATGCTGATCAGGCTATGTATACAGGCTTGAAGAAAGACATACTTGATGATGAACGTGTCAAGCGAGTAGCTGCCAAAGTGATCACTGGCCGGCGGACATTTCTTCTATAGGTCTCGTCTTAACACCTCTAACCGTGTTGACTTAATCCCTACACAATTTGTTAGCATAGATTTCGTGCAGCAGTTCTTTGCCTCAGTGGTTGGGAACAGTCGGGGAAGTCAGAACGAGAAGCTTTACAAGATTTAATTCCAAGCCTTTCTCAGGCAACAGTCCTTTTCATACAGGATTATCAGCCACCTGAACAATCTTCCATTAGACGTTGCCAGTTGCTCTTCTAGGTACCGTTTCAAAATGTTGTTAGACTTTCACTCACTTGAGACAATGTTAGACTCGTATTTCACTCTGCAGTCCCAAGAAGCAATGCTACACATCGTTTTGTATTACTGCTTTCCAAGTCAGCAGAATTCGGTTGGATGTCGAAATAACCAAACCGACTTGATGCTGGTGGCTCGAGCCTATAATGTTGAACCCGTGTACAACTAGTTGAAACGGCTGAAAGAGTCCTGGTGATGAACGATGTCATAGGTAATAGGGTGATGCACCCACCTTGTTGGAAAAGGTGGACATTTGAAAGGTGGCAATATTAGTAGGCCTGTAAATTTGGTATTGTCATTTGACGCCAATCAAAACTAGTTGACAATAGACGCAGTGTCAAAGTTAGCTATAAAGAAAAATAAGTGGATAATTAAATAACAGAATGGTATGCAAACAATGAGGCAATGGTCTTATCCAGAGTAACTGGTCAGCTCGTCAGCATGTTTGTCTGATCAATATATAACCGTTGTTCCTGCTCCGAACACAACAACATCCAGTATATGAGGCGGAATTGCACAACATAACTCAGTGTGTATGCACATAGTTTGTCGAGTGATGCTTTCTGTCTGGAAGCTGCTTATCGACAGGATATGGATGTAGGCCATGTATATGCTAATCGCACTTTACCAGTTAGGGCAATTTCCTGGGTGCTGTACATTGAGCAATAGAGTGTACACCAACTTAGTACTCTTAAGTGCCATAGTCTACACAGAATCTCTAGTCATCGCGTTTTACGTATCAGTTACCAGCCAGCTGTACACACCTCTCCATTAAGCATGAGCTATCAAAACTGCTCCAAAACAAACTATCATCGAAAATACATGTATCCGTTAGTACATTTGATTTCGAACTGTTTACACATTATTGGATAGATGATGACGTGGAATGCTAATCAAATTTGGGCGTTTAAAACAGCGGGGATCCCGAAGAACGAGAAGAGAGTAAGTTAGTGCCTAGAATGCAAATCAATAGGCTCATCTGTTACAACAACTTGTTTTAGAATCATACTTATCATGCATTTCTTAGGTTGAATTCATTCAGCAAAACTTACAGTGTATCCACAAAGGCAACAAATGGAAGAGTTACATTTGAACACGTGTATGAACAGTTCTAATCACAAGGCCAGTTAATGCTTTTCATAGTCATAAAATATCAGCTTGCAGAAACGGGGCACTTTTACCTTGTCATAAAAGTGAATACCTATAGTGATGGATACTTCTTCGGAAAAGACAAATTCAATCGACCTCGGCGTTGTCCTCTCTAAAAATAGGACAATATTAAGTCTAAGTATCGTATAGTTCATCTCTGGAATGCGAGGTAGGGTGTCGATTCAGGGTGAACTGCCCACTCAAGTCGAAGGAACTATTGAGTTTAGGCTGTTTGTTTCATCCCTATAGGCCCTGGACGCGTCAGATAACGTGGCCAGATGTACTGACTAAAAGAACATTGGTGGCTGTGTTAGTTAGCCGTTAAACATATCCGTGGTACTCTGCCGCCCAAGAGTCGTTCCTGATCCCAATTATTATCAATCTAGCACACTATTTTGTAACACGGTCTCTTTGATCATGATCCCATTTCTTTGATGTTACTCTGGGGTCATGTAAAGGTCATGTTGCCGAGTCACCGTCTGTTGCAAACCCCCGGAAAAATACGCTGGATAATTCACGGAATAGTAGTGTGCTTGATGGAAGTCTAAGTATCCTGCTTCTAATAGAGAAAACAAACAATATTGGTCCCGAACTTAACGCGACTGTCCCCGAAAATTGCTCTTAGGTCGAAGTGGAAGATGAGTACAAAAACCCACTTCGTTCCGTTTCGTGTGCGACAAGGAGAAAAATACAAGGTATTTATAAGGTGCGCAATGACCTACAGACATTCTCAAATCAGAAGATTGAAGGATGGTTACTACTAAGCGATCAGTCGGAATGAAGGTTGAGCAGGTAAAACAATACCGAAGGTTACGTCTGGGTGACTCTGAAAATTTCTGTTCGTTCTCATTGGAGGAAATCGATTTCTTGAAGAAGGAGGCGCATATGGACGGAATAATTAGGGTTATCTAACACCTTTCAAATGTGAGTCTGTTAGCTCAGTACTTTTAACACTTGGGGTTCCATTCTCGAGCGCATGTACGAATTTACTCACATACGCACACAGAGTGAGAGTAAAAGTTGAATCACCGTTTCAGATAGAGGTACATCTGGAAGTCGAAAAAGCCACTTTGCCTGCCATTACAAATGCTGTTGTTTTGCGCGAAAAGCATGTGTGAATACGCGGTGAGAAAGTGTGTTGGAAGCGTTCACATCATAACTGGACATGTTTTGACCATCCGGTAACATGTGCTAGTTTATAACAATTCCAAAATTTGGTTCGTAGTGCTATAGGTGTAAGACAACTAAGTTTATTCGCTTGACTCTTCACTTTAGTTAGGGATGGTAGTCGTGTCAAAGGACTGTAACAGGGGGCTCGTCAATGGTTGTTACTGACCAGTCATCAACACTCGCAATTTGTGCAAATTCATAATCGACCTTTTTGGAAAGACTTAAAATTAATGGATTAAGCAGTTGGCCGATTGATTAGTTGATTGACTGATTAATTAAGTAATTAGTTAAGCACTAACTTATGTAGAGCTTACGACAAGTATTCTGCGACGTGAAAGTTCCGGTTAGTAATTTCGGAATACTATAAATACACCAGATAGCTCTAGGGACTCAATCACACGATAGCTGGAATCAAGAAGAAAGGACAAAAGTCATGGATAGGTAAAATGGAAGAAGGACACGTCTACGGATTATCATGGGAGGGAGGAATAGTTGTGTTTGTATGTTCTTGTCTATGTGTTAGTCATGACGAAGTAACCGTTGTGAAAGAATACAGAGTCCCACGACATGTGTGCAATCGACCTAAACGTGCCTGATTGAGGTCCCAACCAATGGTGCCCATTAGCCTTCGAACCACAATCAAGAAGTCCAGAACGCTGTGTTCAGGACAATTTTCAATTCAAAGTTGTCATTTGAACCATATCAGACAAATAATTGTCTACTGTTGCGTACTGATTGTTCCGATCGCTAACTTTGGAGGTCAACTTCACTCATGTTCCAAGATAATTGTCATCCTCAAGAGACCCCTGCACATCTGTCCGACTTACAAAACTCAAGGCTGGCGAATTATGTGGATATTCTGGAGGTCCCAGGTACGAAAATGTGTTACAAGCATCTCTAATCTCTTTTAGAGGATAGTACAGCAATGATCTTGACATCAGGATGGTCCCAACGAAATTATCAGAGAAGCATCTAGACGGATGTCGTATTGATTTAGGGCATCCGTTTTGGGTGTGAACTGTATCCTTCAGATTTTTCTTATCTCGCGGGTGCTTCGAGAAATATTGGGACATTTATAGGAAGGGAATTCTGTTCTAACTGGACATGGAGAGATTGGTGGATACAAGATAGAGCGTAAACCATATTCGGGCTAGAATTTATGAGTCTTCAATAACCGCGAAGTTAAGTTGCTGTTTTAAGTTTGGATGGTATCATCTAATTGTGATTCAAAGATTATTAGACTTGCTGTATGAGTGAGAAAGACGCATTATTTAAAACGTCGAGCCAACAATCAGCGTCCGATGTATAGCGATCGGATATTTATTTTTACGCTTATACTTCCTTACTGTCGACGTTCTCGTTTCAATTCATGTTTATAGTAGTAGCTGGACAGAAAATAATCTCGTAAACTCGTTTCCAGGGTTTTGTCATTAAACTGTAAAACCCCACGTTGGCCCGTGGTCGCATTATCAAACCTTCCGATAATCAACAAAGAAACGTTTTTAGGTCACCTTACATGACAAAGACTGGGAAATGTACCAGTTGTCTGCATTACTTCTATAAACAACTGACCTGCAAAATTCCACGTTAATGTGATTAGGCTACCTGAGTGCGTGAGACAAGCGACACTGTCAAGCGGTATTTTCTTCAACGCCAAAGTTGGTATTATAGTAAAATTTTACTCTCTGAAATTACACAGTGTACACGATTCAAACCACCCATGCCAATGTAGGACACAAGTTGCCTGCAACAGAAATGAATTGCGCACACATCAACCAACTAACTACGTGATGGAAACTTCTTTCTGAAACCATCAGAACCTCCGGGTGCTCTCGCCAGAAAACCATCCGTCCCATAATTGCATAGGAATGGAAAGATCGAATGCTCCTGGCAAACAACATTTAAAATACAGAAGGCTTGAGAGGGATGCCAATAACTGTCCACAGCGACCGCAGATTAATCATGAATGATTTTAAACAAAGCATCTTATTTCACTAAGACACCTCTGCGATGCAGCCGGTCCCAGAGAGCACGTCAGGCAACAGACCCGAAGACTATCTTCATATCGAAGGCTGCCAAGTTTTTGTTAGCTAGAAAGGACGACGTCGACGATCAAACGTCAGTCGGAAGCAAAAACATGATCGGAACAGCAACAGGTTGGTCAGGAACTCACCTGTTCCCGTCGCCTTTGGTCCTTCTTATGTTTCAGAAACCATCATATCATGAGATCTGTGCTTGACTTGGATGCACCAAGGACAAATTTTACATCTCCGTGTTCATAACTTGCTGTTCAGGCATTTTTTTTAAATGGGGATGGTTGCTGATAGGCCGCAGTCGAGAAATGCTTATTTAGTATTCTATAAGGAACAGCAATATGCCAATAATTCCCTATAGGCGATTGTTGCAGATAAGCACACCAATTGTATCACCCATAGCAGAATAAGCCTACTCAACTCAGTAGAACTGCTCCTAACCGTGCCCAGCTTCTCAACTGTTCTATCCGATAGCCCGTGACTTCTCAGATCAACAATGCCTCGTTGACAGCTGAATCAAGTAATTGGAAATGTACAATAGTAGAATTAAATTTATTTAGCCTAGGTCTTCAACTAATGGCTATGCACTAGCAATAAGGCTGAAATTGAGACAACACTCAGAGTAGCGTACAGTTTTGTTAGTTACACAGCCAAATCCTAATAACATAAAGTTCACTTATGAATCTAAATAACGCAATCTATGCTACCATAAAACAGAACAAACAGCGCTCTTTGGGTTAAAATTCCCACACGTTTCATACGCAAGCTCCTCGTATGCTTGTGTTTCGCTTTCACCCTTTCTTCTGTATTGAACATCTTTGCTTGGCTGAGCTGTTGAGCTGCCAATTACTCTTTCGTTTGTGCTTGTGACGCTTCCAGATTTCGTTTAGCTCTTCATCTTTTGGCGATCACTTCTATGATGGAACCACTGCACTGTGGCCTGAATTCGAGGGGCTCTACCGTACATCAGCTGGAATGGAAATTTCTTCATGCTCGCCAATAAAACCCGTGGTAATGACGACACCCAGTCGCCTCCCTTGACTGATAATCACTCCTCGATTGCTCGGTTGTTTTGTTTAATGAACCTATTCATCTGCAGGCCCAGAAACTGTCTCAACGTGTGCTTAGAATTCGACAAGTTTCTCTAACTGTCATTGTTTTCTCTGGCAGTGGCCCGATTTCACGATGACTAACCTCGCATCCCAATAGCACCATCGATGGCCAGGCGAGTTATGACCTATAGGTATCAATCCGGAGTCTATATTTCTTGGTTTGTTTTAAGGCATCATGTTCCGGATTCTTGTTGCTACATACCATAGTGTCATCTTCGCATACTGTCACATTATATAGTCATTCAACCATCCATCGGTCGTCGATATGTGAACAGTGCTCCAAACCGCCAACAGTCAGGATCAAAATAGATGTCTGTTTTATGTTTTGCTTCCCTCCACCAGTAATCAACAAAATAGCCGCCCACCTATCGACTAAGCACTGTTTTCTCATCCTCGTCCACTTCGATCTTCATATGTACAGTTCTCCTCTCAACGGCTCCAATTACTAGTCGACCCGCTCAACAAAAAGAATGATCGTGGAAGACTGTCTTTGGACCTTCTAAACAACCGAGTTGGGCACTAATACTATCGGTCATTTTTCATCACAGCTGAAGCAGCTTCCTTGTTTATCGTTCCTCCGTGACGCTGTTCTCAGAGCAGCTATATCTGCTGCCAGCTGCTCCATTGCCTCCTGTATCTCTTCTATTGACTTCTTGTCCGTATTGTCGTTCGCAGTCACTAAAGTCACAGTCAAAACTACCAACTCTCGCCCCACTTTCGCAAACTCATCAAAATCCATCCACCTGGTGACATGGACACTGTGGACTTGGTCGTGAACTACCATCGGGAAACCTTTAGTAAGCCGCTCCACCAGCAACTGCCTTCGTGATTCTTGATCCAATTTTGATAGTGCCCTGTCCACTAATCCTTGCAAGGTGATGGCAAACACACATGGACCCGCTTCCTGTTCAAGCTTGGCCGTCTTCAACCACCGCATGGTCTCCTGGTGGTCGGTCGGGCTGTCATACGCAGTTACCAGCTCCCCCTTCGCAGCGGCCTACTCCATCGGCCCCGTCCTCAAAGTCATCCAAGAACGCTCAAACCCCTCCATCTTCGAACGGCTACGGGCAGGATATCTTCATCCTCGCACTCGTTACAGTACCAGTTGTTGTGACTTCAAAGGACGCTTAGTCTTTGAAGATGTTTACTGTAAGACATCCAGCACTGGCATGGGATAATATGGAATAATGAAAACAAACACAATTTCGCATGGCTTTATTCATATATCGTTGACAGTACCGCAGCCACATTCTCTGGTGACACGTCGTGCATGGTGCAACTAGACGTTCCGCATCATCGCTTCCAATCCTTGGTATTTCTGATTTTGCGACCTGCACTACAAGTGTACGTACGCAGACAACGTGTATGTACTGTTAGCAGTTTACTGATAAGACACTTCCAAATAAATGACATTTTTAAAAGAAAGACTGCTACCAACTTCTGATGACAATAATGTCAAATCGCATCAATATCAGGTTTTTATGAGGCGATGTGCATGTGATACATTGTCCATCTGTGGTGTCGATCTGTGTGATCTTTATGTTAAACTAGGTGGTGCGTCCAAATGCAGTAGGCCACCAACGGACACTAAACATATTACCATTCACCCGTTTTCCGCAATAAAACGATCAAGTTATATAGCCCTACAAACAGCTCCTATCAAATAGGTGCCTCAGAAGACTAAATGGGGCTTCCGTAAACGTTTTCTCGAGATAATCGGAATTACTCTCTGTCAGGGCATATGTAGAAGACGTATTTATGATCTGTATCACCAAGCCCTGATCGAAATAATGAGAGATAAGAGTGCACCTAACTGAACAGGCCTTGGTCCGTCTTACGACCCTGTGCGATCCTCATTCTTGTTTGTTGTGGGCAAATGACATTCTAAAGTATAGCAGTTGATGAATAACCGAAGGCTAAGTTCAGCGACTAACAATGTTATGATCATCAATGCTTGTTTCGGGGAAAGCACAATTCCAGTTTCACTCTTGAGCGTGCGAATATCTACTCGCCGCTGTTCACTGACTGTCTTGGCACAGTTCTTTTAACCACCGCTTTAGTTAAACTCGATCTCTACGTCAGGGTAGCAGATAGGGTTACTGTTTGTTATCACGGGAGGTTGATTTTGTCAAGTCATGCAAAACAATATCACGTAGAAATCGAAGAGCTTTTAAGTTGTTGAATGGGCTGGGTCAAGAGGGTCCAAATGTGAAGACATAAAACTTTGGAGCTCAAAGTAATCGGAGGGTATATGTCGATTCCTATGATTTAAGGTGGTCAGAATTTATCATTTAACCGTTTGACGATACTGTACTGAAAGCGAGCTCCTTCGTTGGGAGATGGTTTTCAAGAAGATTGAACATTTTTATGCAAGTTAATTCACTGAATGTTGCATCTTGAATCGAATCTCTCGTGCACTAGGCCGTCGACATTTAGGTCATCGCCCTGAAGGTGCTCCCTTACATATATCCATAAGCGATTACGATACAAAACTTAAATTTGATTTAGCATCTTTTGAACAGCTGATCTTAATAGCCTGGTAACCTGGTAACCACCCATAAGTATCCTTCACAGATGAAATGCTATTAAGCCCAATTGGTTTGAAATCAATTTCTTGTTTTGATAAAGAGAATCACTTTATCATGCAACTAGGCACCTCTTTCATCGAATCGATGGTAAAATGTATGCACGGTTGTATCACTTGCCACGCAAGTATTCACCCGACACATTAGACATAGTTCTGTCAGTGCGAGTTTGAACTTCGTACGGTTTTGGTCCATGGACTTGACTAAAAATTGCAAGCATAACAGTAAATAATTATGCGGGTATGACAGTAAAATGAGATATTCAATTTATGTTTTGTAACTAACCCCAAGATTATTCTGTTGAATAACTACCTGCCATAGATAGAATGCACTGTACATCCAACATCCATAATTCTACTGTGTTAGAGAGTTGACGGATATTTCTGAAGAACACTTGCCACGAAAGAAAGTTTTGTCTAATGACATCACTAAATAACTATGAATATCAAAACCCTTGGAATAGATGCAAATTTTATTGCATAAAACCACTCTGAAACACATGATGACACTCGTCAAACCGTTGCACCGACAGTTCCTGTCGGACAATTTGTTGATTACGATTAACTTAGCGATGACGTTTGTTCAGTCTGCGTGGATTTTATAAAGTGGTGACATTGTCCTACGGTTTGTCCATCAGTGCATCTAGTTGGTTATGTTTCAACTACTTTAGAGCGTGTTAGTTAGCAATTGCTTTCAAATAAACAACTAATCGGTCATTCAGTCGACCGATCGATTGCTGGCTTACTCAGCTGATACCCTGTAGAACGGTGTTCACTCGCTTCACTAGGTAGCAATTTCCAGCGGTTGTAGGACAAGCTGTACCCTTTCTCGTTCACAACTATACAAAATTTCATTTTGGTGGTTGCTGATCCTCCCCAACCGACGGATTATTCGACAACTTCTTAATGTTTGGGGATTTCTATGTGGTTTAGTTATCTGAAATTACCTGATGTTGATGCGGCCTTTTGGGCAGACTGCATCCCAATGTGCCGTTTCTTCCTGGTAGCCAATCTTAGAACCAACCGGTGTATGTTCTGGTGTGTGGGGGAGGCGCGTAGGTTGACGTTCACAATGTTTTTGCACCCTCTGATGTGTTTACCGGTGATACAAAATGAGACTGCAAAGCCTACGTGTTAAATTCATACACTTACTGTTTCCCATATGGCAACTAAACCTTCGTTGATGAGACAATGAGTTATTGAATGGTAAGTAGAAATCCTCTGTAGAAACGGTCTCGCATCACAGAGCATGCCTAAATTATTAGTAGTCGCAAATCGTTAGAAGTGTAAACTTGCCCTGTGGCCGTCCGATATGTCTGTTTGTCGATACTTTATGGGGTGATCTAAGACAACTCCTGCAAAAAAGCACGTGCCAGAGTACACACGCACCTTCAGTTGTTGTGACCTAGCTCTGAATTGAACCCAATAAATACGTGTAATCAACGGAAATCAGTGAATGAACATATTCCATCGACCAGTTTAACACATGTATACCCAGAGGTGAGAAATGAGTTTATATCCGTCGACTTTGCCACGTAGCTTAGTTGCATTGACACATATACGTATACCGTCCTCCTGCAATCTGAGGTTCTGATAGATCAAGTCTTGCATTTTTAATGAGACAAATTGTGCTCTTTTAACTCGATCAAAGTGTCCTGTCTACCCATCCCGCACATGTTTCAAGCAAGGGTAAGCCAAGAGATGCCTGTGCGGAAGTGGAGTAAACTGAAGACATGTTTGATGCTCACCACCAGCTGGATGAAATCCACGCCTAAATCAACGATACTCTAACCGCTAAGGGAAAGTGAGATGTCTGGATCGATGGAAACATTAAATTGGCAGTGCTCTATTGCTTTTGTTCCGAAACTAGCAAACTAGGACGTCACACATAAAAGCGATATTCCTATAGGTCTATTACACAACAACAGATGACAGAATAGACTGTTTCACGAAGTAACTGAGTTTTCAGCGTTTGGTCCTGTTGACTTTTAGCGATCTCATCAGTATCAAGTATGCCAAGCAGTCGAATCTACGACCTCTGGGTAGATGTTACTCCAAATACGTATCCAGTAGATCATGGAGTTGTAATCACTTTTCTTGATTGCTCTTCATGACATTTTTCTAACTGATTTCAGTCTGAGCATGAGCGTTGCAGAATGTGGACATGAGCTTATGATGCAAAAGTTCGATAAAAGTTCCGAACTCGAATATTGAGTCATGCAACTAGTGCATGCTGAAGTTATCACAACAGTGGAGATATGCGATAGCACAGCCAAACTGAAAAAAGTCTCGACAATCGCCCACTTTTTTGACAGACTATGGGTTCGAGTTAATCGATCCATCGGCTGTGGCATGGGGGACACAGTCAATCGAGACTGTCCGAAATCCAGGTCATAGAGTATCGCTGTGTGTGGCTGGGTTACGTGAAACTGCATTTATTTTGTCCACTGAGTCCATATCGTTTAAGATACATCTGACCCTTGAACCGCACTGCCCATCTGATACGAGATTCTCACGTGTACTGATACAATATGGTGACATGGGTCGAACGCAGTGAACTGTGAGCTCTTGTTGCATTTATCAGCTCACTTGGAACAGCTTGGAAACTTGGTAACAAATTGTCAGACGTTTCGTTGCAAAGGCCCTGTTAGATTGCGGCCAACAGTCGATTTTTGACAATGGGCTTTCATACTCACTACCTCTGCAATGCCATACAATTGTCATGACGTAATTATTTCATGCTACTCAAAGCACTCCCAAATAAACAGTACGCCATAACCGTTTTCTCCCACCTTCACACAGTCTGAACGAGATAAAGCCTTTTGCTCAGTGTACTCACCTTTGTTTGCCCAATACTTTTGGACTAGCCGCTGACAAAGGACTGCTCATCAACACTGTCTATCCAGATTCTCTCTGTGTTCGTATCCACCGGCCATACTTTGCATTCGATTCGGCTGTTCAGTGGAGCTGGCTTTCAATCCTGGTCGCTTTCTTTGTGACCAAGACTGTTTGAAATTTGAGTGTCAAAAGTTCAGTTTTTTTTAACTCAGTTACACAGTACTGAGTGCTGTTTATGTTTTATTTTATGGCACCGTAAACACCTCTGTTTTGTAGTCTAACTTAGTAGTCAGTTGTAGTTATACTCTGTTGGCAGTTGGTGATCGTCTTTTAGTGCAAACAACATCTAGCCGTTGCACATTTACATGAGTTACAGATACACATGTGATGCATTATGGGTCAAATCAATAATGGTACTATTCAATTCTACCGTTCACTGATGATCCGTTTGAAATTTGTTTGCACTAAACCGATCGATTACAATCATCTGCTTCACACACAAACTAAGACGTGGATGATAAATCGAATTATGTGAGCTGAAAGTACATTAACTGTCACCTGGGTAGGGTTTAGCTTAGAAACGACTATTAGTGTCGTTTGTAGACACTTGTTTTAACCTACTTGGTGAATTGTTTGAATCGTTTGTCGAAATGGTCCGTTGATCTTTCAAAAACTGTACTTCACAGCATTGTTATGTACATCGTCTGTGAACTGTTCCCGTTTACCACTTTGGAACGTACGTTTATCATATTTTAAAATCGTTAATGATAAAATGAGGTGCCGTGAAACAAACCGACTCGATAGACCTTCACAATAAATTTGACAGTGACTGGCCCTCCAATCTCTAATTTCATAGAAGGCGACAATTTCATTTTATGAAAGAACCAGACAGAGAGCGAATGGACATAATAAACGCAGTCCCAAACGAAACAGTAGACAGTGTTTGAGAGACACGTATGGTTCACATGGTGTATCCATATTGATCAAAATTACTAAATTCTGCAGCACTACTTCTGTTCTAGGTTAAGTTATCATCTAACACTTTGGTATGTCCCGTTGACTCTTTTTCTAGACGTAATTTCCATATAGAATGACAGAGTGCTTATCGAATAAAACTGCGAAAAGGTTTAAGCTCAGCGGAATGCAACGGGGGAGAGGAAGCATTACACTGGAGCCCCATTACTGTGCAACATTTTACACTGACGTACACCTAACTCAAGTCAGGTCATAGATCTCTCAATCAAAACCACTGAATGATGCCTGTGCCTGCTAAATCTAGAGCGTACGTCCCGTCTATTCTCACCATTAGCTTAGTATGTAGTGGCTTTTTATGTGACTGGCATTCGTTGACGCAACTCATGTCGAAGCTCGCCCATAGATACTCAACGGGTCGGATGAACTTCCAAAGCATGCAACCATCACATCGGTTATGAGTTAGCGTTATCAGCCAGGTCCTCAGAATACCTATGGCGCAGACTGCGACAGCATCGTTGTTAGTCTTCTTTTAAGGATGGGCTACCAAAGTGGTCTCGGAATTGGCTTCAGCATGAGAAAAGAATTAGACAGACAGACACCTACGAGTACGCTACAGAACAAGACTAACCTGACTCAAGCATGCAGTGTGTTTGTTCAATTTCCTCGGACCTCCTAAGTACGTTCAGCCACAATGCTAAAATACTGGACTACTTTTAATTATGTTTCCATTAATCAATACTCGCAGGTAGGGGTACTGTGTAATCAACCACCCTAACTTTCTGAGTAGATTTATGACATGAAGTTTCTCTCATTAAGGCACTGTCGAAGTATGTCATAACAATGGCGGCGCCAAACCTGAAGACTACTTCAACAAGTTAGCATTAGGTGTCTATTCTGTTCCACCTCAGGGCCTCAGTGTGGTGTTTCGGCATACTTCAGACAGGGAACTCAAGTGAAGTTGGGGTCGGAGTAATACTTTCTCATCTTCTACTCCGTTATCGTCTTTAAACCCTTGAATAGCTATCAGACAAGTATGCCTTAAAGACTATCGATCGTGTTTAGGTTTTAACCACAGGTTGTATAACTTAACACATACAGTCCATAAAAAAGTAGCTAAACCTTGTGCTCTGAGACGTCCGTATTTATTTGGACTGGAAAATTATTCTCCCGTACGCAAGTGGACCGATAACTGGTGGTGACATAAACATTTCTACGTGTTCAATATCCCCACTAGCTGATCTACTCTAATTTGCTATTACGAATGCGCCGCTCACTGGTCTTCTAGTAAAGCATGTCAGGAGGCCAAGCTAGTACACATCAGAGACGTCCAGACCGCAGTTGGTTGCATAACTAAAAGTATATGGTTCCATTTCGATTTCTGTAAAACATGAATCTTCAGGAAATTAAACGACGATCCGTGTTTTTGAATAGGGAAAATTATACCTTTCATCTACAAACACTTTTTCCCCAGCTTCATCAAAGTGACGTTCATCAACAAAGCTGAATCCCTATGGTTGAAGTTAAGGTACGATTGTTTAATGTGACCTATCAACCCAATGCAGCCAGCTGGTTCCACAATCTTTGTTCGTTTAACTTGATAAAACGATTACACTATTAGGCGCAGAGTTCTCATGGGCAGATTGACGAAAATCGCTAGGCTGTGCAACCAGTGTGAGCACATCAGAATCCTTGCTGTTCGATGATTCAGAGACTATTTGATGAATTACGCCTGTAAACGATAAGATCGGAAAATACCTCTCATCATTAAGGAGTGTAGCTCTCTACATGATGGCTACTGAATACGTGTGTTCTCGCTTATCCAGCCGTAGATTATCAATCCTCAGTGCAGCGCTGGCGAAGTGTGTGTAGACCTCCTTACTGTTACATGCTTTGCCTGCCAAATTTGTCAGTCTTTCTTTCCATAACTCATTAAAAATAAACTGATGTTAACTATCTTTTCAATACTACCAAGTGTACTGATCGCAGTTGACTTCACACACACACACACACACACACACACACACACACACAGAGGAAAGATGCTGTTATTTGCTGCAGCAAAATTATCTGTAGCACATTGGGTGGTCCTATATACCTACGTTTCGGAACCAGACGCAATCGAATTTTGTTATAGGCACTTATGGTTACTAACATGTACCCGTAACATGCAAAAAGGATAGTTTCTGTCTATACACCCCGTAGAGAGAGGCCAAACGACACAAATAACAGCCGTGCATACTTCGTCCACACTCCTATAATGGAATATGCAAGTAACTAACCATCAGTTGCCTGTCAACAGTCAGCTGACCAACTGCGGTACAACTCAGGGTACACAACTACATGACAGTGTTGACCAGTATACACGTACACCGTCTTCGTATTCACGTTATCGACTGGAACACCTTAAAATCTGGGCTGGCTAGCCTCATGTGTATGTGCAGAAAATGATGTATAGTGAAGATGACAGAATCATGGTACAAACTGAAATGACCATTAGATGTCAAATATAGATCCGGTGACCCAGAAAATGACCTAGAATCAATACTATCGGCACCGTTCATTGTACTGACAAATCTTGGTTCAACAGTTATGACTAGATGGACTTGGTGGACAAACCAAATTGGCCTTATGGCTGGTAACCTCAACATGACCACTTTTACCATGAACTGAATTCATACACCTATTTTCCAAATATATTTGCATAAAACATGTAGCGAAATCGTCAAAAAATTATTTGACACTGTGCTTAGATAATCGGCCGTCAGGCAAAAAGAGTGGTTAGGAAAAGAAAGTGGTATAGACACTCATTTTCCCCCATTTTTTAAACAACCAATGACAAACTGTGTTGAACGTTTGCGTATGGTGATTCGGTCGTGCATAGTGTGAAGCCAGTAGCGCAGTGGTCAACACGGTTTCATCCTAAAAAGGTAGCCTTGGCAAAGATATCCATTAATGACGAGTTCCAACAAGAGCGAAATTCGAGTCTACTGTTTTCGAAACCGATACTGGTTCATTTTGTGACCATAAACAGCCGTTGACAATCTGGAGTTCTAATACCGACCCAGATGAATGATGATCGACTTGTTCCAGACGACCGTCGGTGTCATTTAATGACTGTTCATTGTTACATATTCCCTTTACAAGTAAATAAACATTGCGAGTATCTAAGGTGAACAAGTGACCAACTGGAGATGGAGTGTCGGTCATAGTAGATCACAACCTCAAAAACGCCTTTGTGCACCATTCATGTTGCCACTGATTGTAGTTAATATTATGATGACCGATTGGAAAAACATCTGACGAGCCTCCACCTCAAAAAAACCTAGCAGCATGCAATCATGGTAGGCGTTCTGGAAGGAAATACGTAAACTTTGAGCCGTTATTTCATCTTTAGCATAGTTATATAGACTATCCATCCGTGGTGATTTGGATGGACAGATAGGGACATGCAGTCCTACGAAGTGAACATGACTGGGCCACCTTACGCTGTTCGGAAAGCAACTTGCAGTTTACACAGTATATGCTGTGGATTGCTGCGCTGGGATCGATGCAGCACGTTAGTTCAAACGGAACATGAAAGCTGTAATGTAATATGGTACAATTTACGCATAATCTACATATTAATTGGAAGACCATTACACATTAAGTTAATGCGGTAACAATCAAACTACAGGTTTTAGGGATGAGAACATTAGTGGAGAAATAGCAATGAAGCCTAAACAGTCATTCTTTAAAGCACATATAATGGGAGACAACTTTCTCAACTGTCTTCCCGACTTATTCCTACAGGTCTCCAAATGTGCACATCTATCAGAAAACTGTTTCAATGAGTTTCGGCTTCTAGTACGAATATGTTTGCATGCCGGTCTCCTTTCTTTCTGGTTCTCTCTGCATCCACTTACTTCAGTTTGCACCTACAAAACGGTTCAACACAGAATCAGTTGGCATGATAAAATATCTTCTGTAGTCACTAAAGAAGTTTGTGAGGTAGGTACATGTAAATCCTAATAAGTAATTAGCAGATATGTAAGATTAAAAGAAGCTCGGCTGCTAAAACCTACAAATACGATGGATTCGAACTTGCGACAGAAGCGGCATGCTCGAACGTGACAAGCGTTCTACTAACTGAGCTAGGAGGCCATCCGGAACTCCTAAATTTGACATTTGTACCCATTTGTACCCACCCAACACTTTGTGCCCTACAGAATTCACCAAATGATTCAGGCAGGCTTCCTAAAACAGTCAACTCTGGAATCCATTGTTGAATGTCCCAGTGTGGCTTTGTAGGCCAGCTGGTAGGGCGGTTATCGCGTTTGCACTTGCCGTTTCTTTCGCCGATTAGAATTCATCTAAAGAGCACATTTTTTCCCAATTGTGTCTTTCGTAAAGCATATCTTAATAAAAATGCAAACAAACAGTAGGAACTCTACTGTACTGAAACTCAGTAAGAACAATTCTGTGGCTTAGAAACTTATTAAACTTGTTTTCAAATGAATGACTGATTTATTCAACATAAACCCTCTGGTTCTGAACTGTGTCTGTTTTCGTCAACTCGGGGGGGGGGGATTAGTACGGAAACACTAAACATGATGCGTCTAACTATTCCCGTCTCACATCATTCATCAGTTCGCTTGTAGAGCGGATCAACACCTGCGTTATCGAATGGCTAAACACCTCCCGAAACAGCTGATTTAATCTGCTACAACCAAAACGAGCAATCGAACATGAAACTAGGCGTCAAAATTTGCAAAGCACCTTGTGCAGATAGATCACACCGCAAATTCGATCTAGTTTTCACGGTGTTGCTACTGGTCACAGAAACCTTAAATTCTGGCCATCACTGATGCCACGTTGATCAAACAGAAACATCCAACGGTATGTGCACGAAAACTCACGTCATCCACCTTCCACGGTAGCGACCTTTCGGCCCTAATTTCACTTTTTTCATCTATTGTTGTCCTGTCTTCTTGTGTATTGTATGTGTTCAGTACACAGCTGAAGAGATCAATCAAAATATTGACATCACGGGACATTCATCTTCTTGTTGTTGTGACATATGTAATAGATCACTCAGTAGACTGCTGTCAAAAGTACCAGACTTATTATACATCACTTGCAAGCGATTTCGGCCGAACATTTAAATCGCAGCTTCAACGGAATCTTGCATTTAGTGTTACTCTTTGAAAGAGGAAGGCTGAATGATGTTTAGATGAATGTGAAATTTGTCGTTTAATACGATCGATCATCAACTTACAGCAGCCAAAATCCCTTTTTATCCATCGATAGTCTTGTCATAATACCGAATGTTAAAATGCAAGCATCCTCCTGGTAGTTCGCTAGAAACAAATATGATTTCATGTTTTGTAATATGCATACATGAAACTCCATCAGTAAGAGTCTGGATTTAGAATATGACACAAAATAGCTACTATTCAAGATAATGGTTGAATGCGAACAAGCGTACTGGACAGTTGTACCAAGTAAACTTTCCGGCAATATGCTATTCCAGCAGGCCTTTGTGTGCCCCGCTATAACAGTCGTTGTAGCGCCCCCCCCCAGTTGTGCTACCAAATAGCCAAGAGAATATACTTTCATTCCGCACTTATTAACCGGTTAGTTTAGTTTATTTCCATTTGTATGTGACCAGTTGTTAGTAGACCAACCAGGGATAAGTTTATCTGGTATCGGTCGCACATTTTTTTCCTCCCATATATGTTCACATAGAATAAATGACACTGGACAGACATGCACATAAACACAACAGACGTCATATCATTGGAACAGATTGATGGGACAAAGTACACAAAAAGTCTAGGACAGCATGTTGCACAGAGCAAACATCAATATTCGATCAGCGTTCATTTAAGGCGAATAGTCTGTTCGTCGATGGTCTAGAATTGGTTCATGCTTATAACCCATGACCTCAGAATAGTGGGGCATAACTGGCTCGTGTGTGATGGGGTCATGCTTTGTCTTCCTTCGCGCGCACCAACGCAGACACACGCTTTCCTCGTCAGCCCCATTTGACGCGCTTTCTCTCTCTCTCTCTCTCTCGCTCTCTCTCACACCAAGTCTATCCCACTCGAGCTGCTGCGCGTGCGCAAACAAAGACTGATGAATTCAAGCCACCTCACGAAGTCTGAGTAAATCGTCGGCGTTTTTGCGGATGTGGTTCTTTGTTCCACTCGGCATGTGCACACGACAGACAAATTTGCTTGCGGTGCAACACGTCTTTATTGTCTGTCTTTTGCCTAGTGTGGTCACTTTTAGCCCGTTGCTTGCCTAGTGGATTCAATAACCAGAGAGCGTTTGAGCTCACCACACGTTAAAACTCATTCGAATTCTTAACCCACGTGTCTACGTTCGGCTATTAGTTGATCCAATTAATATAGTCGAGATATGTAACCAATATAACTATCCTTTTCTGATTTACTGGGCTTGAAGGTCCCCCTCACTCCGTCTGTGACCTTAAGACTATCACAGAGTTCCGTTTGCCAGATTTGTACAGGCGATTTTCATTTTCTCCAGCTTGACGTCCATTAGTGTCCTTCGATTATGCTGGTTGGTATAGAACTCAGTCCAGCTGATCAGTAAACTGATTAGATTCTGACACAATTATTAGGAAATACTTTTCAACAGCGATCTATTTGTTACAAATGATTAGGTCGACTTATTTATCCCGCAACCACAAGGCTTTCAGGAGACCTCATCCAATTAACCATATCACATAACCGTTCAAATCAACCACGTCACGTTCGATCAGACGGGATTAAAATGATCGTTCATGTGTAAGAATGTCGCTGTCAAACCTCAACCTTTATGATCAGCTGACTGGTTGCATTTTTTCTTTGGGCTACGGAAGAGTCTTTTGGAACTGCTCTTAGGGAAAGGCTACTTCAAGCACTCAAGTAATCAAGAATTCTGATCTCAGCTGTCGATGATTCAAGCGATTACTTTACGAATCATTGCCAACTTACTCAGTTTGCCAGTCAAGCCATATCGCCACTCACCACCTTCTCTGGCGTTCTCAGGAATACGATTGTCTACCCAGTTGCTATTCTCATTTTATACATTGTCTACATTAATTTATGAGCACATTTTTAAAAAATCAATTATGCCGATACTGTGATCCTAGGCACAAAATACCCGTTCTAGTGGACAGTTTGTTCGGACTGTACAGTTGGGCAGAGACCCACAGTCTGTCTCTAAACACAACCAAATGTCGGAATAGTCTTAATGAAACAGAAGAAGCGGTAGGAAAATTCAACAAAAACGATTGTCCGTTACATCGTTACTGTCGGCTGTTTTGACATGTTATTTTTGCCTATGAAAGGGAATCAATAAAGAGGAGCTTTTCGATCACGGTGATTCATCCATGCACCTAATGAACTGATTTTCCCAAGTATATCTGCTGAAGGTCTAGAGATAACCTTGATGGACAGTATGACCTGATCACTTGTTATTAGTAATTTCTTCACTCAATTCACACAAGCGTCATTTCATGTTTGGCTTTTGATACCAAGATCTGTGCACTGCTCCACCAGATACACTGATCACCAGTTGTTGTCTTTGGTTAGACGTCAACGGATTTGGTTTTATCTGCTAGATCCCTAAAACCTATATCAGTTTGTAGTGGTATTCCCGACAAACAAATCAAGTCATTGTTTTTGATTGTGCTATAATGTATGAGAGTTGTGATCAAGCTTCTATCTGATACAATTTGACCCTCTATTTAAATTTCTCTACTGGTATTTTTACATCTTTCAATAGATCCTTGTAGAAACACTTTTCGCACGCTCTTACTTCTTTTCTGTGAGTCCTCATTTAGTTCGTTTTCCACGTAAGCTCAAATTTCATGCTGTAGAATTAACCATAGAACAAGATCAATAGTTTTTCCAATGTATGCCGATTATGGTCTTTCGAGGCATTTTCCGTAAGATTCATGATTATTTTTATGATTATATGACTCACTCACATTCAATTTGTTGTTGAAAATGTGATGCGACAAAAAGTTAAACATTTTTCTGCCTGAAAACAGAGCATTAATGAGTTAACTACAAAATAAAGTGCTAGCGGCTTTGAATTGTTAGACATCACAATATATGAGACCAACATGAGAAACCATAGGTGGATACATGTGATAATATAACCATCAGCTTGATGATCGACAGGAACGCGTAGTAATGGATACTGATGTTTAACTACGGAACACTCGTAAGATAAACAGTTAGAATTGAGTAGGATTCAGTTCTTAGGAATTTATTTAACTCCGGACACTCGTTTCAATGTGTGCATACCTTACAGATTGAGTTGTAAGCAAGATTGGGGTGTCACCCGTCACCCTCATTGCCAAGTTTAACCACCTGTCCTTACTGCCCACACAACTCACACAGGCCATGGTAACAGGTAGACCGTTGAACCATGGTAACCACTATCTTCAATGACTCATTCAGTCACGAATTTCATGAGCCTCAGATACCTTAACGTGACTAGCGAACCAGATTTACAGTTAATAACCTATGGTCAACGGCCTTGGGGAGTTGGTATCTGGTCACTGTTAGTATCTGTTGCCTCCTGCTTTATTTTGGCCATGACTATTGGTGCATACCACATTGTACAGCGTGTGTCGATAACCGTCTGTTTTTTTATAGAAGCCTCGGGAGTCAGGACCCACCAAGAGTGCACGTTCGCACAACCGAAGCGTTGCTAATATCCACTTCGTCCCCAACACCGGAAGGTGACAGTGATACTTAACTGTCACAACCACAAGACTGTAATAGAGCTTAATGATGCACTAGTTGGGGAGTGACGGAACAGTCAGTATTCAGGTGCTCATACGTTGTTAACACACAACCGAGTAGCGGGTGGAAGGAAGTTGGCATCAGTTAGCTTCTTTATAATTTTCACTACTGGCTCCATGCTTTATTGGCAGCATAGCGAACAACATCATTCATATCACTGAACTCAATTGGTTGCCCTAATGGTTCCAGTTTTAAGCCCGAGTCACAAGCCTTATGACCCCAGAGATGAACATGATTTACGGTTCTAAACCTGCTAGCAGTTGTTTTCATTCCCCCTTGTTACCCCATAGATTGACGGTCCCTAACTTTCCACCAGTGGGCTGTGAGCCTGGCCAACAGGGCAGGGCAAGGTGAACGATGGCATGCATACACGTTGTCTGATCGATTAATCGATCATATGTGATGAAGACAGAGACGGCAGTCGAGTCCGTCCAAAATCCGGGTCAATGTGCGATGACACCATATGCCTGGGACAATTGTATTTAGATCAGAGTCCAAAATTTCTCCAAAAACATTTGGCGACTATCGACACACACCGAACATTTATTTTGCACCGACGAAAGATGCGACACATTTTGTAAAACATCACTCACGACCAGATACTGATTGTTCGAACAACACCGACTTTCACATTCTGTTAACAGGTTTAGATGTCACATTGAATTTCAACCTTACAGTATTGTCACGTTAACAACGCTTGGGAGGCCTCATCTGTTTCCTACTATTATTGGCCACGGAATGAAATGTTGGTGGTCGTTCATAAGGCAAACCTCTCAATTTCTTAACTAGACTTATTGCATTTTACTTCCACGGTACTAACGCAAATACCGATGCATTTTCCGTCCATATTTATCTGACTCGAATTGGGTCCCGATTAGCGACTAAACATGAGTACGCAAAACAATAATCTGTAATTGTCATCTGGGAAAACAGCAATTTGACTGGGCGTGTTCTCTCGATTCTACCTACTTCTTTAATCGAACACCTGTGTACCTAACGACAGTCAAATCGTGGCCGATCGTAATTTTTAATTTTCGCAGTCTGAGAACCCGTAATTTCTAAGGGAACCCGGGGACAGTAGTTATTGCTCAGCCTAAAAATTCTGCATGTAAACTTTCGTCTGTCTGACACTCGTCTGACACTCGTCTGTCTGTGCACTCTCAAAGACACTTCAATCAGGCGGGCGACATGTTACCCACATTGATTATATGTGGTCTTTCAGAACGACATATAACTGTTGTCCTCAAGTTTAATAGTGACCGTGTTTAAATGGGCAAAACCTACCGGACCAAAGTTTGAAATGAATGTTCACAATGATGTTTAGCCTCAACGCTGGATTGATACGACGTTTCGGACAGTAGTTCTTGGAGTACGAGCAAGAGTGGATTAAGTTAGATGTTTAATATGAGTTCAGGGACTTAGATTAATTCTAAGTGAACCCCACCAACATTTAGTCGAAATCCTTGTATTCATATAAGCCTTTCCGCTAACCCACTTCGAAAGGAAGCACTAGACTAGAGTTTCGCTCGTAGTACAGCTCATCAGTAGTGCATATCCTCGTCTGGACCGGAATTTGCACTAGCGTGTTAACACGCTAGTCTCATAAGCACGAGGGCTGACAGTACAAATTCCGGTCCGGACAGGGAAATGCACTATTAATGATCTCTAATAAGAACGAAACTCGAGTCTAGTGCTTCCTTTCGAAAGGGTCTAACCGAAAGGCCTATCTGAATGCGATGCCCTCGAGGAATCGTGAGTGTTGATGACTTTGAAATAATCAAGTTAGAGTTTTGCAGGATAACTATGCATTAAAAGACTAACATAGGTAACACCTAACCGAACTTTAAGGTTACATTCCGCACAACTTCATATAAATCCCCCCAACTAAAATTGCTTATGACAAAGTTGAATGTATTTTGAGCCATTTAGTGATTACTGTATTGGTCACTATGTCATCAGCACAGCAGGATTGGAAAAATGATCTTTTAATCACGAAGTTTCGCTTACCACGGTTTTATGTCACGGGGGACTTTTCGCTTGAATGCTTAAGACGAGCATAGCATGACATAAGTGATTAATTCGATTGTGCTTCTTTTTTGTGCGTCGGATGTCTCTGGCACTGCGTGTGGAAGTGTCTTGACAGTTTGTGTCACCTTGGCGTGTTGACCACGGTTGTACGCTGTTTTGATCCGGAGAGCTATGTAAACTCCGTTTTCTGTGCTTCCAGGTTCAACCAGGTTAGTTGGGCCAAGGGGAGCAGTCATACAAAAGCAATTACACCAACAGGCTTTTATGTCGCACATATAGCTGTATAGGAGTACTCAGACATTGAGACACGAAACTATGGGTGAACAGCAGAAGTATATTTATAGTTACAGCCCTACTGTCGTCAGCGTAACGGAAGTGGTGGTTAGAAAATGTAAATTTAAGTAAAAAGAACTCCGACTGTCCAGCAGTCGACCGTGATCACCTGGGTATTTTCCTACATTGTCGAGAAACCTGCACTAATTATCAGAAGCTTTCGGGTGGCATACAATACATCTACTGCCAGCAACAGTAATCGGAGTGAGTCGTAAACATCCTGTTCACTACGCCCCCGGATCAAGTTAGCCCCTCACTGCCACGTGAGGCAGACTTCTAAGTCATTGGCTACAGGCAGGGAGCCTGAAGAAAGCCCTATATCGTGCTGCCTCAAAAGTCAAGCTGATGAGTCAGAGGCTCTGAGTGAGGTTCCCAAAATAAGCACACAGGTCAAACTGTTCACTTAGCGACTAGCTCTGAGGTCCCGCTTGCCAATCCGAGACATGCGAGTGAACGCGACTAGATGCCCATCGGGACATGGAATATACTTACATTACCGCATCGATGCAGGGCCGAGTGGCCGGAGCGCCGCATCATACTAAACGCCATGGAACTGAGCTACCAGGGTACTTATGTTCCAGCTTTGAGTGAAGTAAGGCTTGCAGACAAGAGTAATTTATGTGATGCAGGTGCTGGGTACACCTCCCATTAGACTGGGTATTCGTCAGAAAAATTTCGGAGCACGGTGTTTGTTTCCCAGTTGCTATCCACATCAGTGATTGGGTGATAAGCTAGCTCTCGAATCACGCCCAAGTTCCCCTGATCCGGAGATGAACCGATCTAGTGTATGAACATATTGTCGGCGCTTTATTCCCATACTTCAGCTCAGGTTAGGGTTTAC
>LUCH01000166.1:45112-67130 GCA_013368495.1 Paragonimus heterotremus
AACAGCTTCCCTCATGACTGTATAATTATCTGACATCACGTTTGTCTTTTTAGAGCAGTTGGCTATCAGCTGGTAGATGATAGTTCACTAGTAAATCATGTGTACCTTACCATATGCTTCAACACCGGCCTCTGTGACAGTGAAATTTTATCCGGTTTGAGTAATCGTTCGTTTTAACGGACCGTAATCATTTCAATCTGTTTCCTCACCTACAACAATAGGACATCCAAATACGTATAAGAAGGATGTGTTGGAAATTCAAAGAGTACAGAACTTCATGCAATCAAATACTCGTTGTGGTGCTTAGTTTAGGAAAGTTTTGAAATGTGTTCCAATAATAAACCGTTTTCCTGCTGTTTGCATATTACCAGATGAATCTCAACGGTAGACAGCTGAATAATGTTCACTTTCTTGGTGCAATCATACTGAGCGCTTTCAGAACTTTACTTTGCCTGTGAAAGACATTTGGTATAATTCACCAGTCTTAATACTACTTGGCATATTGAAATACCAGGTACAACAACTATTAATGTGATTAATATTACGCCTTTGAAACGACAAACATTTGGGTTCGAACGAAGTTATTCGGGTTGTGAAGCACGTACATTTCGGCGGCTTCTCCGCATTTTCTCCGTTTGTTTGATCTGCCTTGGCGCCGTTCTGCGCGTTCGTCTCAGTGCAGATCCGAATCAATTGATTTTCAAGTATTTCCAACCATGTTGGAACCACATGCTTTGTTTTTCTCAGCCGCTTGCCTTTGACTCACTTCGTTTAGAGAGTTAGTAGTAGGCCAAGAGACGCAGATAACCCGCAAAACAACATAAATTGTCCTCATTAACAGTCTGTGAGCAAACACTTGCCATTGAAGGAGAAAAACTCTAGCGTTATACACACTCTTCTTCAAAATCATGCCAGTTGTAACATTTTGGATCCCAATCTAACCATCTCCATATGCGTTTGGTACCAGGGGTTGTGGCGCCATTCTACTTAATTTTGTTTGCAAAATGTTCGATCTTTACGAAAACTAGAAAATAGACAAACTCTGAAAGGCAGTAGGGAATTCAGGTTGGTACAAGTTGAGCAGAACCATCAACTGGTTACAGATGCGCCCTCCCACAGACTTTTCAGCCAACGTCTTTTGAAAAATTGCGTTACACTCGAGTTTCGGTCCTTTTAGGGCTCCTCCGTTGTGGTCAAGACGGTTGCCTTGTGAAAGAACAGAGCTCATCTCTCGGCCTTATCAGCGATATGGACTATTGACAAGCCGTAACAAGAGCAAAACTGGGGCGTAACGTTTCTTTCCAAAAAGGACTGTCTGAAATGATTGTGGGAATGAAAGGGCTGAAATCAAGTGTGGAGTGATGTTCGACTCGTGTAAACTGATTCGCTGTGAAAGTTTGTGCACCCATCTCTCTAAAATTATTCTCTATTATTAATGGTTCAATAAATGATACTCTTTAAACCGAAGATTCATTCTCATTATGTAGGTTTTAGTATGTGTTCAAAGAAGGACCTTTAAAAGAGGTACGGTACTCACGAGAATCCCCCGCAACGAAAAGGCTAGCGACATTAGGTTACCTCTCAGTAAGGTGATCTGATCCTTACACATAAACATCCTTACAATCCAGGCCATCCATTATCACATTTCCTAATGGGTGTCCCATCTGGATACGAATAAGCGTTGGATGAGTCATTCACTGAGACCAATTTGTTAGAAAAATCACTTTTCTAGAAGGATGGTCCGCATTTAATTTACTAAACTGGTAAACTGACAATAAAATAAAGTAATGGTATAAGGTTATCAATAATGGGTGGCTTACATTCTTTAATATTCTTAGTTTCCTGATAAGCATTGTCATTCTTAGAGTAAACCTCTGCTATCTAGGTTCAGTTTTCATTGCGATTGGTTCTGTTTTTGTAGATGGACTCTATATGGTAGTTCCACACCTCGATTAATCTACATGTCATATGATTTAGCTGCACGGCAACTGAAATAAACAATTCGTTCAGCTCATTCACTTTGTATGATCCAGGCTACCTACACCTAAGACTGCTCATATGCTTTTGGGATAGGTTGATCTAGTTCTTCACGATCATAGCAATTCGTTTTTAATTTTCCCCGTCTTCTAGGTGTAGTTCGGGATTAGGCTGGCTTTTGAATTACGGTAAAATTTATTGAGGGCGACTTCATACACTCTTGTCGTCACGCATTCACTGAACCACATTGAAGTTAAGTATAACTGAATGTTCTTTCTTCTTGTGGGGTGAGAAAAAAACCTTTTAATTATTTAGAAGTTCCTACAATTCCTTTTCGGCTACGTTAAACATGTTCATTTCAACGCTACGATATCTGGAATTCCTTACACCCAAATGGTTTCTCCACTACCCAAAAGCAGGAATTAATGTAGGCGATATTCATAAAACTTGGCACGCGACTTGTTAACCTTGGCTGCAGCTTTATCTGTATGGAGGTCTTCGAGTTCGGAATAATCGTTGAACTAACCCACCATCAATTATCTCAGTTTCCAGAAATGAATGTCAGTAGCCCTCATTTGCCAGAGTAGTTTTCAAATCCCCATCGGCCTTGGTAGAATATATACACTTTGAGACAAAATTCTCAATCGTACTTGCCATCTCCAGCCAACAATATAGCTCTTGTTGCTGGGCCTATACCCATTAGTTCCTGTGTGCATACTATTTTGGCGAAAAGGCATCCAATAAAGCACAATCTTTATTGTCCAACTCGCTCGTTATCATACCACAGGGGCGCTCGCGTCTCAGTCAACATTTCAGTCCACAACACCCTCAAGTTTCCGCTCACGCGTCGTGTGCACTTCTACCCGGTTTATGCGTGATCGGTGCCTTCTATTCGGGGTTTTTCCGCCTGCCAATTTTCGTCCGTTGATCCGATTTCGTTGAGCGATGGCTCGTCCGGTTGCTCGTGTTGTCCTCCGTCCATCCACAGTAGGTTTTGATCGTATTCTATGATAGTGTCAAGATATTCCCGCGAGCGTTGGTATAATCGGGCCTCCGATATCGTCGTCCATTCTGGTTTGCCTGACAGGTCTCGCCCGTTGGTCCGATCCGGTCGAGCGATAACTCATCCGGTCGCCCCATGTTCTCCGCCGACCGATCGTTGAGGGTTTGTGGACGTGCCTCCCCGCGCGTTTGGATACTCCGCCGAGTGTTTGAATACTCGCATCTTCGGCATGACAATCTACCACAATATGAGTGACGTTTTAGCCAGTAGGATTTATGAATAACAAATTGCTTTTCTTCTGATCTAGAATGAACTGGTCACTAACTCTGAGCCCCACAGCACGTTCAGTTAATAACGTTTTTACACCCTCTAACATCTCCTTTCGGATTACTTCAACAAGCTTCCTCAACACTCGGTATTCGGCGGTTGTTTTTATTAGTTCACAGTCTCTGAACAAAAATGGTATCCTGACGTGGCGACGGGTTCGTGTTCAAAATCCCCTCTGTTGAACAAAGTGCATTTGCTTGGGATATCATATCATTGATGAGTACTCTATTTCTTGTCTGATAGTTCATTTCGATATCCAGGTTCTGCCAATTTCATCAACATCTTTTGCAGGCTCTTGGGTGTCTTACATAGTGATTTTTTCCCACTATAATGACCAAAACCCGTGACTTGTGACTAAGATTGTTTTCATTCTAAGAGGACATATGTTAAAATACTATGGCTGACACTTATTCTTTGGGTTGCTAATATTTTCATCGCATGGGACTCTTTCAGGCAGCTACTCCATTTCTGAAGGTCAGTCATCGCAGTTCAGTTTATAGTTTCACAGCACAACTTCGTGCGTAAGCTAAGAGTTGAATAGATGATATCGACATGATTGGGTAGTGAACAATTCTGAAAAGTGGTCATTCCATATAGCCGTGATCTTACTTTCGTAACCCCTTGGACAGACGCGTTTTTCTTTGAATTCTCGATTTATAAACAAGTGTCCATTCAAGTCGCCTCTGTGGTTGAAACACTAAGTTAAAAGAATGGTCAAAACATAACATCCGACATATTTCTTTTTAAAATAGTTTTGCCTGACATCTTTCGCTGTGGTTCCTCAGATTAACAAGTCGTTTGTACCTCAACAGACGTTTCTCGATTATGTGAAGCTCATAATTAAACCGTTCTTGAGTGAGCTCACCAGAATATGTTTGCCAATCGATCATCACAAACTGAAGTGTCTAAAGTGAGTAGTTACCTTGATTCATCATTCACTTCTGACTTCTAGAACACTACCGACTGACACCTTGATAAATTAACAAGTCTATTTCAGTCTCGTACTCTCGTCAAACATACGTTGTTCACGTTGTATGGCATCATTCGCCGGTTTCGTATCGCACTTAAACTGTGGGATCGTTTACTGGAGTAACAACACTAATTCGTAATAACCTGCTTAGCACTCATCAAAATTTCCCTTTTGTGGTCCAAGGAAGTTCTTCGTGGAACAAAGCACTTACCGCAACACCCGGAACTAGAAACACACAGTGGGTTATCGGCATCCCCCTCCTAAAGGTTGGTCGAAAACTGCAGCATATTGTTCGAAAACATCTTCAACAACATTGGTGAACTTACTGTCGTCAAAGTGACAACCTTTGTATCTTGAATGATGTTGATTTCGAGGATAGGTGTTGAGTCTACTTTGACCACGAAGGAGTATCTCGTGCACTTTCTTCTGTTTTCTCTTTCGTTATTTATTACAGCTATCCGACGACATTCGTATGTGCTCTGTCCGCCATTAACAGCTTGGTGTTTGACGTACCGGTAGAAATGTGTGATATGTAGTTGACACTACGGTGTCGAGGACACATCTATATCAGCTGTTGTCTGTCAGCAATTCTGCTTTCCTCCAGCGTGAAACTCCGTGATAATTTGTTATCCAGGTGCTTGCTGTTTTTAAGAGACAGTGACTGGTAGAATACTGTCTTTTCTCATACTTTCTATGAGTCTTTTCAAGAGTTATGCACTTCTCTCTGGCTTGCTTGCCTCCACGGAAACCACAAATGAGATGCTGCGTCTACTTTGGAAACTCGGTCATCATATGCAAATCATCACCCATTTCTTTCATACGACGATCTGTGATCTTCATGGGCATACAAACAACGGTCATTCGCCATAGTCGAGCATTTATTTTGTCATATTTTGATTCAGAACCGCTGGAACCATTTGATGTTTAAGTAGGTCATGCATCAAGTAGTCACAAAAGTTGTACGCTCTGGTCTGGATTTCAACATGGCCACACAGTGATAGTTGACTTATTGGTGTTCTTGTTTTATTTATTAAAGCTAAACTCCCCAATGGAGTTCATCCGCTTAACTCTGCCGAAATTCGTCAAATATTCGCATTACGGTTGGCAAGGCATTCTCAAACACGTCACTTGTTCACCTACGTCTCCAGTGAAGCATCGGAATGGAACAGTAAACTCATAGTACTCCTGCTCCCATACGCACTAGATTACTGGAGTATAGTATAGCATTTAGGGAGAATAGACCGATCCAGACACTACAAAATTTATGCAAAACGAGCCTTCTAGAATGCGTTGAATGAGTTTGTCCATTCTTGAGCATTCGGTACGAATTTTTCCTGAGAGTGTCATCAATGCATGACCTCAAGCTAAGGCTAGATACACGCTTTCGTGATGCTTGCCTGAATCTTCGGTCAGTTTGTCCATCAGGGCAGCATCATAGATGGTGTAGGACCTCTAACCCCACCGCTAGCAAGCCAGTATTTCTTGAAGTCAGTTTACTTCATGTTTGCATGTCATGGCTAGGTCACACTTCTCGTGTTAGTTTCTAATTGATTCAGTCTTACTTTGGCTCTGTGCCCGCAAATGAAGTCAAAATCTTCTACAGAACGTACGGGGACGATATCATCTGTATAGTTGGCGAAATTGTGGATCTGGATAGCCCACCTTCTGAGGCGAACACGGCAAACCCTAATTTCAACTTTACACCTGGGGCCGAGAAAGATGGACAGTTATCCTTTCTGGATGTGACATTGAATCGTCGTGCAGACGGTTCACTTCAGAACGGTATTCACGGGAAGAGGACTTGGAACGGCCAGTGTACTCACTTTTTTAGTTACGTACCCCTCATTCACAGTTTAACATACAGAGCTATGTGGATATGCGCAGATAACACGAATGATGCAGAGATGGTGTTTTTTACGACGGGTCTTCACACAGAACGTCCATCCTGCAAACTTCGTGGATAGACATATGGACCTGGCAGAACCGAAAGTTAAGCTTCCATCTACGGAAAGGAAGTTAGTTTACATGACGCTAGACCACAAAGGCGAAGCCTTAGCTGACCGGGTGGCTAGTAGAATAAGTAACGCAATTAAAAAGACCTACAGTGCGACACAACTGCGAGTCTCGTTCAGATCCGACTCGGTAGTCCACGTACAACTCTGAGATACGTTGCCCAAGTGTGTCACCTCATTTTGTGTTTATTCTCTCTCACATGCTCCCTTGGAACAGGTCACATCTGTCGCACAACCAGGCTCTTTTCTCAGAGGGTACGTGAGCACCACCCAACAAAGTTGTCTAGGGGTGAGGTGAAGTCGATTTCGAGTGCAATTCTGGCGAACCTTGTTGACTCAAGGCACCAAGTCCAACCAGAAGTAGCTTTCCAGCCCATTTACCGCTTGCCCAGTCGTCAATCCAGAGGAGTCAAATTACGTATTCCGGTCACAGCGAAAGCGACCGGAATTCGGTTGCGCAATCCTCAGTTGTGCGCTCAGAAGAAATTTGTACAAGCCCTGCGGTTACCATGGTCTCCCGTTACTGACTCGACATCTCCGGAGGTCAATTTTGTCACCTAATTGCCCTCCAATTCACAACCGCGTGATGTAATCAAGTGACTACTTGCCTCTGATTTCGCTCGCTTGACAACCATGAGGATATGTTATGTAATTGGCCCGATGCTGAATGACAGAAAACAAACTTTAAAACATTGCGTTCCCTTAATCCATTTAGTCAAAACAGAGAGAAGACATATCGCGTGATGTTGGCATTTTGATTTACTCTCATTAGTCGCCAACGTAAAACAAACTGTTCGCCAAAACACCTCTTCACCCCTAATGAACTCATAGGGCTATTCGAACTGTGATTAAATTGGTCCATAGGTTATCATAGGGAGAAGTATCTTGGTTTACGCGTTCTTGTGTCGGTGTTCATTTTCTGCATTTATTTTTTTCATCCAATTCTGAAACTGTTTTTTCGGAATTTTCAGCACTATGCGGCGAACTGTGCTGATAATCGCGACCTCCGACCCTTTGTTTTCGCAACCTTGCATTGACCAACACATACTTTTGGTTAAGCCTTGCGTAAATAAACGAAGATTTCCTAAGCTGTTAGTAAAACAAGGACATTCTACAACTCAGCCGCTTTCAAGTTAGGTAATTCCGTTAACGGAGTGGCCGCACGTATAATCAAGCCTTCCATAATTTCGGGTTTGGATGGCCCAGCATATTAATACGTTTCAACGAGTTGCCTCTGCACCTAAGTACCTCGCGTACTTCTGGTCTTAATGGCGGCTTGCAACAACGGCGACACTAATTGGACCAGTAGGTTCGTGGTCAGCAGCATGGGGGTGCGTCTACAGGTGTGTCAGATCACATGCCTGTTCGATGGTTGGTCGTCCATTCTCATTGGTTGGCCGTTTTGCTCTCATTCAGAATTCAGTTGGTGGAGATATTGACCAGTAGGCCTGTCGACCAATCACAGTGAAGGTCATCATATATAAGTTGACAAACGCGTGATCGCCCGGTTATAAACCGCCTTGGCTCGTCGGGTCTGTTTGGCTTGTGGTGTTATGTCTGCTACCTGCCAGCCGGAGGATGGTCTCCTCTTGTTATTGCAAGCCGCGAAGAAACTCGACGAAAGTGAGCGAAAACTTGTTTTATCACGTTGTGTGTATTTAAGTTGACCCCTTCTGCGTCATCGATCGTTCATGGTTCCTTATACGTTGTTAATCCAGTTTTATGTTAATTTCAGACGCCTCGCAACGTGTCTATTGTTCTGAAAGCTGGGAACCTAAATCTATTCATAGAAGCCCCTATGATCACAAGTACGCGCTCCATAACAGTTACGGTTATACCGTCAACAAACGACCTGTGACCACCACGCGGTATGTCTTTTCTTGAACTTATGTTAGCTTATTTATCAGCTGCACGCATAACGAACTGGAGAAGAGCCGGTAGGTTTATCGAACAGGCAAATAGTGACGTGTTGTTTTATATTAGTCGCGCCCACCTTCGCGCCTGTATGGAAGCACTAAAGGAACATTTAAACTTTGACAACGATGTACCTAGGATTACCATGCTTACAGTTCTGAAAAAGGCAACCGCTACCATTCAGGTATATTACCCTCGCCTATTATTTTTTAATTGACAAAATGTTGTATGTATTACAAATCGAATCTTTTCCGTATCTCATCTGAATTCTCTCGGTTCCTAGTCTCTCAGGCAAAAGAATCAATATCTTGAAACTTATGAAGACAAAGAAAAGCAGCGATGTGCTCAGTTGATAAAGCGACGTCAGTTGCTAAAGAAAAAACTGGAAGAAAAGCGAAATCGATCGTTGAAGTTGCAGAACTGGCGCGAACGCAATCGCAACTCTTCCGAGTGCTCAATCAATACAACTTCTTCAGGTTGGTTTCACTTCTCGCTACTCTTTTTTCTTTTCCTCAAAGGTTATTGCGTTCATTTAACGTACGTTTATATTGTTCACTCATTAGATGACTCGGAGATGGATTTGCAACTCCGGTCTGGCCCACGTATGGAATTAACCGCGTCTTATGGATCGCCTAGCCCCATGCAACACATAACTACTCCCCTGGTCAAAACGGAGAGCACCATGCTCAGTACGGCGTACACTTTCAAGCGTACCACACCTTCAGGCCCCACATTTCGCCCTCCTTCAGGTCTTGATGTTTTTGATACCAGTAGCTCTGACTCAGGTTTCGAAGAAGCAACTATAAGATTGACTGGTGCAGTATCTCCAGATGAATCTGCGGTTGTTTGCTGTGCTACCGATGGATCTCAGTTTACATCGACATATGTGAACAAAAATTACAGAGCTCACTAACCTCCAATGTTCAAACTTCATTTGTCGTTTACTGTGTCATCTGCTATTTGTTGTTCGTTCTCGACGTTTCCCTCAAACACGTGCTTCTAAGTCAGTTCTCATACTCAAAACTCCGACAGCTTTCAGTCAACTGCTGTGCCAAGAAGAACTGCCAAGGTTCTGTATTTGAATGTTTTGATGGATCGCCGCTGATCAGGATGCGAGTAAGGTTATGATTTTTAACCGATCCTGTTATTTGAACAGTTTTCATTGTCTCACCGTCACATGTTATGGTGGCCTCTTATTCCTTCACGTTTTTCTATTCAGTTCTTGTATTGATTAAGTAGCTATCCGATAGCAGTATCCGATCTCTGAACACGTTCACGCGATTCATCTTGTCCGTTTATCACCACTGGATCTGAATCTAATATGTTGGCGACTAGCGTTTTCCTCTTTTTGAGCTGACGGATTTTATTCACACACCCCATTCCATTTTAAATATCCCCAACTCTTCCCAACGTGTGTAGGAGGATTGCAAGCTGTGATTTTGCTGTATTTTGCATTTTTCGTGAGGTTTCTTGACGATAATTCGCCTTCTGCGCAAGCTTTATTCTTCGGTAATGAATCGCTTGATTTTATTTTCTGAAATGTTTCAACCCCACCTTATGCATGTAGTTCGGTACATGTGGTCTTGCGTCTAAAAGCAGGCCTGTAGCTTGGTTAGTCTTTCATACGAAGCATCTGTCCAATTCCCTAACACAATCTAATATTTCGCCTTGATTCAACCGTCACGTTCACTCTTTCGTGTTCAGCAGCTCTTTCCAGTCACGTGCAATGGGGCAGCGATTCGTTCAGAAAAACATGTATACATGTTCCATGTATAGCTTTTTCTATACAGAGACTCATTACCACTACGTTATGCACTGTATTCTTCCTACAACTGTTATCCGCTGTTCTCTAGGTTTTTCAGCACTTTGATTTTGTGAAGCTTTAAACGGCAGCCACATGTTTAGCTGTGATTGTTTCTTTCTGGTGGTGGAGGATGGCACTATATTCCTTCATATGGCACTTGATCTGCCATCGGTTTGCTATCCGCTAGAAATTGAATAACCACCTATATGTTTACATGTGTATATATCCGATTTTGTCCCTTTTCATCCCTATCACTTTCTGATCGTCGGCACAATTTCCACTCGTTAGTGCGTTTTATCGTCACTGACAATCGGCAAACATTTGGTCTTCTCAGTGTAACCATCGATTGCATCCTTTTACTCAGTCAGGATTCCTCTGTACGTTGAAATTCCGAACAGTTTTCTACCCATTCCTTCGAGGATTATACGGCACTGAATAACTGTTCGTGAATTTATGATTTATCTCCAACACATGCGTGTTATTCATTCACCGACTAATGTGAAATAATCGATGCCGTAGAGTTTATGGGATAATGAAAATATCTTTTTCTCGCTACAATGGAGGGATGTATTTTAACAGATCTGGAACACTATCAGGTAGGTTGAATTTCGATTGCTCACCCGGGCTTTTCGGCCATTGTTGTGTAAGTCACCGAGTAAATACGTTTGCTCTTGTGATATCTAGAATTTGTTAGTAGTGCTGATTCGATTTACTTATTTCCATTCATTTTACAAAGTGTGAGCCGATAATGATGGTTTCATGTGGTAACCTGGCCACTGGCATTGGACAGTCGTGTGTACGTCGGATTTGTTTTCTAACACTTATGAGTAATAAAGTTACGTTTTTGATTTTCAAGGTAACCAAACATGATTCGGAGTCCGCCGACTTCTTAGGGTGCATACTACTGCCGTTTTGTTTTGTTGGTCATTTTGATTGTGTCCTACTTAGGTTGAGCGTTAGTCCTCAGGTTATTCCCCACAATATACGGACCTCACCTTAACCGTATCGGTTTACGGTTACACCGCTCTTAGGAAACACTTCCCTGAAGTTGTGCTGTCTGAAACAAGGATGGACTGATGTCATATTTGCCTGCTTCTCATCCAGAGTTGACCAGCGTCGGTGCCTTTGTTTGACTGACTGCAGCATACTTCCCTCGATAATCTATTGAGTCAAACTGGACGGTATGATAGTCACAGCTTGTGTATCACTGATGCTAACAGGCGGAATTGTGAATAACTGTTCTCCTAGGTTTGAGATTGGCGAAAAACTGATTTCAGATAGAGCAGTGAGAAGACGTAAATCGTGTTTCTCCGGAGTAACATTTCATACAATCTGATCACACATGGACATGTAGCTAATTTTAAACATCAAGATAAAGTTCCATAGGGCGGAACTAATTGCTTAAGATATTAGATACATACACGGAAGTGAAAATCAAAAATATGGGGATGCTGACTAACAGGACATCCGCAAAATCAACACAGATTGTTTTTTAACACAGGGACAGAGGGAATTTTGACGTGTGATAGCCAAAGCCTCAGCAAAATTGAAGTATGCGTTTCCGGTGTCTTCAAAAAACCACAAAGAATGCGTCAGGAACCTTGACTCTGTCCTGTTTGGGTTGTGTTTTGCTAGTGATGACGCTGGGTGCCGTTCGTCGGCCATTATGCACGGGCCTGGCGTTTCTAGTTGTGTTTCCAGCCACTCGGGAGCATGCTCCTTAATACGAGAGGTTAGCTCCCTAACCAACTCACTACAACTACGTGAATATTCGTGTAAACAGTGGAATATGACAGACGTAGGCTGTTTGTTCGTGACCGAGGTGACTGGTAGGGTCTTGGTTCGCAATATTGTACATAGTTGTAGGATCTAGATGCAGCAGCCGTTAAACGTCCTAGTCATTGTTGATCAGCCGTCACCTAGAAACGGGTTTTACGTTCACCGTCGTCTTTGGTACCGTTGTTTCCTGTATCTTTGAGGCAATGCCTGCTGTATTTCCTGATAAATTATAGAGACACCCGTTGACCTCCAGCGTATCTGTGGTTAATTCCGGTAGTAGATAGTTTTCCTTGCATAGCCTCCGCTATCTGTGAGGTCTGATCCTCCATCCCGGTGCTACTTCTCACTCACAATTGCCCGCCCACTGTCTTTCGATTGCAGGCTTTTCCGTCCGAGCCTGTGGCTACTAACGTCAACCTTTCCGCTTTCAGTTTGAGCATCGTAGGAGGTTCTCGGCTGATCCACGACTTTTCCAGCGCTAATTCACTGGAATGGCTGGGCGAAGTTATTACTACTGCTGGGCTGTCCACCTAGCCCTCTCCCAACTGTCATTATGGTTAATTCGTTTAGAGTCCATATCTGCACATTCCCTCTTCCACAGCCTGTTCTGTGGTTCTCCACCTCCGCGCACACGAGGTATGTGTAGGTACTCCCAGCGTTCACATGCAACAGGTCCCCCTCATTTGAATGCTATACTGGTTCATCATCATCATAGACAGCAATACGTCTGGTTCACATTGATGCTCATTTGCTACACAATCATGAAGGGAAACGAAGAGAAGAGAAGGAGAATGGGCCTGATTACCCAGAAGGTACCCGAGTCTATACTTAGACATTCAACATCAAGATGCCTACACCATGCAAACAAACAACCAAGCTGTAGAAGAAAGTAAGGTGTCATCAGCAAGACAGCTTCCTTACGGCTTTCACTACTCTGCGTCATTGAATGCACTCACTTCACAGACAACTCGGCTAAGCAACGACAACATTCATGCCACTGTGCTCGGTAAGCCGCCATCTCACCTGACGTCTCAAGACACCGACTCTGTGAGTCGCGTGTGGGCCGCAGCTTGGGATACGAACCCCATCTACAGCGGCCAACACCTTCGTGAACGTCTTACATTTCAGGGCTGTAGCTAGCATACCAAGCTGGTGACATCCATGCCGTTCACTCGACATTGGTCGCATGCTTAGGGTAATTCTATGGTCACCATCTGCCAAACTGTGTGCAATCCACAACACAATGGTCTTGATTTCTGTGGTGGGCGATTAGCTCTGTATCTCCCACTTGACGGGCTTTATTAAGATCTGTTTTGAGCGTCAGCGTTATGTTTGATTATCGCTTACGAATAATAAACAGAATGATTGTAGGGGACTGTAGTGTGTGTTGTGTTTGTGCTCTTTAGAATGTAGTCGTTTGATTAGGCCACAAGTCGAAACCGGAAGAGTTATAACCTCGGTATTTTCGGGGAGGGTCCAGACGTTTCGAAATGTTACAGACAACCTAGTTATGAGTGAAAATAGGGCGCCAATATCCGCCGCGTACGATCAGCGACCATCTCGCCCTGGCAACTAGTCCATTGCTGCCTTCCGCTTATCAAACGTTTTAAGGTTGCTGGTTGGCTTCCCGTTCGGGCACCTTCTGAAGGCTGTCAAGAGGCTTGTATTCAGTGTAGACGACGAGATCACAGGATACTTGTCTTTACACCAAACTTGACTGGTGATTGCAGCCCAGGAAACGAACGCCATGTTAGGGAAGACGGTTTTATCCCTCCTAATTGATATGGCGCGGACAATAACTTCGTCAAGTTTGAAATTGGTATAACTCAATCTTTTAGGCAATCGTTTTTTCCACTGCAAGTATGACCGCGGTTCAGCGCACCACCGTGCACCTTCGGAGTGGCCTCAACGCAGATGTGTGCCGTGTAGGTATGCCCACATACTAATGCTTTATTCTCACATTTCAATTAGGTTTAAGGCCTGCGACTAACTGTTCAAGAATGTCAGCACCAACTCCACCTGCGTCACTGTTTTTTGTTTGGTTCTAGCGTTTTTAAAGTGATAGTCTTTGGTACTCAGAATACCTACGCACACCCTTTACCAGATGGAAAGCTGACCGATCTTGGCTGTGCCGATGTCAGTGTTGCCGTTTAAAAATTCTCTGGAGGTACATATAATACTGCACAGTGTTTGACACTCTACCGTATAATTCGGGTTGTGCCTGGCGGTCTCATTGCGCAAAGTAGTCCTGCTTGACAACAGTGGCCACGTATATTCTAAGCTATAGAGGAAATTGTTTACCGGAAGGCTTATCAGCATTGGTGTGGCTTGGTGAATGTAGATACCCGTACACCTACGGCCCTGGTGATCTTCCTTGCTTTATATCGTCTCTGATGACAAAGCAATATCTCTCTGAGGCTTTCTCAATCGCGTACATGTAGTGATCGCATGGGCGTTTGTACCATGTGGCTGTAAAGTGTGGCCATTACAGTTAGAGGGCTTGAATGGTCTTCAGTCATCGTTGTCTGCCATCTTTCACGCAGTGACCGCAGCCTTAATGATGTTAGGTGACAAGTCTTCGTAGTGAGTGTCAAGCAAATTGGTTTATGCTGTCTGCACAGATTTAGGTTATTGTACCATGTGCCGAACATGTCAGCTGTTTGTCCACCACGCCATACATGTCTCGTTTATCGCGTGGCCGGCCGATATCAGGTGCGAAGTGAACAAATGCTGGCTTGCAAGAGGGAACTATCTGTTAGTGGCTAGCATGCCAAAGGGAGGGACGGTACTCTAGACTAACGTTGCCTATAGAAGGGTTTTCCTGTTAACCTTGAGAGCCGCGTGTAAAAACGACAATGGGAACGGTGTTGTTATGCTACCATACAACCGGACTACTGGTGTTTGCCCTGAAATATCTGCGCCTGCCGAGCAGTCAGTGTTTGCACTCAGTAGTACGCGTAAGGTGTTTTCAATAGATTTCTAGTAGCAAGGATGGAACAAGTACACTTGTTTATCTTCAAAAGGGCATAGCATATTATCGTTAAGTCGTCTGTATATACTACGGTTAACTGGCATAATGTGGGTAAGGGATTACATGATGTAGATACTTAGCCAGTGCATATCTTGTTAGTTTCTCTTGTTTCAATTCATAGCTGGAGTTGGTCAATGGGGTTCATTGAAGTGATTTCCTCTTTCGTGCGATCAGATTTTTGTGTGAAGTAAGTTAAATGGTCATAGAAGATAGTGAAGGTCGCTTCAAAGCTGTCTTGCGGCTTCCATTGTGTTATTGCTTACTAGATTATTTGTTTGGTATGAACGAGCTGCTTGAATTCTTATTTGATCCAATCCACCCCTCATTTTTAATCCCCAAATGTTTTTTCCCTCATAGTCGAACGGCATTCGAGCGTTTTGATGGGCTGAGCATGTTGGTGTCTGTAGACGCTCACAGACATTAGGTTTTATAGGTGATATCCCAATCTGCAGTACTTCACAGACGATTCAAGGCATCATCGACAGATTTAAAATTTTAGATAGTTTGGCAAACCCTCATCATCCGCAGAATTGAATGTGTTGTTACGTGGTCGGCAGGGGCCCGCACCTGCATTAGCTAGTGACGGTACGCAGTTTGAATTATGAACGTTCGTTTGTCTTGATACTTCATTGGAATTTTAGGCGTCAGTCGTAGACTGCAATGTCGGTGTACACCTGACTTTGTTCGACGATATGTGAAAATGCCATGACAAAGAGGGAAAAGTACATAAAGTCTTCGTCTTAGATTTGGTGAGGATCGTTAGAGTATAAAATTAGCTAAATCGAAGTGAGGTCGAATCATGCATACCGTATAACAGAAACTTGGCAGACATATGAAACAGTACTGATGTTGGAGGTCATGGCTCACTCGCACGTTGACCACTTGACTATGCTGATCGGAGACTGCTAAGGACACTACGCGGCGAGCCTCAGCTTGGTGATGTTGCAACGATGGATTTACGCACTGTCTCCGAGTGAGTTGGCGTACTCTAGCGCTGAAAGATTTTTGTTTGCCTTTTATTTTGTTTCTCGTTTCAAGCAGAGTAGTTGAGCGTGGAAAGCTCATTTGTAATCCACACTGGTCATCGTGCACTTGCATACTCTACACATCATCAACACTATAGACAGCAATACGTCAGTGGTTCATACTGATGCTTAACTGCCACACAACCACGAAGAAGTAAAGGCATACATTGTATGTTTGAGTGTAGGCTTAGCTATTTTTAGTGATTAGGTCTCCTCCCCCTCTCCCTTTTTTCTTCTCTTTTCTTAAACAGGGTTTATTTCCTTTTCTTCATGGTTGTGTGGCAGTTAAGCATCAGTGTGAACCACTGATGTATTGCCGTCTATGATGATGATGATGATGATGATAGGAATAGAGAAGAAAGGATAGAAGGGAACGGGATGGGACCTAATTAAAAGTAACTTTGTCTATATTCAAACATTCAACATCAAGATGCCTACATCATGCAAACAAACAACCAAGCTGTAGGAGAAAGTAAGGCGTCATCAAACACTTTGTGTTTGTTGTTGCTGTTTGTGGCCCCACAGACTAGTCCAGATGATATCTGTCACCACCTCACTAGTGTACACACTGCCTCCTGCGGACGTTTTGGTTCCATCTGTAGGCTTGAAGGCGCGAGTGGTCAGGCTAAGCACGGACAAGCGTAACTTCAATGACCCGCACTCTTACGGTTCAGTGCGAACAGGCAGCGGTGAACGTTTGTTACAGCTCTCTACTGGTAACGGTCTGTTTCTGGCAAGTACAGGTTTTCGAAGATATAGACGTCCGTGCGCCACTTGATGACCTCCACCACCGAGTTAATTGTGGACGCCGTTTGACCACTTGGCCGTCAGCTGTCAGTGGCGTGGATGTTTCCGATTGAAAGTCAATCTGGAGCACCTGCTTGGATTCCGATCCGCACTATTGTATGCCACGTTCATTTGGCGTTTTGGTAAGAGGCCACTTCACCGTCCACCACAAATTGACGTATCTAAACTAGCAGGGACACAAGCGCTTTAGGCTTATCAGTGTACACTAGTCTCTACTCTAGGTCTCTGTCCCATCAGACGACATTGAAGCACATTGACAGATATACGGCATACAGTGCATAAATGCGGCACGGCCTTGTGTGGTATTGCTGCTAATTCAGTTGCCAATTGCTAGGTCTCTGTGCGATCACTGAGACTTGTCGATGCTCACTAGAATATTCCATCTAGTGACGAGTGTAACTTGGCACACAAGGCTACTCGCTTGGAACTCGGAAAACAACTGCGAGAGGATCGCGAGGCCTAGTGGACACGATATACCATTGAGGTGGAACAACCCACTGTTACCGGGGTCTCTCGGAAACTTTTCCATCTCATCCAGGCAGCTGATAGCAGGAAGCCAGATGTGAAGGGGGCAATCTGCAAAACCAATGGTGAACCTATTCATAACCTTCACCGACACTTAGGACGCTGGATTGCCATTTCCAGCAGCAGTTCACCTGGTCACCCGCACCATTGATTACGCCTTCGGGCTCTGTCTGCGTTCATTGATCCGTTTGCATTTCTCTGTCTTCGGAAACAGACGAACTTCCTCTCGCCCCTTTTGTAGATGGAAGTCCAGTCTCAGTTAGATAACTGACGGCTGTGCTCCGGAAACTCTGGATCAGTGAAGTTCTTTCAAATGATTGGGGTTTGGATGACATCATCTCCATTTTCAAAAATGGCTCAGGTACTTTGTGTGCAAATCAGATGGATTAGCCTATCTGTTGCGTAAACGTTGTTGGTGGTCATTGCGTTTCGCAGATTGATCAAAATGCTCGAAGAATATATTCGCGAGGAACAAGCGGGGTTTCGTCCTGACCGTGGCTACATCGGCCACATCTTCGCACTTTGCTAAATGCCTGAATTCCGCCATTTGTATAGAAAGTTAACAATTGTCTTGGACATAGCTACACTCTGAAACGGTTCATCGGGGAAGTGTTTGAATGGAAGTATGTGAACATTCTGTCAGACCTCGAACAGGGTCAGGGCTTATGTCAGCGTATCGCCGACCTTAAACATCTCCGGTGAGATGCGACAGTGTTGTTCGGTCCCTTCTTTCCATTACACTATAGTAGACGAGATCCCCGAGTGTGCTCTGACAGACTGAATATGATGGTGTGGAGTTGCTCTCGGGCACTCGACTTCGAGACATACCGTATGCATATGGAATCGCCCTAATCTGCTGGAGCTCACAACGAGCCCAGAGCATCCTAGTCAAATGACAGACGTGGGTTCGTCAGTTTGGTATGGCCTTTGCATTTACTAAGTGCAAGGTGGTGTTACAAGATTGACAGGATTCTATAGCTGCCCACTCCCTTGGTGGTTAGCATTTGGAAGTGGTCGAGGTGTTCATGTACCTTTAGAGCTGTATCAGCGATGGTGGGATGTCTGATAGCATAGCAAATACTCGAATGACATTTGCCAAATTGTCATCTGTGGCGCCGGCATGATCTCAGTCTTTCTGTGGAATTCCAAGTGTACAATGCCACTCTAAGGGTAATCCTATCACACGACTCTGAAACCTGATCCATTCTAGCGGAGGTGGTCATAATGTATCCGTTATCGACCATCGGTGTGTCCGAAGCGTTCGCAACGTGTGGTGAGAACAACGTGTCAGCAGTGATGAGATTCTCCGACGTGTTTTCGAGATGGATAGACTCTGTCAACCTTTGAGCAAGCTGATCTCATATCACAGGCTTCGTTGGCACCGAACAAATTTGGAGCTTCATTCCAATACTCTAGCTCAGGCTAGGGTAGACGATGAACAGTCTGACAGCTTCGGCATTAGGATCTGCGTACGTCAAGACTGTCAGGTCTCACCAATTATGTGTAGTTTTGTCATAGACGGAATAATGGAGAATTGTCACCGGCACTCACGAAATGCCGGCATACATCTATCCCGTGGAAGACTAATTGGTCTTGATTGTGGTGACGATGCGGTGTTGTTGCTTGACAATTTCCAAATAGCACGGATAATGCTAGATGCTATTTCACGTTCTGCTGAGTACTTCGGAATGCGCTGTGCAACCTCAAATTGCGAAGTGCTTCTGTAAGGCAGCTGCCATCATGTGAGCTTAATGTTGGATAATGAAGTTATGAATCATGTTGTTAGGCTGCATCGGCGGCAATGTATAGAATAAACCGGAAGTGTTTATCTCTAGGGCTAGGGTGATATTAGCTAATTTAAGACACCTCTAATGGTAGGTAGTCATTTGCTTGATGTTTAAGAGTTGTGTGTAAGGCGACAATAAGGGCTGTATTACTTTAGGGCAGCGAGACCTGGCCACTCAGAGTAGAAGACGTGGGTACGATGCCGTCTAGTCGGGCTCAGAGATGTGAATGTTGTTGTTTGGTCGAGTTGTCTGTGAAGTGAGTGCATTCGATGACGCAGGGTAGTGAAAGCTGTCTTGCTGATGACGCCTTACTTTCTCCTACAGCTTGGTTGTTTGTTTGCATGATGTAGGCACCTTGATGTTGAATGTTTGAATATAGACAAAGTTACTTTTAATTAGGTCCCATCCCGTTCCCTTCTATCCTTTCTTCTCTATTCCTATCATCATCATCATCATCATCATCATAGACGGCAATACATCAGTGGTTCACACTGATGCTTAACTGCCACACAACCATGAAGAAAAGGAAATAAACCCTGTTTAAGAAAAGAGAAGAAAAAAGGGAGAGGGGGAGGAGACCTAATCACTAAAAATAGCTAAGCCTACACTCAAACATACAATGTATGCTTTTACTTCTTCGTGGTTGTGTGGCAGTTAAGCATCAGTATGAACCACTGACGTATTGGTGTCTGTGAGGATGATGATCGGTATTTGACTATCGATGTTTGCGTTCCATCGCATTGCGTGGGACCAACGAGTATGCATCAGAGGGATTCAGAAGTGGGTATTTTGGTAGTGACTGCCACGCAGGTCATTGTGTTCATTCCTTAAGTTTACACCGACTTAGGTGATTAGATAATGTAGTGAGGATGGCAACTGGTCGTGTGCCACATCGGGCACTGTTTGTTGATGTTGCAGTCGACTGACGTAAGGTGCGAGGTATGCAGATGAGGAATTGGCGTAGGGAAATGAAGTCGTTCATCAAGGGACTGGTTCGTCTGCCATGCTGGTAACCTCCTGACTCACATATTCAGTGGCTGGAGGCATTTGGCTGCTAATCGGACCTATTGGGTGTGACGTTTATCGCTGTTTGGCTGAGTTGTCTATGAAGTAGGTGCACTTACTGTAGGGGGGCAGCGAAATTCGTATGGAAGCTGTTTTGCTTTGAACCTGTCACTTGTTTTACTTATACTTCGGTTATTTGCATGCAAAGTGTAGTCACCTTGATGTTAAGTGTTGGCAAATAGACTTGGCTATTCATTAGTAGTTATGTCTTCTCCTCTCCTTCTTTGATTCTTCTTGGACAGAGCTTGCTTTTGTCTTCATGGTTTCGTGGCAATTACGCATCAGTGGGAACCACTGATGTATTGGGGTCTATAATGGTGAGTATGTTGACGATGGTAGGCGTTGGTTGCCTTAGGGCTTGCCCAGGACGACTGACCGAAAGAGAAGCAACAATGCTGTTATCCTTGATTCGAAATTATGTCAGCTGTCTAGTCGATGTGAGGACGTATTTGAAATAGATGGTTCCCCTTATTCTGACAGGCGCCCGCACTTGACAGGAGGGCTGACTGTTTTGAGGAATGGTTTATCTGACTTCAGTTGGATTATGCAGACGACGGGATGGGAATGCTGACTTCTGGGTTTTCAGACGGCCTTCCATTGAAAGAGAAAGTGACGCTGAAGCTTAAGTTATTGAGACATAACAAGGCTGACGGATCACATTGGCATCGTCCTGGCATCTGGTGTGTCGAAGTTCATCACCTGGTCTATTTTATGTTAGTTCATTAAGCCCAAGGATTGTGAGCCACGTGAATACGGGAGTTTGATTCAGTTGAGAGTGGATTGACGACAGTTCTGCTACTTCAGTCGACACGTGGCTCTGATATAGTCATTGTGGTCAAAGGTGTGAATGCCCAGGTCGGTCGTCTTGATGAATCCGAATCTCGTTTAGGTGGCAGGTTTGAGATAGCGTCAAATCGATCAGATAATGACGGGCGATTGTTGCTGCTGTGTGCTGATCATAAGCTGTATTTAGCCGGCACTACTTTTAGGCATTGTGCACGTCTATGCTATACTTGTTACCCGTCTTGTCCGGATCAAGCCTGATCTCAGAGAGACCACATAGCCGTTAGTTATAGGTGGCGTGGTTACATTCAAGACTGTCGTTCTTATTGGAGCACATGCTTGGATTCAGATCATGCACTGGGATGTTGTCGGTTTGTTCTCACTTTTGCTGGGCAACGGTCCCACCGACAGCAATGATTACCATCGATAAAGCATGTGTACCAAACCAGCTTAGATAGCTGCCTTAGTAGTTCCTACTCCGAAGTTCCTACTGGCTGCTGCATTAAGATCTCACAGGCCACTCAGAAAGCAAGTACTGTAGCATGCGTCACAGGGGTATATGGGCGAAACAAACATTGGATTTCATAGAAATTCATGGAGTCGTTAGAAGCCAGACGGAAGATTCCTCTTGGTAGTTCACATAACAAGTCTACAAGAGAGATCCGTAGGAAACTGAAACTTAATCTACAAGCTGAACGTAAGGCTTGGTTAGTTGAAAGAGTTAAGGAAATGGAAACCGCCTCTGCTTCAGGAAACACCGGCAAACTTTTTATGATGATCTGTGTTACTAGTCCCAGGCGACCGTCTGTCAGTGAAGCTATCAGTGATACAGATGACACATTCATCTATAATAAGTCCAGAAGATTAGAGCGTTAGTCGGAACACTTTGAGGGTCAATTTAGCTAGCATCCTGCTTTTATTGTGTTGTCGCCACAAACTTGTGATATAGCACCCTGGTCGGTAGATTTGAAACTCCCACTGAGACTGAGGTTCGCAATTGCCTTTCAGCTCTTAATCCTAATAGGGCCGCTGGTCCAGATGATGTCGTGCTGGTACTTTCCAAAGAAAGTGGAGAGGTGTTAGTTGAAACCTTGACTCAGTTGTTTCAACATGTGTGGATAACGGGGACCATCCCTTCATATTGGGGTCGCTCGACAACAGTTCCTATATTCAAGAAAAGTATCAGGAGCTATTACGAAAACCATAGGA
>LUCH01000166.1:73882-92388 GCA_013368495.1 Paragonimus heterotremus
GTGATAACTCAAACCGATGGTTAGAGACGCTATCCGAGATGGCGATGTGTCGCAGTCAATGGCGTACCTGTATCCATACCATTTCTAGTTCTTCCCTTTAGTTTTCCTTAATAATGTTCAACCTTCTTAATAACGTTTTGTTCTAGGATATTCCACGTCACTGTTGAGGTGAGGGGATTTCCGAGCCACAGTACCTTTTGGTCAGGCTCATGGCTGTTATGATGATGGTGATGATGAATAGCGTCTGTGGGCCTTGTGAATGAATCTCTGGGCTGGTTCTGACTGAACCGTCGATCCTAGTTTAATTCGTTCCGCTCTTATCACCAAATGAGCCTCCGAACGGCTGTTGAAGCTCTCCGCATTTTCTGTCATTCCGTTGATGTCGTTGTTCAGCCTAATGAAAGGATCGAAGAGACCTAACTTTTTGCAGTGCTGTTTGAGGTGATTCTCTTTTATGCGGCTGTTGCGATCCGTTTTCAGGGAGTCTGAGTACTCTGAATGAATGCTTATGCTTTGGTTGTGACTAATTTAGATAAGCTTGCGCGTCTGTTAGTAACGCTTTACGCAATCCATCGATCGCCTGAACTCGTCAGAAAATTAGGCCTACTCTTCTGCCTCTCCGGCAAAAGATTGCGATCTCGCTTCATCGCTTCATATCATCGAGTCACCGTTCGTGCGAAAGGTATTAAAAGGCTGACTACGTGTCGGTGTCACATCAAGAGCTTATTGGGAGCTGACTTGGTCTGATAAAATGGGCACTAAATCAGACCTTGGCTAAACTTAATGCTAAAGATTCAGGTTGTTCTTTGTTCACTTTTATATATGGAATTTTTTGAGCAGTCTTGAATACTATTTTTGCGTTAGTTCAGCACATTCACAAGTGACCTTAGAACGATTAAAATGTATGTACTGTTATTACACAAGTTTCTGTAAACTGTTTATGGGCTCTCTGTTATACGTCACACAGGTTCTGTTGATTAGCAGAAAATCCATGTGTGTTGCTTTTGTGTGTGGCGTTCTCAAAACAGGGTTTCCGCCTAAACGCAGCGTAAAACGGAATGATACTATTTGCACCAGTACACTCGTTTAACAGGTTGGCAACGATCGAACTAACACCGTGCGCGTGTTGTATGGATCAGTGACTGGACGACTGATTCCAGCGTACAATCAAACAACTGGCAAATCACCCTGTTACTAATCGGATACTACCTCATAGAGAGATAAGTTGACAGTCACAGTGAGTAAACGAAGTTGGCTTACTCTATAGGTTTCAATAAACTGGAAATGCCCCAGAGAGTTTAATATCAGTGAATCAAGTTTGAGTAGAATGCAGACTGACAATAAGTTGGGTGTTTTTTTGTAATTGTGTTTTGTGGTCTGCAGGTTGATTTGTCCGAGAAGTTAGAACCATTAGTAAAGCGGGCTAGCAATTGATGCAGTGAGAGCTGTTTTACAGATGCTATCTTATTCCCGTTTGTAACACACATTTGTCTGCATGCTGTAATCACTTCGATATTGGCCGTTTCAGTTTGGATGAGGTTTGTGAATTAAACTCCTTTTCTCACTTTTATCCTTAAATCAGAACGTATCGTTCTGCTCTGGGTTGTATGAAAGTTAACCATTAATTTCAGCGTAGTTGCCGATGACACTAAAAGACGTTTTTTATCATTGCGATATCTCGAGGGTTTGGGTCATCTAAGGATGGCTGCTTGTTGTATACCTTCCTCCGTACCACAAAATCGATCATATCAGATTTGAGCTAGAGTAAACTACTTTTTATCGTTGTCGCCATCACCTTATGTGCAGTTAACCGATCGCTTTCCTTTTTCTGAAGTTGCTTGACCAATATCACTCACTTGTCAATCTGTTAATAATTGCAGTCTATACACGTGTGATCGAATGGGTGTTACGGTACTGCTTTGTTGTTTTGGACTCTCTCATACAAAGGTCTCCGACTAACCGGTGAATCCCATTCCCAGCCCATCTGCTTTCCCTCGGCCTAGTACTGGGCTTACTCTAAACAAAAGCCTCAGACTGTGGGAATACGACCAGCAGTGCTTCAGTGGTCATGGCCGATTAATACGCCCTCATGTAAACACCCTAGGTTGACCATGGTCTGTTAGTGGGAGGTTGGTTTTACGTCGTAATGTCAGTGGAAGTGTGGTTGGTCGTTATCGATCCCAATGCTTTTCATATAGCCTAACTAGAACAGTTAGTTGATCACATCAAAATGATCGTTAGGGGGCTAGGTTCTTTGTCGTTAATTTGTCCTATTTTTGGGTTATATTGTATTTATTGATGCGTAATTCGGGTATGTAGCGGCCAATGTACCAGCTCGAAACATATCAAGTGGTTTCATATCCACGCAAACTTGTGGTGTTGTTTGGACAAGGCCGGTTAATTGCCGGATTTCTCAAATGACCAACGTTTACGTCAAAGCGGATCTATTCCCTAGCCCTCGATGTGGACATTTTCAAAAATTGTGATTGATCAGATTAAACCCAAAACATTTGATCCGTTAAATCCTCTTATCGTTGATTGGATTTGTGCAGGCTATCTCAGAATACCGCTCTGGGCTCTGATCTGTCAACAATCCCATCCTGTGTGATTATCCATTATCTTCATTGTTTCAACTTCGTTTTAACTTACACTTTTGTAGATTGAATTTAATACCCTGTCAGTGGTGCTTCATCGGTTTACTGTCCATTACTGTATATTTACCTATATGCCTTTGTAAGTTTGTACTGCGGATTGTGATGTCCATTTCCTGATTGAGGAATTATAGATAAAGGTATGACGTTATCACCGCTACTCTAAAGATGGGTGTTACCTGAGGTAAGGGGTGAGGAGATAAATGGAGGCAATAATGGGATACTTGATCGCATGAAGTGAGTGGGGATGACGGAATACCAGATGATGCTCCTAGTGTATCTTACGCATGCCTAGACAGGCTGCGCAGATGTCCATGGGATCTGCAGATCTTGTGGCATTGGATAATAACTCCTTTCTCAGACAATTTTAGTGTGGAAATACGAAGGACAAGTAAAATTGGTCTTATCGTCAACCGACATAGAACTGAGGTTCGTGTTCAAGCCAACACGTCATAACTTTTGCTCGTATGAGGAGATTTGTGAACTCAGTCTGCAGATGTGAGATGTGGTCATTCTCTTTGTTACTTTTCCCACTTCATATGTTTCACAAGAGCGAAGGCTCGATTGGGAACAGATTTCATCTTTTTGAACTTAGTAACTTTTATCCGGATATTGTTTGACTGGTATCATTCCACCGAGCTCATCCATCACATTGATGGGCTGGAAATATGTGCAGCTTTCTCTCAAACCCTATCAAATAATATTTGGTTGACACTGTTTTTATTCTACTGTTTGAGGTGTGTACGTGGAGCGAAGGGAGCGAGGGTACTGCCCTTAGGAAGCTAGGAGGACGATTAGCTGGATACGTTTGCTTTTCTTTTGGATTGACAGGTCACATCTCAGGTTAGTGGACTATCGGCTTTCGGATATCAAGGGCTATATCTATTTTAACAAAACCGGATTTCTATGAGGTTCAGTAAACAGTGTTGGAGACTTCGTTGGTCACGTGGCAAAACCAAAACAACGAATCACCAGAAGGTGGGTAATAACGAGCTTCTCTAAATCCTGCAAATGTGTCACATCATTGATTGTGGATCACTGGGACGTGACCATGTGCATAAAACAGATGGTCCGCTAGTAACCTCGGCAGCCGCAAGCTCAACACAAATCTGTTGTTACAATACTGAACAAGGTTTAATGTACCGAGTGAAGACCTGTTCAGCACTGCGTAGCATGCGTAGTTGAATTTAGCTGGGATGAGACGGTTGAACTGTACGGACATCGTGAAGATCACTTTCCATTGTTCGTTTCGTGATTTGCGGACCTATTATCCTCATGAATTCCTTGCAAGTTCCGTTTGTAGGTCTTTCTGAATTCTACCTATTGATCCGTTTAGGATAACACCGCTATTTCTTACGACTTACACATATTTTTCCGTACAGTAACAGAAATACGTACATATGTGTTGGTTGACTGTGGGGAGAAGTTTTCTACCAAATACATGCTCACATCACTCATACATTCATCATCTTCATGGACAGCAATACATCAGTGATTCTCACTGATGCTTAACTATCATACAACGGTGACGACCGGTTCTCGAACAGTCGGGTACTTCGGTTTTAACACGTGATCGATCACATTTTTATTTCCTTGTTTTGTCTCTTCTAGCTACACATTTGCTAATCAAATTATATGTACCGACTTTGTTACTATTGACAGTCGCCGCGTATGTTCTTCGTCGCTGACCATCGATCAATATAACTTCACACGTTAGGCATACGTAACCACGTGCTCAGGAGCTTTGCACATGTCATCAATGTGTTTGAATCGTTCATTCCACGCATATTCATTTCACGTGGCTGAATTTGTATGATAAGAGCAGCAACAGCAGCAACAGTCGGATAGACAACAGTAATTCCGAACCCGAAAAGATCGATAAGTTGTACGTACATATATTTGTTCAAGCCTACCGAGGCCAGTGTATCGTGGAACCAACTGTTTTCGACTGTGATGGTAGCAATTTACCATAAATCACTGAGAGGTTAAAGGAAACCCGCACAACTGATACGGACTACCTGACACTCTCTGCCAATTTCATTTTCAAATATACTGTGTACGGTGAGCAAGACATCTTACGAGGATATTGATTCTGTTAGACGAGTGTGAGTGTGGAATACTCAGTAGATATGGGCGGTTCCTATTTCAGCGATGTTTGGTCAGCTAATAACAATTGATGATGATACTCACACCATGTATTTTCAAACCGTTTAGTTGATGTATTATAAGGCATTTACGAACGTTTTGAACTGTTGACTTCTTACCTAGGTTCTATCAGACTCTCAAGCTAGCCTGACTTCTCAACCACAACAACACTAAGCCAAACCAGGCTCTAAATGTTTACTTCATACATCCCAAGAGATGAAAGTGTAGTTGTCAGTACCATCACATGTCCAGCCGTAATAACAAATTTAAAAAAGAAAAATATGACCAACATTGGTTGAAATGAAAATGAAACCACACGATCGTGAACTTATTGTTATACAATCAGAGCAACGAAAGAGTTCACATAAAGTCGCGGAATGTGTTCAAGAGAACTAGGACCAGGTCTAAATGGAATGTTCACTAGATAATGAGTCTTTGAATAATTTGACGCTTGATTGTGAGTGTGCAGTAACTTGTAAGTGAGTCATATTACAGGATGGGACAAGGATGGGCATATATCTGAAAATGTAGGATAACTGTTTTCATGAGCTTCTCGCTTGCTTTTATATGTGCTTCGACAATGCTGTTCATAAAATGTGATGCCACATCAGGCCGGAAAATTTGGGGACCTGTTTAAGAACTTACAATCTGTGGAGCGGTATAACGTATGGGAGAATATGCGAGAGTTAGTATACCTTGAATTCAGATGATGAATAGTAGAATGATATCAAACGAATCAGATAAAATGTAATTTCCCCCATTTTTATGGAAATCTTCATTGCATAGAGGAACCAGTACGTATTATGACATGCATTTACTTCCAGGCATATGAACGGTAATTCTAGAGTGGACACTGGACATGTTGTTCTCTCATTTGTTGACGATGGTTCTCATGAACAAGCGACGACAAGACATTTTGATGCGTCTAAAGATTGAGTAGTATCTTTTAACCGCTTGTTCGACACAGGCAACCCATGTTGGAACAGTTTAATGTAGTAGTATCAGAAAGAGGTAAATCCAGAACCGTTATCTGCATACATGAAAAGTGCAGTTCTTTCTATTGATAGCATCTCATCTACCTAATCTAAGAGTAGAAGCATTGATAAGTAGTCCCTAAGGATACACCGGGGTTAGTCCTCAAACTGGAGGACACAACATTGTTGAAGCACGTATATGGTGTTCTTGTGGTGAGGTAATCACTCGGTAGGTAATTCAAACTTGATTAGATACCGTGACCTAGTGTTATTTGGTTCACTCAATTGAAATCGTCGCGAGTCACTGACGGGTTGTCTTGCATTTTTTATCTCATGTTGATAGAATACGATGCACAGGACCGTCGGTTATATACAGTTGATTTCGCATTTGCATCACCGTGCCGGTGATGGTTAATCAAATAGTTGTCACTTTGCGGGCATCGGTTTTTAGAATGCTTTCAACCTTGGAGAAATGCAGGCTAATCAGCGTAGTTTGGAAGAACTCCTTGGGAATTGGAGTTAACCGTACAGTCCCTCAGCAATCGGCAGTGTTTTGTGAGCGAAGGCCTTGTGTCAACAACACAGCCTGGAGTTAAGAAAACATGTACGCAATGTGAGCATTTGGGGATAATACAGTTTGCCCAGCAACTCCGCTAATTTTTGATTTTGCAGTCTCAGTACAGACTTCTTGTAGTTTGGTTTCATTCGTGTTTTGGATGTTCACATCTCATAGTGAGAGTTTGATAAGACATATTCCGTAGAATCAGCTAATCTGTGACTACTTGGTCGTTCAATTCCGCGAGTATGAACATTTATTAGTAACCTAATCGTTTTAGAACCTTCCGTATCTTCTGGGAATCCGTGCAACCCAGAAGTGTCCATATACGTGAAGTTTAGTCGATTCATTTCGGTTTTAATAAATTTTGACTGACCTTTAACAGTTACACGGTTGGTGGTTGAGCAACCAAACTCATCTTGTGCGCACTGAAATAAAATATATGTGACAGACAAGCGGAAGTAAGCCTATAGACTAACAATTTTAAGGAACTGGAGCAATCGATTCAACGGTAGTATGGTAATATGCTTTTTTCATGTAAATTACAACTTGTCTTGCTCAATAATGTGTCCTTGATTCTCATGGTTTTGAATTCATCGAACGCTCATACTCCAGCGTTCCATTCAATCCCCATGTATGACGATTGACGTGGAATAACTTTCGTTTGCTTTCTGACACGTTGTTGCGACCTTGAAAAATCAGACTATTCTCACGAGGCGTGCACTGTTTTTCATCACTGACAGTCTCACATACACAAAACGTCTGGAACGTCATATCGCGCCTATGCGGGCCTAGAGGATGTCAAAGCAATAGCAAAAGCTGTCTCAATTGGTTTAGCTTCTTGCCGTAAAAAAATCTGGGTAACACTTTTCAGTGATTTTGCTCGGCTGCTTTGCAGCATAGCACAGTTTTTTGCAAACAGTTGGTTCCAGCGGAGTGGTGGACAGTCGTTTCCATCTTTTTAAGTCTCATCAGTACCGCGCACACCGAACAGTCTAATCGGTGGATAAGTGTGAAGTAGCATTCTTTGATGGTCCACCATTGTAGACCATTATGCCACGAGGCTTCAGTCGCCTTGGTTGCAGCTGTTTGCAAAATTCTAGTGTAATAGCCAGCAATAATTGGCTAATCGATTTCAGCTTCTGAGAAAAGGAGGTACAATAACTGGGGAAAATAAACATGGAACGGCGCTTCCCAACGTGAGTGGTATCGACCCCCACCCCGTGAGCGATGGTCAGTTCAGTTATGTAACCACTTTGAAACTGATACATATGTAGTCACTCCGCCTGTCAAAACGCTTGACCTGGTTGACACCTACGCAAGCTGTTGGTGCACAATTTTTTGCGTGTACGCGTGACACACTGTTTAGCTTACATCAGCCTGTCCAGGGTTTCATGCTGTGTTCTATGTTACTGCCCGGGCGATCTTCCTTACGTTCCCTGTTCGATCGGCTGTACTTCACTAGCTCCAAAACTACCAGTCGATTACGGTTGATAACGAAAATGCGGTGTAACCAGTGAAACCTTTTGGCATAGTTTCTTATTAAGTTCTCGTTGTTTCCGCTCTAGTTATTGAGTCGCGTCTCGTGATTACCTGCGTCATCGTGCTGCCTGGGGTGCTTGCTGATTAGTCTGTTTATCATTGCAATGGATCGTGTGCCATGGATATTCAAGAGCAACCTTGTTGTGATTGTCACCCCTGTGTTGCCTCTGTTAGTTCAGTAACCGCTGGTGGTAATTTTGCTGATCACTCCCAGTTTCTGTCAGTGCCAGTCGATCTCATACTCGTCACTAGCTGTACAGTTTCCCATACGATCAGAAAAGGCTCCGTTCTTCCACCAATAAATGCGGTTTCCGGGACCGTCTTTCACGGGTCATTGTGCAAAATTATCATTGCGAATCCTCCAAAAAAAACTGAAATGACTAGGCACATGGGACACCTTTCACGATTACATTTGATTAAATCGACTACCAAGAAACATTATTTTTGCCTGTTTGCGCCCGGTTTTTCCGAAATGTGTGTAATTCACACATTGCAACAGTTTCACGACTCGAGATTTTGCCTCGATACTGTAGAAAAGCCCTTTTTCTTTTAGTATATTTGTCTAGCAAAACAAAGAAGTATAAATTGCTCCAAAGAGACCAGACTAACGGAAATCTATAATTCTGTCGCAGTTTCTGAGTAAGCTGTCGTATCAAAGCTCAAAAGAGCTTAACACAACGTTAAGCGGTGAATTGTAGAAGATGGAACGTTAAGTACCAAACGTAATTGCTGAAATGACTACTTACAGAGAAACAAGCAGGCAATGCCTGCACTGGTAGTCTGTCAATTCCAATTGGGAACTTCTTTCTATTTTTATCCACTTTTTCACGATCAGTCTGTTGAGGGAACTCAGTCTACTCACTTGAATGGATCAACTTCTTTTACTGTACAGTTTAACTCGAGCGTTCCACAAGACGCAGTTGTTTTCGTTTCATTTTACCTGTAGGCTTTGTCTTTGCCTTCGAATGTGTCCCCTAACCGAATATACCGATAGTACACTAGTTTGATGCTTACATCTTACTGTTACCTTCCCTTGGTTCTAACAGACTAGGCTTGTAAATTTGGTCCGCTGGTCTGTTTCTCGTTTCTTCATCTTTTCTAGTTGTCAGAATGTTTCATTTCTGTTCGCGGTTTTTCTGCCAACTGCTACTGATGATGACATTATTCTCAAGTCTCATTCCGTTAAACGGCCGGACATTATTATCTGACTACTTTATGCAAGATTCGCTTGTTCTGTGCTGAGCGATTCGGAACGCTATCCATACCTTATCTTCCGACTCACCGTTTTGCTATTTCATGCGTTCCCTCACATTGATTTTTACTGCCCCCCCCCTTTTGCTCTTTTATGTGCACTTGTTAAAAGAGGATTACACTCTTAGTAGGATAATTCAAGCACATACAAATTTAATGATGTTTTGTGTACAACACCTTATTATTGTTTGAAAAGTATTTATTATTTCCCAACTTGTGACGAATCCTTAGATCCGACTCGTCCTATTTTTCTGTTCTGTCTCAATCCATTTCATTCGTGAACTCTAAACAGACTATTTTTTAAGTACATCGGCTGGCAACTATGTCCTGCACCGGACTGTGATGCATTTTTTGATTAACTTTCCGATAGACTTCCGCTATATTAACATTTACTTTTACTGTGTACATTTTTGCTGTCATAGTTGTGCGTCCATACTCAACACTCGTCATTACGGTGCATAGCGTTTTCTCCTGATGAGCCAGTTGACACTTTGACCCATACACTAAATCTGTCTACTTTCGTCATTTTTGTTAGCTTTAGACAAAATAATGTTTGACCATGTATGGTACTCATAGTGTCAGTGTTCATCTCCTGCCTGATAGAAAACTGACTGATATTGGCCATGCGGATTTTATGGTGTTACTGTCGGATAGTTTTCAAGTAGCACAGGTTACGTTAGATGATATTTCGCATTTCGTCACAGTTCAGGATGAGTTTTTTTTTTTACTTCGGAACACGAATTCTACCCACAAGTTTGCAGTAATTGTATAGATTAAATGTTATGATGGATTTGTTGAGTTTGCTGACCGGTTTCTATGTTTAAGAAGCTGTTTGGGTAAAAATAGTGTTATAGGAAATGAAATACACTCACTCACTCAATTGAACGCAGCAGTGTAAGTTGCAAAGAAGCTGCCTCTTATCCACTTGCTTACAGTTTGTTTGGTTGTTTACAAAACGTGATTACCTTGGTGTTGACTGTTTGGGTTTACATAGGGCATTTATGTGATAAGTCTCTTTTGTTCTCTTTTTTTGTCTTGATTAGGGTTATTTCTTAACATCTCTGACAATGAGTCATCAGTGCTATCGACCGTGACGATTGACTTCGTTGAGCTTGGCTGTACTTTGTGCTCCTCGGTACTAATGAGCTAATGGCTTTAGCAGATTTAGAGCTTTCATCTATTCGCAGTTTATTTCGGGTCATTATTGCTGAGTGTTTTTTGGGAAAACCTCGATACTAGCACCGCATCCTTTCAGGAGCCACTCCTACGATGTGTCAATCGGTTGGACTCATGTAACCCTCTCTTATAATACTATAAACCAAACTGGACAGTCCATCCAACGCTGATCGTCATCAGGCACAGGACATGACGCTTTTCACCGCACCAATGCTGCTCATGCAGTATGTTGTAAAAGTACGCAAACCCAAACGCGCCAGCTAACGAGTGACCACCTGCTGATTGCTAGCTAAGATGTGAGGCCTTCGTTTCTGGCGTGTCATCCAGAGTGACTGTCAATATTGACTGACCAGCGCATATATTGTCTGTTTACTGTTTGACGCGGTTGTCTTTACGTGCTGGTGTGCTGTCGCATGCATCTTGTTAGCTAGTCCATTTGTGTGATTGCCTGGATGGCTCCTGTGACAGCTGAGTACAAGTTACTGAATGGACTAATAAAATGGAGGTACACCTCATTATAGACCGTTGGTGATGACAAAATAAACCAATGTGGTAATGTAACAAAAAAAAGTTTGTGTAATCAAGATTTCGAACTTACGGGAGATATTTATTGGTTAGTGAGATAAACACCATACGTCAAGCTATCATTGTCTGGGAAACAGGTGGACGTAAGTTGCCTAATCGAGGTTGGAGCTATGGTGATGTACGCAGTAAGACATCATGTTTGAAACAGTACATTTCAAGAAAGGACCTAATTTGCGCTACAAGGCTACGAATGGAAGTTTATGTTAGCAATCGGGTGGCTGCAACTATTGACACAATAATCGTAGAAAGTATTGATAAGTTTAGACTTTGAATTTCACACTACAACTGTGACAGTGTACCAGCGTTTATACCTGTATGTGATTCGCAAGTGAACTTTAACCTGGAGTTACCGAAAGCTGTACTAGAGCACGTTATTCAGATCGTGTAGTTCTTCCAAATGGTATTGAGAGCAAATATTTCTGTTTCATTTCTGCATACTAAACCGAAGTATACGCATTGTAGTTTACTATCCAGTGACGTTTGTGTAACTTGAGTCTGCAACTTAAAAACAAAGTTGCTTGATTCTTACTCACGTCTAACGTAGAGCGAAAGGTGGTGCTGTCCCTGAGATTTGGTGGTTTCATTTACGAGCCTAGCCTTGAAGGCTTTTCTGATTCAGGCGCATATGTGCTTTGGGGCTCGAGCTCAGCAAACGTGCTGTAATCGGAATACGAGCTCCCCGAGGCCCCGTAGACCGTATACTGTTATGTACAAGTTTGAATCTTCTCGCACAGTAGAACTGTGGACGAAACAGGTGTCTAAGTCCGTAGGAAGCTTGGAGTAACATCTAGTTCTTGTTCTGAATGCTTCAACCAAATTGTATTAAAACTAAATGGAAACCTTTAGGATTCATCGTCTGTCTGATTTTCAGAGTGAACAGAATGTGTTTTTTCAACCGAATAAGGCTGGTGAACACGCATGGGTAACAGTAAACGATCTGGATTGAAAAGGACCTAGAGATACGGTGAATAAGTGTGTTATTATGGCGTATCACCATTGCATTGAATACAACGTGGTTATCGGTATCATCCGATCCCGGATTATCACATCACATTGACCGAAGTCAGAGGGCGCTCATTGTAATTTCGGACTCTTCCGAGCGATCTTATTCAAGACTGTATGCTCTCAACGTGAGTAACTTATTCAAGTGATATCCCTGTGTCACAGATACTAACGAACAAGGTTTTACACACTCTTTTCTAACTGAGTCGCAGTTGCTTGGTGGTCCGTTATTCAGTCACCTGACGTACTCGACCCAGCCAACGGGGCTGGTTGAGCTTCAGCATGGATCCATATGTGCATGATAAGATACCTCGGCTTTCTGGACCATGCCGACCACGAAATGCTCGGATGCGCCTTATGTATTGCAGATGGAGATGGCCCAGAAGTTGAACGTCTCGTTGATATAAGCATACAAACTTCACCACCATAAACCAACCGGGGGGCACCACAGTAACTGTTGAAAACAGTTTAATTTTCATCTTGAAGTTACAGTTCTTCCAGATACGAATGAAACATACTTTTATACAGGCAGACTGATAAAATCAACCTGTTTAGATTGTAGTATCAAATTCGTCAATCGTATGAGCAAGTTGTGGTAAGAAAGCGCTGGTTTTGATAGCCGTTTTGTTAAGCGACCGGTCGAAAGCCGAAGTTTACTTGAGTGCTTTTACCAACCTGTTATGATTTTTAAACTTTACACTGTACAGTGAGATTTCGGAATCCATCACCGTCGTTGTCGATCGAGAGCGAGTTGCATCACTCTTTAAAATATGCACGTTTGTGTTTGCTTTTTCTGTCGAGTCACTGTTCTGTTTATAGAATACACCATAAGTTTTGACTGTGTCCTTCTTAGATGTTCTGCTTCTCTATGAATGTTGCTGCACCGTCTGTCAACCTATATGCAAATGTCTAGCTTTCCAATTTGTGTTTCCCGCCGGTTGAGAATGTGCTGAATGCTGTGAACAGCTAGTTGTCGAGTTGTCCTCCATATGTAGCTCATACTGCTGCTCATCATAATCTTTTCCAAAGTTAAGTCGTTTCCGTGAGTCCTCTGGCTTGAGCCACCCTTGGTTCTCAAAATGGTACACGAAGTTGCAACTAACAAATAAGTATTGGAAGTAAAAAGTGTTCTGGCGAACAGTCTGTTTTCGGTTAGTCATCATCGGACCAGTTACATAAGAGTTTATATCATCACGGTTGTCAAGCGAGCAAAATCAAGGGCAATTTAGTCACATAATTACGTGAGTGATTTGTCTAAATTCAGCAACATGTTAAACGAAAAAGATACAACCAATGCGACCGGGAAAAGCATTTCTGGAACTGTAAGGAACCTGAAACAACAGGGTTTGATTGACTCCTTAACATTCGAATGAATCCGACGAACTAGAACCGTATTGCCCAGACTGTATGGTTCATCGAAAGTTCCCAAGGACAGAGTGGCCATTACGCTCAAATATTGATATGCTCAATTCCCTATACCATTTGGTGACACAGTGACTAAGAGAGTTGCTAGAACCCGTGTGGAAAGACATCGCAGTGTGCTCGTCACAAGGTACGTTCGAGTTAGCCGGTGTCATCCGATCATTGAATGTGAGAAACAAGAAGGTGTTCTTCTCCGATGTATGCTGTCTGTTCACGAACGTAGCACTTGTAGAAACTGTTACTTGCCTCTGTGGGTTTATTCGTATCGAAGGTTTAAATGCGGGCTTACCTGAAGACACGTTCAGGAGGTTGATATTAAATTGCGCGCAAAATGTACAATTTCAGATTAATGAGAAAAGGTAGCGTCCGAAGTACGACCTGCGATGGTGTCACAGTCTTCCGCACTGCTTAATTCTAGCGATAGCATGTTTTCTGTGCTTTGCAAAGGCGTGTTCTTAAGGGCGTTCTCTTATATTGCACTGGACAAATGCTTTAAAATCACATGTACCGTTTTACCAGTGTATAAATCTTCCTATTATGCCTTCTGATCGTCGGTTGATTAGAATGTCTATGTGCGAAAGACAGTCCCTCGTCCTCTCTAGTTGGGTTGAGACATTTGATTCGCCTCCAAGAATAATATCCGAATCATTTGGGCTTTCGAGAATGATTGGGATGTCATATGTTTGTCTTCTGCACGGTACGTGTTTTGACTGGTTGATACACAATATGGATTCTACTTTAGCCCTAAGGAGACTCATTGGAAACGGATCTAGTGGACTGTTCATTGCAGCTTCATCCAATTACCGAGGGGTTATTTTCCGAAAGCTATCCGTACACAGTGGTAGTGAACTCAACTCAGTCACTTTGATGGGGAAGAGAGCGTAATTGTGTAAAACAAGTTTACCAATTTCAGATTGCACATACTCTCCTCCACTTTCTTAACGTTGTCGGGATCATTATTCGGCGAAACTCCTACATACCATTAAGCATTCTAAACGTTTGCTTCACATATTTCGCCTTTCCCATAAAGATTTTTATCCGATCTTGACACCATCAACTTTCCATTTTGCCCTATCTTCTTCAAATTTTGGAAGTTCATATGTGTTAGCGAAGTGTGGTTCTAGTGTTGATAGTTGATATTTGTTAGTTTTGCTTCCAGCAAATTTTGATTTTCCTCAGATGTTGATGACTATGAGCTGGGCAGATAATTCAAGCACTTCGGTTTTCCTCGGTGATATAACAAACTTCATTCTGAAAAGAGAGGGCTCGTATTAACTTTTCCGACAAAACGGTTGGAGAAATGGTACACTTTTAATGGAAAGCAACATTTTATGTTGACGGTTGATATTAGACCTCGACCACATCGGTTTCGTGTGATCAGTTTGTTATCGCGTTCCGCGGCCTTGATTCAATTGGTTTGATCGTTTAAACCCGTTACACATCCAAACAAATTTTTGTTGGTCAACAGTCTTGCAAACGAGCTTGATTCAGCAGCTGATCGCTCTTCTGGTTGATTATCATTGGTCCACCTCTGTCTACTCACAATGTCTTATCCATGTGCTTTGCTTGTCACCACGTTCTTCAGTGAGTATGCTGCTCTAATCCATTCTCATTACATACATGGCTTGGTTTCACCTGTAACCTAGGCCAGGCGGAACTTCACAGCAGTGTCAGACTACATGCACACAACGAGTAATAGAATAGAAGCACCGAGAGAACGCTTTGCTGATGGTGGACGTCCTCACATGAATCTGAAACGATGTGAACCATGCATACTACTTAGTCAATAAATCAAAATAATGACAATCATACGACAACACTAGGTTACTCCTCATCTTGTATCCGGTCTCCCTAGATCGTATTATAAGCCTAATTCTATTCAAGTGCATAAAAGTACAATAGACAGTTCGACGTACGAATGTGTCGCCGATTCGCTATCGCTCGAATTCAGACTTTCCGACTAATGTTTGATGCGTTGTAGCTGAACCTACTACACTGGTAATTAGTTGTTGAGGTTTTTTCACAGTAAACAATGGATTGCGCTCTCAATCAGTTGCAGTCGGCATCAGCCGTTCCCTCCACTGGTACATTTGTGATTGGCTCGACAGTTGTCTTGTTCAAGGCTATGCTCTGAAACACCAAAATCAGATACGACGTTAACTTAATGTGACACGGATTCGCTTTCTCTCGCATTGTGGCTTCCAATAAACATGCGATACGCGCACACACAACACACGCGCTGATTTGTTTATCCGTTTTTTTCTGTAATTTTTTTTCGTAGCCCTGAAACCATTATTCACATGTGCAACCAGACGGAGTGGCACCTGACTGACGCAAACTGCCGGTACACTGGAACAGACTATGTCTGATGCACGTTCAGCTCGGATGACTTTTTTCAGTGTGTAATGTCCACCCACGCATTTGACTATGAACACGGGGAGCTGAAGTCGGAAAGTGAAACTTTCGACGTTTTTCATCAGTGTCATACACACACGCGCGTAGATAATTTTGTGTCCATATGTGAAATGTGGGCTGACAACTATCACCATTTGTACCAAATGGAGTTTGAAAACTCGCGAACGGTAATGCTGACTGTTGAGTGTATTTCGTGGAGCCCGCCTGACCTCTTCTGCTGCCTTGACGTGGTCGTCACGCTTGTGTACTACATTGGCACACAGCTCTATGCTGACGAGGACTTCGGTACTTCCAGGTGCAACCTCGTCAGACAAGCCAAAGTAAAGCAGTCAGACGAAAAGCGAATGTATTCATAGGGTTCTTGTTGCACTACTGATTGCCTAGAAGTGCTTAGGTAGTGAGGCACAATTTTAGGAGCATACAGCGGAACTAGTTCTATAGTTGCGCCACTGCTGTTGCGAAACTGGCTATGTCGTCAGTAAAACACAAAAACCAAACTAGCCTAGAAAGCAAGCTTAGCATTCCTCATCCCGAAGATTCTCAAAACTGCTGGACCAAAGTCTCACAGGTCATTTGTGAAGCGGGTACTGTATAGTGCAGCTTAGGGGTTCCTGGGCTAAACAAACATTGAATCTCGGAGAAATCCCTGGAATTGTTAGCTGCCAGACGGAACATTCCTTCTAGCAGTTCATATAATAAGTTTAGGAGGCATATCCGTTGGAAACTAATCCGTAGCCTGATCGCCGATCGTGTGGCTTGGCTAGTGAAGAAAGTTAAGGAAATGAAAATCACTTTTGCCTCAAGGAACACCGGTAAACTCCTTAAGCTGATCCGTGCTGCTGGTCCCAGGCGACCGTCTGTCAGTGAAGCTATCATTGATGCAGATGACACACTCATCTATAATAAGTCCAGAAGATTAGAGCGTTGGGCGGAACACTTTGAGGGTCAATTTAGCTAGCATCCTGCTTTTATTGTGTTGTCGCCACAAACTTGTGATATAGCACCCTGGTCGGTAGACTTGGAACCTCCCAGTGAGATTGAGGTTCGCAATTGCATATCGGCTCTCAAACCTAATAGGACTGCTGGTCCAAATGATCTCGTATCGGTACTTTTCAAAGAAATTGGAGAGGCGTTAGTAGGGGCCTTGACACAGTTGTTCCAACATGTGTGGACGACAGAGACCACCCCGCCGTATTGGGGTCACGTGGTAGTAGTTGCCATACTCAATAAAGGACCCCGGGGATTCTTCGAAGACCATAGAGGAATTCTAGGGTTCTGGCGTCCATTATACTTCGTTGACTCACTGCAATTCGGGAGGCAAACATTAAGGAAGAACAGGCAGGGTTTCGTCCTGGGCAGGATGTATAGATTAAATGTTTACCCTTCGTTAAATTTTGGAGTAGCGTCACGTGTACCGCCGGCCAACAATCGCCGTATTTCTTGACTATAAAGATGCGTTCGATTCGGTAGATCGATCTACACTTTTAGAGTCGCTTAAATGCAGGGGTGTACCGATCTAGTGTTTGAAAATATTGTCAGCGCTTTATTCCCATACTTCAGCTCCGGTTAAGGTTTACGGTGAATTGTCTGACAGTGTGCAGCACCAGGGGTGGCGAACGTCACGGCTGTCACCTTTCACCGTTTTTGTCCAACTTCGTGACAGACGAAATAATGGAGGATTGTCTCTGACACTCAAATGCTGTCGGCGTGGACCTCCTACTTGGTGGAAGACTGATCTTGATTATGCTGACGACAAGGTGTTTCCGTCTGACAATTTCAAGCGACATAAACATAACAGCAATGCTGTTATCCTTGATTCAAAATTATGTCGGCTGTCTAATCGATGTAAGCGAGGACGTATTCGAAATAGATGGTTCCCCTTATTCTAACAGGCGCCCGCATTTGACAAGAGGACTGACTATTTTGAGGAATGGTTTATTTGACTTCAGTCGGATTATGCAGACGACGGGATGGGAATGCTGACTTCTGGGTTTTCAGACGACCTTCCATTTGGAAGAGAAAGTGACGCTTAGGCTTAAGTTATTAAAACGTAACAAGGCTGACGGATCACATTGGCATCGTCCTGGCATCTGGTGTGTCGAAGTTCATCAGCTGGTCTATTTTATGTTAGTTCATTAAATCCAGGGATGGTGGGCCATCATCATCATCATAACAGCCATGAGCCTGACCAAAAGATACTGTGACTCGGACCGCCCCTCACCTCAACAGTGACATGGAATATTCTAGAACAAAACGTCACTAAGAAGGTTAAAAATTATTAAAAAAACTAAAGGGAAGAACTAGAAATGTTCTGGATACAGGAACGCCATTGACTGCGACACATCGCCATCCCGGATAGCGTCTCCAACTAGTGGTTCGAGTGATCACAAGAACCCCATCCAGGCAGGCGACACTACCCACTTTGCTCAGTGGAGCAGTCAGGGTCTTCATATTTCGTGACCACGTCGTTGCTTGACCACCACGCGGTTTTACCCAACTGTGCGCTGTCAGACTCAATACATCGGTAAAAGTCTGTCGACACAAATCAGAAAGACGTTGTATATTCATTATATCGGCGTACGCTCCGACGGACAGCTGTTCGGATGCTACCAAGGATGCGTTCTGTGGCACCCTCGTTGACCTTCTGAGGCAAACTAAACACTCAGACATCATCATACTATCGGGCGATTTGAATGCCCAGCTTAGTCGTCTTTGTTCGAATGAAAAGCGGCGAGGAGGTATGTTTGGTGTCCAGGCACAACGCACTAATAATGGTGAAAGACTGTT